>JAPPVO010000024.1:84530474-85020047 GCA_030407325.1 Camellia japonica | reverse complement strand
ATCATTTAATCATAATATGATGATAGATACAATCCATACAACTTTTAAAATTAATATTTTCTGATTTTTTGACAAAATTTCATCACAATGTGATCTTTCCCAAATCAGTAGCCTGCTTCCCTGGCACATCCTCATTAATGTCAAAATTCCTCCCAGCTTCAATTGTACCAATTGAATAAGCTCACGCCAAACAGGATTGTAATAAGGCCAGCCCCTTTCAACCAAGTAAACTGATCATGGAAGTAAAAGGCAGCAACCAAGATAGTGACAACCTCCTTGACAACTCCTGCTATTGTCACAGTTACTACACTAGTTACTGAAACAAGAATGTATTCTGTCAATACCATAATAAATAAAAAATGAGAGTTCCACCAAGAAACATGAGAAGGCAACTCCGAGTGATATGCCATGAACTATTGAAGTAATTGCTTGTTCTGAATTCATCCCAAGGATCCATTATCAGAGAGAGCATAGCATTTGCCACTGCCATCATTGGAGTTACATAGCTCATCAGGGTAAGTGGATTTTTCAGACCATATACTTCTTTCTGAAGAAGAATCTAAGTCATGGTCCAACGAAATCCAGACATAACAGCAGCAAGCATAACAAAAATGAATCCCCAAAATTCAAATTCAGTTTTCTTCGTAACTCATAATTCAAACCACCAGTCTCCCGCAGAGAGGATTCAGCTTCTTCAATATTGTCGGTATCTGGCTTCTGTCTAATCTCACCAGCATGAGACGAATACCCACTCTCTGAATAATCCTTGGTTGCAAGGGATTCAGATGAAGGAACCATTTCATCTGCTCTTAATTGCTCTCCTGAGCAGAAACACTGTGTGATCTTCCCCAACCTGTGTCTTATCCGAATCCTCCTCTGCTCTCTGATCCCATTGTTACTCCTCATACTGTTTCACCTCACTTGTAATTCTTTTACAGTTCCGCAACACATCAACAACAGTACCCATCCCTTTAACCAGTCAATGCTTCGTTTTGAATCCTCTGATCAATCAAGAATCTAATAAAGCTCCAAGAACCCTCACTTTCCTTTCCTTTTCTTTTTTTTTATCCTTCAGACGTGTGGAGAGATGGCCAGAAAAGTGTTCATAACAGCATTATACACCTGTAACTCCATTACTACAGATCAATCCACATGCTGCTTTTCGGTGCCACTAACTCAACATCATGATGTTGAGCAATGTTAAAGCATAGCTAAAGTGTAGGTGGTGGATATTTCATTCTCCATCTCCCATTATATATATATAAGTGTTGTGCCAAACGACGTCGTTTGGTGTGTGTTTGTTGGAAGTCCCACATCGATTACAAGATACATTTTAAGGTGGACAAACTTCTATATAAGTGCAAGTGCAGAGGGTTAGCTTATCAGCTTCTATGGTTCTTTCTTGGTTTAATGAGCCATTACGAGCTGAGCTCAAGTTATATAATTTTAGTTGTGCCGAGCTGGATTTTGGCCATAGTTCCATTGGGATTTTGGCCATAGTTCCTTCGCCAAAGTTGTGTAATTTCTCGAGAGCTTTGTGGTGTGTGGACGAGATCGAGTTTCATCTCTTTTCATCTTCTCCATTTGAGCTCCGAATTTGAGGTAGCGATTCCTACTCATTCTTATGTGTTTTAACATAAATGTTGAGTTATTTGTATAGATGATTTGATTTGGGAACTTAAGGTTGGAGATGTATAATGTTGAAAACAGGGGTTTTGTTCAATTGACTCATACCTGTGTGTTTTGGTTTTAAAAATGGAGATTATTGATGTTTTTGATAATATTTGAGCCTTTGGGTTAATATTGAGAAAAAGGGAAAAATGTCATGTTTGGGTATATTTGGGTCATTACTGTAATTAATGACAATTAATACGGAAATATGAAATTGAGTTGGAAATAATAAAATCGACTCAATATGAGGTAGAATGGTGGAGTTGGATTCTTTAATCACTCACTTTGAAAATGTTGAGATTATATATATCTGCTTTAGCATTTATTTTCTGTCTACAAATAACTGCTTTGGGCTATCGGTGGAGGATAGTCTTGATTGTTGTAGACAATGCATGATGATTAGGCAAACTAAAGCTAATCAATTGAATATGTCATCGAATATAGCGACTGGAATAATGCATTAACTTTATGTATTAATTGATTGTATATGATCTACGTTTATATACATGTGCTGTGTGGGAGGAGATAGGGGATGTACTCCACGGTTTAGGGGAAGATAGGGGATGAACCTCTAAACCGGATTTTGTGTGACATTGATACAACACTACAATGTGTATCAAGTGTTGATTATGGAAGTGTTTAAATTGATTTGATATAGCACTAAAATGTATATCGTTATCAATTGTGAAGTATAGAAGTGATTCCATGTTATGTTGATACAGCACCGAAATGTGTATCTTTCGTAAAGGGTGGAAATAGTTTATGTGTTATCGATACAGCATTAAAATGTGTATCCATCATGAATTTCAAAAGTGTTTTAAAGATGAGTCTTAATCTCATTAAGTTATTGGGCTAGGTGTTGAGCCTTGTTTTCAAACTTGAAGTTGAAAAAGAAATGGGAAATGAAATGTAACATGGACTTAATGTCATGAAACCGGAAATGTTAATTTGAGTCTTTATCTCAATTGAAATGGAAGTATTGTTGATATGAGATATTATCTCACTTAAAGGGTATGGCCAGGTTTTGAGCCAGGATTATGAATTAAGAAATGGTAATTATTATGAAACATGGATACATTTATCATGTAATTGAAATGGATTATGAATGGATATATGTGAGTCAAACATTTATCGAATGCTTACGTTTTAGTTATTGCCCATATTATGTTTAGCATATCTCTACTGGGCTGTTAGCTCACCCTATACGGGAATATCATTTTCAGGTGCAGGTGAGATGTTACCTCCAAGGCAATAGCATGGATGGACTCTCGGGAAACAAGAGTTTCCTATTTATGCTTTATGTGTTCATGTTTGTTATTTGTAAAGCCGAGGGCTTAAGATGTAATGAGTGAGACTCAATTTGTGTAACCAAGCAATGTCTTGGAAAGATGATAGCCTATATGGCATTTAATTGCTTGTTAAACAGTGAACGCTGATATATGAAAGTATGTTGTTTCTCATATTTATTCTGCATATGAGTTATCTTTATTATAATATTTTGGGGGCGTTACATATTGTTTTGTTTTTGGTAAATACGTTGGTAAGTCCGGATAGGGGGTGATTGTCCATGGTGAAAGACCAGAAACCAGCGCAGATAGGTGTCGAGCCTTCGGTTAATATCGGTAAAAATGACAATTTGGTAGTACTTGTATAGTCTACTTGCAGACACCAGCCTAGGGATTACCTGAGTCGTATTTACCACCTTAGAATTTTATTAAAATTGTTAGATTAATGTGTTTTCAAATTGGCATTGTGCAAAAGATTTTCAAAAGATGAGAAAAAATATTTTGAGCATGACATGGTATATGCATTCATCTCATAAGACTATATAAAATGTATTTGATACTTTGTTACATGTCATTATGAATTGTTTAATTATTTGATTCAATTGACAATGAGGTAATTGAATGAATTAAAAATGATGTCCTATTGCCATTAAAACATGTTTATTTATTTAAGTTAACTAGTTGTAGTTAATTAAATAACTGGGATTTAAGAGATGATGTAATAGAATCGTTATAGTTTTTGACATGGTATGATTTCAAGTATATGTATGATTATTTTTGTACCCGCATATCTCTTAATGTTTTAATATGAGATTGTTTGGTGAGGTAGTGGTTGGTCACCCCCTGCCTGTACATGTGTACAGGGAATTGAAGATTAAACAATGGGTTTTACCCTTCATAAGTGTAAAGTAGTGATGGGTTGTACTACTTCGTCTGTGTATATGGCTGAATGCTATCTTTTGTAAGGAGTAGTGTCCTCTCTTTTGTTGTAAGCCTCTGGGCATTTCTTTTATTCGTATGTAAATATCATTGTTGTATAACAAGAGGGAATATGTATATTTAATTATTCATCATTTCATCCAAGGATGAAATGTTATTTGTAACTGGACTTAATTAATGAATATTGGTAATGTTATTCGAGTAATAAAATACGGGGCATGACAAGGAAACCCACGTGGGGTGCCCCCCTTTTGTCCTTGCCATCACTCCTTCTTCCTTTACATTTCATTTCATTTGTTTGGCTTGGGGTAGCAGACCCCTCTCTCTCTCTCTCTCTCTCTCTTATTTTCTCTTTTCTTCATTTTTGCTTAAGCTTTGAGTTTCAAATGGGAGTCCTTAGAGTGAGATTTTGCCAAAACCTTGTAAATGAAAGTCAGAGAGCTCGTCGTGATCTTCACAATGGTGTTTCGGATTCATGATCGGGCGACGTTTGCATTTTCGGATTTTCTTTTCTTCATATTTGAGGTAGGGACTTTCTTCATATCATTACATTAAAGCTATGTTAGGGTTATTTTGAGAAAATATGTCATTTTAAGAGGTATTGCATATATATACATATATATATATTTCAGATTTTGTTTGGTAATTTTTGGAAGAAAAAAATTATGTTAAAATGTTAAGAATGTTGGCATGTTGAGATTGATTTTAGGAAAATCATTTTGTGTTGTTAATTTTGCAAAAAAATCCAAAAATAAAATTAAAAGTTGTATGGATTGTATCTATCTCATATTATGGTTAGATAATTTATTTTGAGAAAATAATGTTGAAATATTTATCTCATCCTTGAGTTTTGGAATTTATTTTTGAGAAGAAAAATAAATTGATATTGATGAATATGGTGTGAATTGTTAAGTTGATATTATAGAGTGATTTTGGGATTTAAGACTCTAAAAGTGTGATATTCATGATGTTTTGTAAATGTTAATTTATTAATTTTAGAAAAGTTATGAAATTGTGGTTCGTAGAGATTTGGGAAAATTGGCTAGGCATGAAATGTAGGGGTATTTTGAGTGATGAGACATGTGAATTTATGTTTGGTGTTATTAATTTGGAAGATAGTGAACTTAACGGATTTACTAATTTGACGAATTAAATTAGTTTGGTTAATATTTAAAATCCTTCGTAAGTAAAGGGGTGTTATTGGGTTTAAATTCCTAACTTTTAATATTATGAGATTAAAAGTGGTGATCTTGACCAAGAATGAGATTTGGGGAAATAAGTGAGATTAAGTTGATGTGATATGGTATTTGGTCCATAGTTTTACTAGTTGAGTTATGTTATCATAATAATTGTGACATTTTGTTTCCAGGTTCACTCGAGCGGGGAAACCGCCGCTTGAGCGTAAAATTGTTGCTCCCAGCATTTTGTTTCATTGTAGGCGTGTCCGCTAGAGCGTGGAAAGTCCCACTCGAGCGTGAAATTTTAGCTTCTAGTAATTCCATTGTAGCGCTGCAAAACTTCTAAGACATTTCTTTCTCCGCTCGAGCGGGACTTCTTAACTGTGTCTGGACGCTCGAGTGTAGGAAGTCACGCTCAAGCGGAGAACGCGTTATCAGCTTTTTAAACACAGCAATTTTAAATCAATCGGACACTTTTCTTTTTCTATTCTCTATCTGTCACGCCCCGAAAATAAATCGACATGAAACCCCAAACGAGCAAACATTCTCTATGCATTGACAATAACTCTTCCATCTTCTTTTATATAATAAATGGGCTTAATACAAAAGCACCACATGCAGTATACATTCACTAAGCAAAAGGATATATGAATCTATAGCATGTGAAGCACCTAATATCAAAAAAATAAGGAAAATGAGTGGGAGCTCTAATTAGAGCTACCACTAGTGATGTGGGACCCACTGCCACAGTTTGTATTGTGCCTGTTTTTTTTTTTTTTGTTGCTTTGCCACCTCATTAGTGGTGGGTTTAGAGCCACTAAATTCGTGGTCTCTAGCACCACCCCAAAAATAATAAAGTGCCCTTACGGGCTTACATCTTCCAAGGCAATAGCCCGGTTACACAAAAGGGGTTTTTCGAACCCATACATGTTAGCCCTTAGCTTTACAAAAGAAATCACAACAAAAGAATAGCCATGTGCTCTTTACAATTATCCACGCCTTCAACTTGGTGGGATCACCACGTCTTTATCTGCACCAAAGCCCATAGGGGTGAGCATAAAGCCCAGTAGAGAAGTACCAAACAAAGTAAATACGTTTATGTTAGATGGCCAAAATTGAATGCAAGTGCAAATGCGATGCAATACTTTTTCAAAACATTATTCACGTCTTTCTTGAGAAACACCATGCATTTCATCTACAATTGCAATCTCATAAATTTCCAAATTTAAACTTTTAATTCACAAGGGGCGGTAAATACGACACTGGTAATCCCTAGGCTGGTGTCTGCAAGTAGACTCTACGAGTACTACCAGACTGTCATTTTTACCGGTATCAACCGGAAGGCTTGACACCTACCCGTGCGGTTTTCTGATCTTTCACCATGGACACTCAGGCCAACTTATCAAATTCATCTACACCCCCTAACCGGACTTACCACCGTATTTACCCCATACACAGTTCATAGTTCTCATTACAACATAATATTTTCCAAAGAAAACGTTTTTTGTAACGCCCTCAAAAAAATACATAAAACCCATCATTTAGACATGCAATGATATAAAGAAATCAACACCTTTCCATTCATCAGAGTAGTTCTTACAACAGTATTACATGTTAACAACAAAAGCAATTGCCCTACGGGCTTACAGCTTTCCAAGTCAACACTTGGTTACACAAAAGAAGAGTACTAACTCTATACAAAATGAGCCCTCGGCTTGATATACATGAAATACAAACAAAACAATCAAAAAGAGTCTTCAACTCCCATATCCATCCAAGCTAAGTCCTTGGAGGTGGCATGCTACCTGTACCTGAAAGTAATGTCCCATAAAGGGTGAGCCAACGCCCAGTAGAGATATGCTAAACACAGTATGAGCAATAACTAAGACATTAGCAATTGGTAAATGTCTAGTTCTCATAAATTAATTCATAATCCATTCCCATTACATGATCACTATGTCCATGTTTCATTTCATTTTCCATTTCTTATCAATTTTACCATTCATAACAACGGCTCAGAACCTGGCCAACAACTTATATGAGACAGTAACCCATATTAAACTTTTCCCATTTTACATTAGATAAGCATACTAGCTATATCAACCCTTCGATAAACGAGCATATAATCTATGTCATCATCTCAACAGATAAGCATACAAACTGTATCCACACCTCAACAGATAAGCATATGAGCTATATCAACACTTCCATAGATAAGCATAAGAGCTGTATCAACACATTAACTGATAAGCATATGAGCTGTATCAGCGGAGTCCATCCCCTATCTCCTCCCAAACAACATCCGATTTAGAGGTCCATCCCCTATCTTCCCCTAAACCGTGGAGTTCATCCCCTATCTCCTCCCGCACACACAACGTATATACACGTAGGTCATATACACAATCAATTAATACATAACGTTAATGTATTCTATCAACCGTCATACTCTATGACACATCCAATTGATTAGTTTTAGTTTGTCTAATCATCATGCATTGTCTACAACAATCAAACTACCCTCCACCGGTAGCCCAAGCAAATATTTCTAAACAGATAATAAAAGCTCCAACAGATAAAATATCAATGTTTTCAAAAGTGAGTGATTAATAAATCCAACTCCACCATTTTACCATATAATGAGCCAATTTCATTATTTTCAACTCAATTCCATATAATCACAATTTTCCCAAATTAGTTATACCAATTAATTTATATAAACAAATTAGGGTTTTCTACCCCATTTCCCAATATCAACCCAATGGTTCAAATATCAACAACCAACAACAATATCATCATTTTGAAACCCAAAATACACATTTTAGAATCAAAATAACAAAACCCTCTTTCAACATTTTCAAACCCTAACTTCCCAAAATCAACCATTTAACAAAATGCCCAAAGATCTAGGTTAAAACCCATAATAGTGAGTAGGAATCCCTACCTTAAAAGTTGACACCCAACGAAGAAGATGAAGAAAACGGGAATGCTCCAAATCCCGAGATTCTTGGATCAAAAGATAGCCCTCGACGATCAACAACCTTTTTGTAAAGGCCAAAGGTTTGGAAAACACTCTAGCTAGATCAATCCTAAGAGAGAAGTTAGGTTTTAGAGTGAGGTGCTCTCCAATGGCTTTTTTCGGAAAAGTAAGAGAGAGAGAGGAATTGTAGAAAGTGATTCAAAAATGCCCAACTGCTATCTGATATACGACAGGCCTGCTCGAGCGGAAAACACAACGCTCGAGCGTCAAGAACAAAAAAGCATGGTCCGCTCGAGTGACAAGAAGGCCCGCTCGAGCGCCAAGACACAGAGATAAAGCACATCCGCTCGAGCGCGGAAAACCAGTCCGCTCGAGCGTAGATTTCCCCCTCCTAGAACTTTCACAGACAAGACACTACCCGCTTGAGCGCAAAAGGTCCGCTCGAGGCAACCCGCTCGAGCGCAGGAAATCCACTCGAGCATAGGAATCACACCTGCAGAAGTTTGGCAGGGCACAAAAATACTGGGAGTGTGCAATATCCGCTCGAGCGCTATATGAGCCACTCAAGCGGAACGACCAAAAACTTGGCAACTAAATTTTAGACCAAGGCTCAACCCACCTGCTCGAAACACGCCCAATACATCCAAAATTCAAACATAGGGAATTAAAGGATGACAACAAGATATACAATTACCAACTCCACGGAACCAAAGTCCGGGTACAACAATTAAAGAAAAGGGAAACCGGGATCGCTATAACCTTCCCCCCTTAAAGAATTTCGTCCCCGAAATTAAATACAAGTTTTCAAAAAAACAAGTTTTCTCCATTTCCAACCATATTACAACATAATATTAAACATTCCGACCCATTACCGGTCAATCCCATCTCTTTTCAAGAGGCATTTCACATTACACAGAACAACCTGCATTACCAACATGCATTCCTTTGAAATCTACCAATTTCAACTCATTTTCCACCACTACATAACATATGCAACATTAATATTATGCTTGCATTTCCACAATATACTTAACATGCACAATGTTAACATAACTTCCATTTACCAAAACATTCACAATGTTTTACAACTTAAGACATATATAATGCTCTTAAAGTTCAATATTATTACAAAATTTCATTACATGATTACACATCAACAAACATGTCCGGATACTTCTCACGGACTTCCAACTCACGTTCCCAAGTGGCTTCCTCCACTCCGTGATGCTTCCACAAAACCTTTACTAAGGGAATGGTTTTGCCTCGCAAGACTTGATCCCGCCTATCCAAGACCCGAAACGGTCTCTCTTCATACGAGGCATCCTCATCTACCTCCAAGTCGGTCCAATCCAACACATGGGATGGATCCGGCTCGTACTTCCGAAGCATACTAACATGAAACACGTCATGCACCCCGGACAACTGCGGTGGCAAAGCCAAACGATAAGCAACTTCCCCAATCCTCTCAAGGATCTCAAAGGGACCAATAAATCGAGGGGATAACTTCCCACTCTTCCCGAATCTCATCAAACCTCGCCTCGGTGATATTTTCAAGAAAACATGATCACCTACCTCAAACGCCAAAGGCCTCCTCCTACGGTCGGCATAACTCTTTTGGCGACTCTGGGCTGTAACAAGCCTCCTACGGATAAGCTCAACTTTCTCCGTCGTCTCTCTAACCAACTCCGGGCCCAACAAAGGCGCATTACCCACCTCGGCCCAACAAACTGGAGACCTACACGGTCGGCCATACAAGGCCTCAAACGGTGCCATACCGATACTAGACTGAAAGCTGTTGTTGTAGGCAAACTCCACCAAGGGCAAGTGCCTCTCCCACATCCCACTAAAGTCAAGGACACAACCCCGAAGCACATCCTCAAGGATCTGAATAGTACGCTCGGACTGCCCGTCTGTCTGAGGATGATAAGCCGTACTAAAGGTCAACTTAGTGCCCAAGGCACTCTGCAAACTCTGCCACAACCTAGCAGTAAAACGAGGATCTCTATCTGAGACAATCGTCACTGGGACCCCGTGCAATCTCACTATGTCCCGAATGTACAAGTCGGCGAGATGATCTACCGAATCTCTCACGCGCATAGGGATAAAGTGCGCCGACTTAGTCAACCGGTCCACAACCACCCAAATAGCATCACTACCCTGCTGAGTCCTCGGAAGACCTACAACGAAGTCCATAGTGACATGCTCCCACTTCCACTCGGCAATAGGCAAGGGTTGTAACAAACCCGCTGGCCTCTGATGCTCGGCCTTCACTTGTTGGCAAGTAAGGCACTTCGATACGAAAACAGCCACATCTCTCTTCATTCCCCGCCACCAAAACTGACGACTCAAATCCCGATACATCTTAGTGCCTCCCGGATGCACCGCAAGGCGTGAATGATGAAACTCTCAGAGTACCTCCTCTTGGCAAGTCTCCGGCACAAACAAACGGTCTCGGTATCTCTCTCTCAGGTCGGGATACACCATCAAACCCTTCTAACCTTCCCACTGGAGATCTTCTCTGGAGGGATTCTACCTCAAGGTCACCTCTCTGTGCCTCTAACACTCGGGTCACAAGGGTAGGTTGTGCAACAACAGAAAACAAGGCGCAGCCTCAACAGATTCGCCCAGAAGCAAATCAAACTCGCCAAGTGCCCCCAACATCTCCCACTCCCGGATGGCTATACAAGCTACATCACCTATAGATTTCCTGCTAAGGGCATCGGCGACAACATTGGCCTTCCTCGGGTGATAGTGCAACTCAAAATCATAGTCCTCAATAAACTCCATCCACCTTCTCTGCCTCAAGTTTAAGTCTCTCTATGTAAACAGATACTTCAAACTCTTGTGGTCCGAGAACACCTCGAACTTCTCACCATATAGGTAGTGCCTCCAGATTTTCAAGGCAAAGATCACTGCTGCTAGCTCTAGGTCATGTGTAGGGTAATTCTTCTCGTGTATTTTCAACTGACGTGAACCATAGGCTACCACTTTCCCCTCTTGAATAACACACAACCCAAGCCCTCTCGTGAGGCATCACAATAGACTGCATATCCCAACCCTCTCTCCGGGATAATCAAAACCGGAGCGGTGGTCAATCTAACCTTCAACTCTTGGAACGACTTTTCACAAGTCTCACTACACACAAACTTAACCCCTTTCCGCGTCAATCTAGTCAACGGTGAAGCTAGCCTGGAGAAATCTTTCACAAACTGATGGTAGTATCCAGCTAATCCCAGAAAACTGCGGATCTCAAACACACTGTTAGGCTGCTCCCAATCTTGCACTGCCTCTACCTTGGATGTATCAACAGACACACCTTCCCGGATATCACATGGCCTAAGAATTTGACTTCCCCTAGCCAGAACTCACACTTCCCAAACTTGGCATACAGCCTATGGGCTCTAAGCAACTCAAACGCCACTCTCAAATGTTCCTCGTGCTCCTCCTCGAAGGCGAATAGATAAGAATGTCGTCCACGAAAACGACCACGAAACGATCTAAAAATTCCCGGAAGATCTGGTCATCAAGTCCATAAAGACTGCCGGTGCATTGGTAAGCTCAAATGGCATTACCATAAATTCATAATGGCCATACCGCGTACGGAATGCCGTCTTCGGAATATCCTCCTTCCTGACCCTCAACTGGTGGTAACCCGATCTCAAGTCTATCTTAGAGAAACAACGGGAACCCTTCAACTGGTCAAACAAATCATCTATACGGGGCATAGGGTACTTATTCTTAACCGTAGCCCGATTCAACTTTCGGTAGTCGATACCCAGTCTCAAGGCACCATCTTTCTTTTTAGCAAAGAGGGCCGGTGCTCCCCACGGTGAAACACTAGGGCGAACAAATCCCTTATCTAGCAATTCTTGGAGCTGAATCTTCAATTCACTCAACTCGGCTGGGGCAAAACGGTAAGGTGCCATAGAAATCGGCGTCGTGCCGGGCACTAAATCAATAGAGAACTCTATCTGCCGGTGAGGTGGCAAACTAATGAGATCCTAGGGAAAAAACATCCGAATACTCACAAACCACCCCGGCAATACAATCTGGGTCTCATCACACTCACCACTCAAAAAGCTAGCAAGTAGACCACTAAGCTCACTCCGCCCTTGCGGATTATACCCCGGTGGCAATACACTACCAACCCGATCCCCCAAGAAGTGGAAACACTCCCCGCTCAAGGTACATACAGTGACCCTCTGGCGGCGGTAGCAATCAATAACAGCCCGGTATGATACGATAACCAGTCCATACCCAAAATAACATCGAAAACCCTTCATGGGCATAACTACAAAAGGGAAAGGAAGCCGATAATCGGCGACCCTATATATCACAACCTCTACATCCGTGCTTCAAAATCAATTCACCCCAATAGGCGATATACAACACATATAGGAGATGCTAGTAGTGCCAAAACCAACTCCAACACAGATGCAAATGCAGAGCAGATACAAAAGAATGAGATGCACCCGTATCAATCAAAACACTAGCAACCGAGTTGCAAAACAGAAAGGTACCTCTCACAACTGATGGAATCGGTACCAGGTCCTGCGCGGTAACAGCATACACGCGCCCTGTAGGCCCCTGATCCACCTGCTCACCTATAGGAGCAAAAGACTGATGCACAGACTGGGATGACAAAGCTCCCGGATTGGCCCTCGAGGCCTACACAGACTGAGCTGGCTGATAACTCTGCATCTGTCTAGAACCAGACGCCCTCGAAGTGGCACTCAACTGTGGGCAGAACCTCTTCAGGTGCCCAGGTTGAAAAGAGAGAGATATAAAAAAAAAACCCATTTTGAAACCCTAACATTTATGAGACAAGACTAAAACTTCAATATCATTAATGGAGCCTTTAAAACCAACCAAATCTAAGATAAATATATATATAACTCATGGAGATTTCCCTACCTCAATGTTTTGGAGAAGATTGGAAGAAGAAACCCTAAAAATCAAAGATGAGAGAGCTTGACTTCCACCACACCAAATGGAGCTCTAACCCTTGATCTTCAAGATTAGAGGGAGAAGATGATGATTCTTAGCTCAAGATTTCCAAGGATCTAAATCTATGGATGTTTGAGGAGGTTTTCTAGAGAGAAGGTGGAGGAAAATAGGGTTTAGAGTGAGAGGGAGATGTGTAGAATGAGTGATACATTCGGATCAAGAAGATAAAAAAAACAGAGTTCGCCTGCCCAGATTGCCGCACGTGCGGCGCCCATCCCGCACGTGCGGCCCTCACCCACGCACGTGCGGTGACTCTCTGCCGCACCTCAGCCCGCACGTGCCTTTTAGGCAGTGTGCAAACCTCAGAACCTCCCCTTTTCCGCACGTGCAGCCCAACCCCGCACGTATGGCCCTGGGCCCTTGCACGTGCGGCCCTGCCCAGTCGCCCAGAAATTCTTTGCTTCGCCCCTGGGCACTCCGGACCTGACCCCGCACCTCCTGGAACAAGAAACTTCTACACCGACCCATATGCAAGGACAAGAGTCTTAACTCAGCAAAGGTTTCCGAGGGTGCCACCCAACGAGAACAAAGAGGGCGAACCAAAAGAAGGAAAAGAAAGAGAGGAAAAAGGGACCCGGTCATCACACCATCTCCTCTTCCTCTCTCTTTGAAACCCTAGATCTCCATCATCAAATACCTTCCATACCATTGAAATCCACCCAAATTCGTTGGCTAGGGGTGAAGAACACCTGAAGATTAGCGTTGTCATTTGATTGGATCGTGGGTTTGCGATAGGTTCATGAGGGAGCTCGAATTTTGGCTTGATAGTCGAGGTAGGGATACTTTTACTCTTGTATCTCTTCATTCTGAAGAAGTTTTTTTTATGGTATTGTGTGCGATTGGGAACTAATTGAAGATTTTGTTGACTAATGGAAGATATAGCGATCCCGGTTGTCCCTTTACTGTTCAGTTGTATTTCGGACTCGGTTCCGTAGAGTTGGTGGTTGTATCTATCTTTTTGTCATCCTTTAAATCCATACATTTGAGTTTTAGGATGTGTTGGGCTTGTTTCGAGCAGGTGGGTTGAGCCTTGGTCTAAAATCTTGTTGCTAGGTTTTTGGTCTTTCCGCTCGAGCGGGTCTTGGAGCGCTCGAGCGGAGATTTCACACTCCCAGTATTTTGGTGCCCTGCAAAACTTCTGCAGGTGCGTTATTCACGCTCGAGCGGGTTTCTTGCGCTCGAGCGGGTAGCGCTCGAGCGGGATTGTTGGCGCTCGAGCGGACAGTGCATTTTTGGTGTAGGTTCTGGGAGAGGGAAAATTGCGCTCGAGCGGACTGGTTTTTCACGCTCGAGTGGATGAACTTTATTCTTGTGTCTTGGCGCTCGAGCGGACCTTCTTGCGCTCGAGCGGATCCAGTTTTTTTTGTTCTTGACGCTCGAGCGTTGTGTTTTACGCTCTAGCGGACCTGTCGTATATCAGAGGGCAGCTGGGCATTTTTTGAATCATTTTCTACACACTCTCTCTCTCTCTCTCTCTTTCCAAAAAGTTATTTTGAGAGCCTCTCTCTCTAGAAGCTCCCTTCTCTCTAGGGTTTGATCTAGTTAGAGTGCTTTCCTTCCCTTCGGCCTTTGTAAAAGTTGTGTTGATCGTCGAGGGCTTCGTTTTAATCTGAAAAAGTTGGGATTTGGAGCACGTTGGGTTTTGGTCTTCATCTCCGTTTGAGCTCTAACTTCGAGGTAGGGATATCCTACTCCTCTTTATGAGCTTTGTCGTTAAATTTTAGTATTTTGATATGTTGGGGGTTGTTGGGTAATTTTGAGAAAGTTTGGGCCTTTGTGTAATTTTACAAAAGTTGGGGTTTTAAATATATAAAACCTATATGCATGTTTGGCATGGAGAAATGGAATTAATGTTGAAACATTGATGAAAATGAAACCTTAGGGTTGTAATGTTAATTATGGAAAATGCCCTAATTACATTGATTAATTAATTTGTATAATTAATTGTGAGAAATGAGGAATTGAAATGAGAAAGTCGAGATTGGGAATGTATGGGATTAAAGGGTGTAGTTGAATCATTTATCGCTCACCAAGTTGAAATGTTGACTATTATATCCGTTGGATGCATTTACTTTCTGTTTAGAAATAATTGCTTTGGGCTACCGGTGGAGGGTAGTTTTGGTTGTTGTAGACAATGCATGATGATTAGGCAAACTAAAACTAATCAATTGGATGTGTCATAGAGTATGACGGTTGAAAGAATACATTAACTTTATGTATTGATTGATTATGTATACTACCGATGTGTATATATATATGTTGTTTTGTGCAGGCGGTTTATTGGAAGAAAGGGGCTGGACCTCTAAACCAAACGGTTTATTGGAAGAAAGGGGCTGGACCTCTAAACCGGAAATTGATACAGCTCATATGCTTATCTTTTGAAGTGTTGATACAGCTCATATGCTTATCTTTTGAAGTGTTGATACAGCTCATATGCTTATCTTTTGAAGTGTTGATACAGCTCATATGCTTATCTTTTGAAGTGTTGATACAGCTCATATGCTTATCTTTTGAAGTGTTGATTTAGCTCATATGCTTATCTTTTGAAGTGTTGATACAGCTCATATGCTTATCTTTTGAAGTGTTGATCTAGCTCATATGCTTATCTTTTGGAGTGTTGATATAGCTCATATGCTTATCCTTGAAGTGTTGATGCAGCTTGTGTGCTTATCTGTTGAAGTATTGATATAGCTAGTATGCTTATCTATTGTGAAGTGGAAAAATGTTAAAGATGAGTTATTGTCTCATATAAGTTGTTTGTCTAGGTTCTGAACTATGGTATGAATTGAGAATTGGATAAGAAACGGAAAGTGAAATGTAACTTGGACATGATTGTCATGAAACTGTAACACGGTATAAGTGGGAATATAAGTGTGGACCATCTGTTGAATGCTATTATTTTAGTCATTGTTTATAATTGGTTTAGTGTATTTCTGCTGGGCTGTGGCTCACCCTATATGGGAACATCATTTCAGGTACAGGTAGCATGCCACCTCCAAAGACATAGCTTGGGAGGCTAGAGGCGGACAGACTTTTTGTTGTCTATTTTCTTTTGATGTATTGCATGTAATTCAGGCCAAGGGCTTAATATGTATTTGAGTTAGCACTCTATTTTCTTGTAACCAAGTGTTGACTTGGAAAGCTGTAAGCCCGTAGGGCATTTGCTTTGTTATTAACATGTAATATTGTTGTAAGAACTACTCTGATGAATAGAAGAATGTTGGTCTTTTGTATATCAATGCATCTCAATATTGGTGGGTTTATTGTATTATTTTGAGGGCGTTACAGAAGATGTTGTTGAATAAAACCCACATTTCACATAATGACACTTTTACTTAATATTTTGCTTGACAGCCTTAAATTTCTCTCTCTAATATAAATGTAGTTATGGTCAAAAACTAGATTTGTGATAAGGTGTAGAAACCCCAAAATTTAGGAAAACCCTAAGTTCCCAATTAGTTAGGAAATACTCAAGATAATGAAATTTCCTCTTAACTTATGGAATTTGATGGAGAATGGGGAGATGAAATGTGGGCATTGATATAGTTAAAATAATGATGACATGAATGTTATTGTTCCTTGAGTGTTATGTGGATTATTTATGATGATGCTTGATGTTTAATTGTGAGATTGAAATGTGATTTAATTGTTGAGCATGCATGAGTCCGTGTGTGAGTCCGTGTTGAGAGAGGGTGGTGTTGTGTTTGTACCCGCGCGGGGAGTTCAAAAAGGTGCCCAAATGCCCTGTCTAGGCTTACCGCTGGACGAATGTGGGAACGGTTTTTGGGTGTCCACACAGTCCTGCCGTATAGTATCATTTTCATAGGGTGCCCACTTCCCACGTTTAGTAGCTGGCGAATGTGTGGGGAGGGGGGGGGGGGTTTGACTTTAAAAAAGGTTCACAATTGGACACTTGTAGGGAAAAGTGTGGTTTGATTCCCATGAATGTAGATACTTAATTGTTGTACATGATGGCATGAGTTGCACATATCACATTATATTATAGTGTTTCGTGATGATTTGTTAACGATTTTCTATTTTACCATATTGCCTTATCATATAGATGTCATAATAATGTTCAAAGGATTAGATACCTGGGTAAATGTATCCCTACTGGGCATATAGCTCAACCCTAATTTATTTTTCAAGTCTTGATGAAGGTCAACCTCATTGAAGATTTGATTCAAGCATTAGCTCCATTTCCTTTTGGGAACTTAATTGAAGACAAGAACTTTTTGGGTGTTTTGTATTTATTCTGGGATGTTGTAATAGAACATGTATATGTAATTTGTGATGTTGTACGCCCTTGGGGGCTTATGTTTTGTTAAGTTATCTAGTTCATTGAACTGGGATAGGAACTCGGACATTGTGGAAATGTATGAATTGTATTGTAATCACTTGATCCTTAGTTCAATGAAAAAGATAGCTCTTTTTGGGACTTCATGATCATGTTATTGTTGTATTTTATGGTGTGAATTATCAGGGCGTTACAATAATGTGACGGCCGGTCCTCTTTTTCTCTTTTTCTTTCTTCTTTCTTCGCTTCGTTCCGTTTTTACTTTCATTGGATTGAAACGTTCGGAAATGGCTTTCTAGTTCTTATTTCATTCGGGGTTGAATTTCGCTTGTTCCGGAGGGTGTGCGGGTGAGTCTGGAGGGCCTGGGGACAAAGCAGAGTTTGTGAGGGGCTGGGCCAGGGCCGTACGTGTGGGGCCCTAGGCCACACGAGTGGTGGGCTAGGTCGCACGTGCGGTGAAGGTTGAGGCAATGAGCTGAGCATTCTAAAATTGCCGCACGAGCGGAAGGAATTGGGCCGCTTGAATAGAGGGGGCAGCCGCACAACCGGTGGAGGCTGCCGCACGTACGGGAAGGGGCGTCGCACATGCGGCCAACTAGGCAGTCCGAGCCCTGTTTTTTTATAACATTTTGGTCCGAATGTATCACACATTTTGCTCATTTCTCTCTCACTCTAAACCCTATTTTACTCCCCCTTCTCTCTAGAAAACCCCTCAAACATCTAAGACTCTTTGATTTTGCAAACTTTGGGGCCAAGATCTTCATCATCTTCCTCTAAATCTTGAAGGTCAAGAGCTAGGGTTCCTTGTGGTGTAGTGCAAAGTGAGGGATCAACCATTTTGGCTCTAGGGTTTCATCTCATCTTTCATCAACAAGCTTGAGGTAGGGATTCTTAAGTTATATTACTAGTTTTGCTATTTTGATGATGATTTAAGAGTTTTCTCTTTGTTTTGATGATTTCAACTTTGTGTTTTTGAAATGTAGAGATTTTACTTCAAAAGAGGGTTTTCTTTAAACTTTCAAAATGTTGGTCAATCTTGGAGGGTTCTATCTTGTTAATTAAAGAAAGATGTTTTGATTAAGGTTTTCACCAAGAAATGGGAAAATATTGGGTTTTGATGAAAACCCTAGAAATTTGGGGATTTCGGCAAGTAAGAGATGTACCTATGAAACTCTTTGTTATTTTGTGTCAAGAGATTAAATGAGAATAAATCTCATAGTTGTTTGGCTAAAATGGAAACCTATTGATGTATGAGAAATGAGATGTCATTGTAATATATTTTTGTTAAGCACTGAATGTGTGTGTGTTGTTCAAAAGTGGTCAATAATCATGTATCATGGAATGTGAAAATCGCGAAATCTTGGAGATTATGTTGAGAGCACCTCATTTTACCTTGAAGAGGCTAACTTGGGTGATTTGTGCATGTTCAGAATTTGTTATTAACATGAATTGATGGCACATGAGCCCTTTGGTGAACTAGTTTTGGAGAAAGGAAATGAGAAATGGGATTAATTGTTGTTGTAATAGAGATATTTTGAATATAGAGGAATCCTATGAGAATGGAATTATTGCATCATGTTTTCAATTGATTCATTATCATCATTGTGCATCTTGACATGAGTTGGAAAACATTTACATTGAGAAAGATTATCTTGTAACGAGAACTATTGAAATGTGTACGGGGTAATATGTTGGTAAGTCCAAATAGGAGGTGTAGATGACTTGATAAGTTGGCCTGAGTGTCCATGGTGAAAGACCAGAAACCTGCGCAGATAGGTGTCGAGCCTTCCGGTTAATACCGGTAAAAATGACGATTTGGTAGTACTTGTATAGTCTACTTGCAGACACCAACCTAGGGATTACCAGTGTCGTATTTACCGCTCCTATTGATTTAAATATTAGAAATTGTGAGAAATGAGGTGATTGATAAATATTATGAAGAACATGATGATTTTCTTAAATAGCGCATTGAAATGAAATTTTTCCTTTATCATTGACATTGGCATGGCATTACATTTGCATTTCTAATGTTGAGGGAAATTGCATAACTGTATATACTTTGTGAGAATTCTCTACTAGGCTATATGCTCACCTTTATGGGTTTTGGTGCAGGTAAAGACGTAGTGATCCCGCCAAATTGAAGGCGTGGATGTGTTCTTGAGAAGAGTAGATCACTCTCTATTTTTGGTGTGAAATTTTTTGGTAAAGCCAAGGGCTATTCTTGTATGGGTCCGAGAGGCCACTTTTGTGTAACCAGGCATAAGCCTTGGAAGTTGTAGCCCATAGGGGCATTTTATTTATTTTAGAACTTTATGCTTCACATGCTATAGATTCATGTGTAATCTTACCTATGAATGTATAATTTGCATGTGGAATCTTTTGTATGAACCATGGAGATTAAGGATGAAAGAATTGGAGATTGGTTATGTTCAATTAGTAAATGTGGCTTGGTGTAGTATATCGTTGGGTAAATTTTTGGGGCATGACAAATAATACCTAAAATTCATATATGAGATATTCAAATTGTTTTGGCGAATTTTGACAATAAAAGAAAAGAATATGATTTTAGCTCGTTTGGAGCAAATTGATGAATTGGATTAAAACAAGAATGAGTTATCAAAACTTTTATTTATTTATTTATTTTTACTTGGTTTAATTTGATGCGGCTGATGTTGATAATCGGAAAGTGAACACTCACGTTATATTTTATATTTATAGTCAAGAGAAGATTTTGATATAATTGATTAAATGTTAGAATATTCACTTATGCTTATTGAGAATTATGATTGAACTTGAAGATCTCGAGATTTCACTTGCATGAGAAAAATGAGAATTTGATTCTATTTAATATTTGGAATGGGGATGAGTTTTGAAAAGATTGTAATTACATTTCATTGATAAAGTATGTGAGTTAGAAATCGATGAAAACTTGAACCCACTTTGATGTCATATGTTATTGCTATTGATGAACCAATTGCTTAGAAGTTTTAGTTTTGATAACTGGTAGGGGATTGCCATGTTGGTATTTAAATGAGGAGATTTTTGGAAAAGTAAGAAAATGTTTGATTTTGGAAGTTTGTTTTATATAAGGAATATTGTTGAAATGTCTTGAAAAGGCTAAGTTGGAAGTTGTTGATTTATATGTGGTAAATACATGAACATTGGCATTGTATATTATTTTGTTGGATTGTATCATGATATTACATTGATAGGGATATGGAAATTGATCACAATGGAGAATGTGTGGAGGAAATTGGAAATGGAATCATATGAGGATTATACATTTTGCATTATCATTTTATCGAACCACTATTGAAATTGATTTTTAATCTTGCATTGGAAGGTTATGGTTTTTTAAAAGAGAAATTGTTTTGTGAAACAAGATCTATTGTTTTGTTTCTGGTAAATACGTTGGTAAGTCCGAATAGGGGTGCGGTTGGTATTGGTTAAGTTGGCTTGAGTGTGCATGGTGAAAGACCAGAAACTCGCGCGGATAGATGTCGAGCCTTCCGGTTAATACCGGTAAAAATAATAATTTGGTAGTACTTGTATAGTGTACTTGCAGATAGCAGCCTAGGGATTACCTAAATCGTATTTATCACCTTGGAATTTTATTGAAATTGTTGGATTAATGTGTCACGCCCTCAAAATAAACCCATAATATACAACATTAACATGCATTAATAAAATAAAACAAACCATCAAATTATCCATCAGAGTACTTTTATTGAAAGATATCACATGTAACATCAAAAGTCAATGCCCTAAGGGCTTACATCTTTCCAAGCCAACACTTGGACACAAAAGAATGAGTACTAACTCAATTACAAATTAAGCCATTGGCTTGAATGTTTACATATAATCTCAAATAAAAACAACTAACTAAAGATAATTCTTCAAAGTCCAAATCCTTCCAGGCTAAGTCCTTGGAGGTAGCATATCACCTGGACCTAAAAATGATGTTCCCGTATAGGGTGAGCCACAGCCCAGTAGAAATATACTAAACCAAATATAAGCAGTGAATAAAGCAATAGCATTCAATAGATGGTTAACACAACTATTCATTTCACCAACATACAGTTTCATGACCTTAATGTCTATGACACGTTTCACTTTCCATTGTTTATTCAACTTTTCATTTATATCAATATGGCTCAGAACCTGGCCAAACTATAACAGTGAACTAAATATCACATTAACATTTCTTCCAATATCAACAAAACAAATGAGACTAAGGCTCATATCAAAACACTTCCATACTTCCCGATTGATACACATTTTAGTACTGTATCAATAACATGTAAAAACACTTCTATCAATAAGTACGCATATAAGCAGTACTAATGGAGTCCATCCACTATCTCCTCCCAAACAAAATCCGGTTTAGAGGTCCATCCCCTATCTTCCCCCATAAACCGTGGAGTACATCCCCTATCTCCTCCCAAACAATATGCATATGCCACACAATCAATACACGTAATTTCTGTATTAATTCAACAGTCAAAATCAATGACTTAACCAATGTGATTAGTTTCAGTTTTCCCTAATCCACATGCAATGTCTACAACAATCACGACTATCCTCCACCGATAGCCCAAAACAGTTATTTCTAAACAGGAAATAAATGTATCAACAAATGTAAATTTAACATTTTCATAGGTGAGTAATTAAACTAACCAACTACACCATTAAATCACTCAATTCCCCAATTCCATGAATTAAACTCAATTCACATTTTTCCTAAATTAATTATACAATTAATTTATTTCAACCACTAGGGTTTTTCCTAAAATTACCAAAAACTCCCAACATATCAAAATATTAGAACTTAGAACAAAACCTATAATATGGAGTAGGAAATCCCTACCTCGAAGTAAATAACCCGAATGGAGAAGATGGAGATGACGACCCAAAATTCAAAGTGCTCCAAACTGCCAAACTCTCAGATTAAAACGAAGCTTTCGACTCACTCTACCTTTTAATAAAGAACCTAGGGTAGAAACACCCTAAAAAGAGATGATACCTAAGAGAGAAGGTGAGTGGAGGGAGAGAGAAGTCGTACCTAGGGTTCTGGAATCAAAAAGGGTGAAAAAGTGTTTTAAAAACCGCTGCTGCCTATTTAAAAACCCGACAGGCCTCTCGAGCGAAGGATTTCGCTCGAGCGACCAGACACAAGAATGACTCGCTCGAGCGAAGAAAGTCTCGCTCGAGCCAAGAATGCAATGCTTCAGGTCTGCAAACCCAGAAGCACGCTCGAGCGATAGAATGCTCGCTCGAGCGAAGAACTCGAAACTCGCTCGAGTGAAGAAACTCGCTCGAGCCAACAAATACAGCTCTCAGGTCTATACTAGACGCAATCGCTCGCTCGAGCGAAGAAACCCTGGCTCGAGCGAAGGACCAAAACAAGAGCTCGCTCGAGCGACCAACTCCTCGCTCGAGCGACGGTCCAAAAATCTGGACAGCAACACTGGTTTCTAAACCCAACCCCATGTAACAAACCTGCCCATAATATCCTATAACTCAAGAATAAGGAATTTAGGATTTCACGTATATGTATGACTATTTTGGTACCCGCATATCTTCTAACGTTTTTAATATGAGATTATTTGGTGAGTTAGTGGTTGCTCACCCCCTGCCTGTACATGTGTACAGGGAATGCTTTTCAGATTTGAAGATCAAATAATGGATCCTACCATTTCATAAGTGTAGTGTAGTGATGGATTGTACTATTACTTTTTATTTGGGTTGCGTGCTATTTTTTTTTTGTAAAGAGTAGTGACCTCTCTTTTATTGTAATTCTCTGGGCATTTCTTTGATTTGTATGTAAATGTCATTGTTGCAATGAGAGAGAACATGTATATTTAATTATTCATCATTTCATCCAAGGATGAATTGACATTTGTAAACGGACTTAATTAATGAATATTGGTAATGTTGTCCGAGTAATAATAAACTAACAGCGTGGACAATACTTGTAATTAGGGTCACTATAGATTCTTATTTGGCCTAATAATAATATAATATAATAATAATAATAATAATAATAATAATAATAATAATAATAATAATAGTGTACAATTTATTGTAAATTAAAAATTGATAATCTCAAAATAGAAGTCAAAAATTGATAATCTCAAAATAGAAGTCACCCAATTTTTAGAAATCTACTTTTTTTTTTCCAACTTATTTAAGTTATTTATGCCTAACAAAAAAGCAAAAATTGTACCAAACATAAGCAAAAGTTGTACCAAACAGTCTGACACATACTGCTAAAATACAAACAACTATAAACAACTCAAATAGAAGGGCAAAAAAAAAATTTACCCAAAGCATCTTCAGCAAAAAAACAAATTCCCCTAAAAGTAAAAATTAAAACTCATATTTGAGAAGATTTTCTATGAAAACTTTTATGAAAGCTACTGAAAAATCAAAGCGTGTGGGGTAGGTTTTTAATTACTGAAAGACACATCACAAAAAATCTAATTTTTGACGCTTCCAATTAAGTTCCAAGTTTTCTATGACTCTAAAAAGTCATGCATTTCTTTTTCTACATAATTTAATTTCGCTTACAAAAATCCATGTAAAACTTTTCAACAATCCATTTTTTTCCACATAAAAAGACTTGTAATTAAGGTCACTAAAGATTCTTATATGGCCTAATAATAATAATAATAATAATAATAATAATAATAATAATAAAATAATAATTAATAATAATAATAATGTATAATCTCAAAATATAAGTAAAAAATTGGTAATCTCAAAATAAAAGTCACCCAATTTTTAGAAAGCTATTTTTTTTTTCAACTTATTTAAGTTATTTCTGCCAAAACAAAAAAAAAAATTGTACCAAACATAAGCAAAGTTGTACCAAACAGTTTGACATATTGCTATAATACAAACAACTATAAACAACTCAAATAGGCGGGCAAAAAAGATATTTACCCAAAACATCGTAAGCAAAAAAAAAAAAAAAAAAAAAAAAACCAAACAAATTCCCTAAAAGTAAAAATTAAAACTCATATTTGAGAAGACTTTCTATGCAAACTTTTATGAAAGCTACTGAAAAATCAAAGCATGTGGGGCAGGTTTTTTAAATGCTGAAAGACACACATCACCAAAATTCTAATTTTTGATGCTTCCAATTAAGTTCCAAATTTTCTATGACTCTAAAAAGTCATGCATTTTTTTTTCCCACATAATTTAATTTCGCTTACAAAAATCCATCTAAAACTTTTCAACAATCCATTTTTTTTCCACATAAAAAGACTTGTAATTAGGGTCACTAAAGATTCTTATTTGCCCTAATAATAATAATAATAATAATAATAATAATAATAATAATAATAATGTACAATTTATTATAAATTAAAAATTGATAATCTCAAAATAGAAGTAAAAAATTGATAATCTCAAAATAGAAGTCACCCAATTTTTAGAAATCTACCTTTTTTTTTTCAACTTATTTAAGTTATTTCTGTTTTATAAAAAATCAAAAATTGTACCCAACATAAGCAAATGTTGTACCAAACAGTCTGACACATACTGCTAGAATACAAACAACTATAAACAACTCAAATAGGCTGGCAAAAAAGAAATTTACCCAAAGCAACTTCAGCAAAAAAACAAATTCCCTTAAAAGTAAAAATTAAAACTCATATTTGAGAAGACTTTCTATGCAAACTTTTATGAAAGCTTCTGAAAAATCAAAGCATGTGGGGTAGGTTTTTTTAATACTGAAAGACACACATCACCAAAATTCTAATTTTTGATGCTTCCAATTATTTTCCCAATTTTCTATGACTCTAAAAAGTCATGCATTTCTTTTTTCACATAATTTAAGTTCGCTTACAAAAATCCATCAAAAACTTTTGGACAATCCATTTTTTTCAACATAAAAAGACTTGTAATTAGGGTCACTAAAGATTCTTTTTTGACCTAATAATAATAATAATAATAATAATAATAATAATAATCATAATAGCGTACAATTTATTGTAAATTAAAAATTGATAATCTCAAAATAGAAGTCAAAAATTGATAATCTCAAAATAGAAGTCACCCAATTTTTAGAAATCTACTTTTTTTTTTCCCAACTTATTGAAGTTATTTCTGCGTAAGAAAAAAACAAAAATTGTACCAAACATAAGCAAAAGTTGTACCAAACAGTCTAACACATACTACTAGAACACAAACAACTCAAATAGACGTGGAAAAAAGAAATTTACCCAAAGCATCTTCAGCAAAAAAAAAAAAAAAATTCCCTGAAAGTAAAATTTAAAACTCATATTTTCGAAGACTTTCTATGCAAACTTTTATGAAAGCTACTGAAAAATGAAAGCATGTGGGGTAGGTTTTTTAAATATAGAAAGACACACATCACGAAAATTCTAATTTTTTATGCTTCCAATTAAGTTCCAAATTTTCTATGACTCTAAAAATTCATGCATTTCTTTTTCCACATAATTTAATTTCGCTTACAAAAATCCATCTAAAACTTTTCAACAATCCATTTTTTTCCACATAAAAAGACTTGTAATTAGGGTCACTAAAGATTCTTATTTGGCCTAATAATAATACCGTACAATTTATTGTAAATTAAAAATTGATAATCTCAAAATAGAAGTCACCCAATTTTTAGAAATCTACTTTTTTTTTTCCAACTTATTTAAGTTATTTCTGCCTAATAAAAAATCAAAAATTGTACCAAACATAAGCAAAAGTTGTACCAAACAGTCTGACACATACTGCTAGAATACAAACAACTCAAATAGGCGGGCAAAAAAGAAATTTACCCAAAGCATCTTCAGCAAAATAACAAATTCCCCTAAAAGTAAAAATTAAAACTCACATTTGAGAAGACTTTCTATGCAAACTTTTAAGAATGCTACTGAAAAATCAAAGCGTGTGGGGTAGGTTTTTTTAATACTGAAAGACACACATCACAAAAATTCTAATTTTTGATGCTTCCAATTAAGTACCAAATTTTCTATGACTCTAAAAAGTCTTGCATTTCTTTTTCCACATAATTTAATTCGCTTACAAAAATTCATCTAAAACTTTTCAACAATCCATTTTTTTCCTCATAAAAAGACTTGTAATTAGGGTCACTAAAGATTCTTATTTGGTCTAATAATAATAATAATAATAATAATAATAATAATAATAATAATAATGTACAATTTATTGTAAATTGAAAATTGATAATCTCAAAATAGAAGTCACCCAATTTTTAGAAATCTACTTTTTTTTTTTCCCAACGTATTTAAGTTATTTCTGCCTAATAAAAAAGCAAAAATTGTACCAAACATAAGCAAAAGTTGTACCAAATAGTTTGACACATACTGCTAGAATACAAACAACTATAAACAACTCAAATAGGCGGGCAAAAAAGAAATTTACCCATAGCATCTTCGGAAAAAAAAAAATTCCCCTAAAAGTAAAAATTAAAACTCATATTTGAGAAGACTTTCTATGCAAACTTTTATGAAAGCTACTAAAAAATCAAAGCATATGGGGCAGGTTTTTTAAATGCTAAAAGACACACATCACCAAAATTCTAATTTTTGATGCGTTCAATTAAGTTCCAAATTTTCTATGACTCTAAAAAGTCATGCATTTTTTTTCCCCCATAATTTAATTTCGCTTACAAAAATCCATCTAAAACTTTTCAACAATCCATTTTCTTCCACATAAAAAAAGACTTGTAATTAGGGTCACTAAAGATTCTTATTTGCCCTAATAATAATAATAATAATAATAATAATAATAATAATAATAATAATAATAATAATAATGGCGTACAATTTATTGTAAATTAAAAATTGATAATCTCAAAAAGAAGTCAACCAATTTTTAGAAATCTTCTTTTTTTTTTTTTTTTTACTTATTTAAGTTATTTCTACCTAATAAAAAAGAAAACATTGTACCAAACATAAGCAAAATTTGTACCATTGTAGAATACAAAAAAAAAAAAAAAAAAAAAAAAAAAAAGAAAAACAACTCAAATAGGCGAGCGAAAAAGAAATTTACCCAAAGCATCTTCAGCAAAAAAACATATTCCCCTGAAAGTATAAAAAAATAAATAAAAAATAACAAACAAACAAACAAACAGCAGCAACAGTAGCAATAATAAAAACAAAATAAAACATGTACCAAACCTCATCAATTTATAATCATTCAAAGCTTATAGTCTAGTTTAATTAAAGTTTAATAAGCGTTCTATTTAATTTTGTCGTTATGATGTGAGGATTACTAAAGACTTACGTAAGCATTATAATACACTTCTAAATTAATTTTACCCAAAAATCAAACTTATGAAAAAACATAACAGCAAATTATATTGATAGTGTTTGTATTTTGATATTTATGTCATTTTTATTCCTGTGATTTCAATTGATTAGATTTTGACCCTGAATTTATGATTGTCTCAATTTAGTCCAATTGAATATAATTGTTAACATTTTTTAATAAAAAATAACCACAAAAGGCATGTGCGATGATTTTAAGAGAAAAATTATAAGTTTACTCAACTCAGTGAGTTAACCTCAATCAATTCAGTGATAATTTCTTGTCCAAAGCACTGACAGTATTATCAATTGGACCAAATTGATATAAAATTAAATTAAGGATCAAAATTGAACCAATTGAAAGTATATGGACCAAAATGACACAAGTAACAAAATATAAGGACTACTGGTGTAAATTGCCCAAAACATAATTCCATTGTTATCCAATCAAGATAATTAAAGATTTACTTAAGGAAAATTTATCTATAAATCCCGTCTCGAGGAATAGTGATCCATTTAGTCTAAATAATTTCTTATAGACCAATTAGTCGAATTGATTTTGGAAAGGTAAATTTAATATATTATTTGAAAATTGGATTTTCGGTTATAACTTTATTTTTATTATGTTTCCTTCTTCTTCTTCTTTTTTTTTTTTTTTTTTTCTAAAAAGGTAAGATAAACAACCTATAGAAATCAAATTTGGGATGAATTTTTATATGGAAATCTTTTTTATTTGGAATGAGTTGAAATGTGAAATTCTTCAAATATTTCAAAAGAAGTATAAAAATGACTTGAAATATGAAAATTTTCAAATATTTCAAAGAACATAGGATTCTTCAAACATATCAAAAGGAGTTCGAATACTCCTTGGTAAGTTTTGGGGTAAAGTATAATTTCAAAACTTTCAAACTCCAATGTAATACTCCAAAAAAAACTCCTTAGTGTACTTTCCCAAACGTAACACTCTAATATAATACTTCATAAAAAACTCATTAGCGTAACACTCCAATGTAACACATAAAAACTCCTTAGTGTAGTTTTTCTACACATAACACTTCAATATAACACTAAAAAAATTCTTTAGTGTGACACTCCAATGTAACACTAAACAAAAAATGTAACGCCCTGCTATTTCATACATGAATCCATTGCAACTAATATAACAACACACCTCAAAGCCATCCTTTTCATTAAACTAAGAATTAAAATTTATAACTTCTCTATTTACATGTCCTTAAAATCTTGTACCCAACTCCAAGTTCTACAAACATGATGACAATTACAATAGAAGAACCCCATGGGTGTACAAGACAACAACAAAATAAGTCTAACAGCCCTATTACAAAACTCTAAGTCTTTACAGTAAAATATTCTCAACTGTCAATCCCAAAACTGCTTACTTCAAGTCACCACTATAGTTGTACAACATTATTTCCTGAAAAATAGAATAGGGGTGAGCTATATGCCCAGTAGGAATACATTTAACCAAGTATTTAATCATTCGAATAAATTTATGGCACCCTTGAGACAAGACATAATAAGTAGCTATGAACACATATAATCTTCATTGATAATGTAAATACATAACGATTAAGCATGGACTAGTACATTTCACACCTTTACAACACAACAATTAAACAATCACATATCGATGGAAAACAAACCATGAGTCTCATGTAAGAGTCCAACACAAGTTGCTTTAGTTTCAAAAACCATCCCCCATATTTGCCGGCTATTATACGGCAGGAAGTGGGCACCCAAGAAAACCATCTATTTTTTCACTTTCGTCGGCTATTATAAGGTAGGACTATGTGGACACCCAAAAATATTTTTCCCACATTCATCCAGCGATAAGCCTAGACAGGGCATTTGGGCACCTTTTAAACTCCCCGTGCGGATACCAACACAACACCGCATTTTCCAAAACCGACTCTTACCCAGACTTATGCACAATTAACAATTCCATCACATTTTAATTCCATCAACAAACATCCATCATCACAATAGATGAAACACCACATAATATTCAAAGAATAATAACATTCAAGTCACAATTCCTTTACCATATCAACATCTACATCTTTCATCTCTTGATTGTTCATAATATTCCATGCATAGCGATCCCAATTTTCCCCCTTCATTTACTGAATTCCAAATTCGGATCCCATGGTTATATGTTGTTGGTTATACTTCATATCCATCCTTTATTCTTTGTATTTGAGTTTTGGGATGTGTTGGGTGAGTTTGGAACAAGTTGGTTGCGAGTTGTTGCAAATGGTTGCTGCCTAGGTTTTGGCTTCTTCGCTCGAGCGAGGCTTTTTGTGCTCGAGCGAGGCCTAGGTATTTGCTTATTCTGTCACGACCCCACCGTCCCTAGTAGAATGGTGCCATGATGGCCAGTAATCCAAGGTTACCAAAGGCCAACTTGCAAAGTCACACACAATCAGAGTATACATATGGGGCTTACATGTGCGGAAGCAATAAATTTAAATCTAAGTAGTCCATAAGAGCTGTGCATAGATCAAATGAAATGACATACATCATGACATGGGTTACAACTTGGATACAAATAAAATAAAGTACATGTTACATCTTGATCAAAAGGCTTCTCAAGCCGACATATACAAAAGAAATGAGTTACAAAGCTAAGAAGCATAATCTTCAAGATGCTAGCAAAACATGAATCCAAAACATCGTGCAAGTAACATTTTAGGCGTCGTCGCCTTCTAGCTCGTCACCTACATATATATAATGGAGAGGGTGAGCTTGGATACTCAGTGAATGATATTAGTAATAAAGGGTTGAATGAATGATATTCGAGATCTTTATCGAAACAATACATAGCATATCTTGTACAAAATCAAGGGATGAACCAAGTTCATCTATCAAATCTTTCAAAGCTTCAAGGGATGCTTACTAGCATCAACATAATACAAGGGATGACATTCCTGACAAAACAAGGGAATAATCGATTCAGAATCGATTAGACAAACCCACCCGTACAAGACCGTCGGTGGCAAGGGAGATATCTCAAACAAAGGTACTAGTTGCATTATAGTCCCCTAGCACTAAGGACTTTCCAAGAATGTCATCAAAACAAGATAGTACTTGACATAAAACTAGGAATAATCATTCATACTTGAACAAACACTTTTCCAAAACGAAACAAGCAAAGCTTTTATCAAAACATTAGAACATAGCTTTATTAAAAATACCACTCACATAGCTCTTCGGGTGTAGAGATTAAGGCAAGAATCCAAGACCTACAAATACATGGCAAGGTCCACTAAATGTATTTCAAGAAGATAAGAAGGATTGCTCAAAAGATGGCTATGCAATGCATCCCTAAAACAAGCTTTACATGAGTGTAAATGATCCCGACATTTCTTTCAAAACTAAGTCAAGACAATGCAACACATGTGCTAGGAGTTAAAACACTATTTTTCATCTCGGGAAAACATGCTGGGTATCAACCAGGTCTTGGCCGAGGTCCCACACCTCTTGGCTGAGGTGTGGTCTCCTAGGCCTAGGTGTGAGATCTAGGCAAGAGTGGGTCTCGGTGACCACACTTAGGGAAATGAAGTCTGGAAAATCTGGGTTTCCCTCTTGAAGAACATGAAGAACATGAACATAGAGAACGTGAATGCCAAAATCATAACTTCTTCATTCCAAAATCTGAGATTTCATGAGATGAGTTCAAAAACATGGACCTGGGTACCCATACTTGGAGATTTCATGAAAACAAACACAAAAACATGGATCTTGATACAAACTTTCGGATCAAAACTTGGTTGTTCTTCAAGAACATATGAACATCATTTTCTTTTTCTAAAACAACCTTTAAATCAATGCATGGCTCATGAATCATGCTAGATCATGCAATGTGATCAAATAAACATAAAGAACAACAAGGGTAGATCAAGAGTCTAACCTCAAAACACGAATCTAACGGTTCAAACTCTAAGGATCAAGCTTGGAAATCTACTCCTCTCTCAAGAACTCCTTCTCTTCCTAGAGCTTCTCTCTCTTCTAGAGCAAAGATATATAGCAAATGATATGTTTTCTTAATAGCTTACTGACTTAACCCTCTACTAGGACACGGGGCATCACCGGATTGGGTCTCCTCAAAAGGTGCCAGAATGAAAAGACAAGAGCAGGACAAAGTGTGTATAACAAGTAAGGTGGCTTGGGCAATTTGACATGGCAATGATCTTGGATCAAGACATAGGCTTCGGGCAAGAAGGTTTCAATGATCTTGGCTAGGAAGGATAACACTTGGCCTAGCTGTGCCACACCTCGGCCTAGATGTGCCACACCTCGGTCTAGGTCATACCAGTCCAGGAACAAGATCACTAGGTGCAAGGATCAAGGATGTTGGTTGCCTAGATGGTAACATCTCGGCCTAGATGATACACATCTTGGCCTAGGTAATGCACACCTCAGCCTAGATGATGACATCTCGGCCAATATGCCAGGGTGAAAGTGGAGGTCAACCAAAGTGGTTCCAAGATGGTCCTAGGTATAAGAGGTTCAAGGGTGTGACCTCGGCTACACACACTAAGCAAGGAACAAAGCATACAAGCAATACTTAGGCAAATCACATAAGCATAAAACAAGACAGGGACCTTTACTTTAGGCAAAACAATTCAAAATCTGCAAATGCAAGCTTAACAAGACAAAATCATGCAGATGCACATGAACATGGCTAAGACGAGAATGAGGGTCATTACATATTTGCTCGAGCGAAAGTTCTTGCGCTCGAGCGAGGATTGGGATTCCTCAGGTTTCTTTTTAGATGTAGCTTCCGCTCGAGCAAGCTTTCTTGCGCTCGAGCGAGCTTCGTGTTGTGTGTCTCTTCGCTCGAGTGAGCACTCTTGCACTCGAGCGTGCGTCTACGTCCTTGTTAGACCTGAAGGTTGGTATTCTTCGCTCGAGCAACGCTTCTTACGCTTGAGTGGGCGAGCCTTATGTTTTGAGTTCCTTCGCTCAAGCGAGCACTCTTGCGCTCGAGCGTGCTTCTGGGTTACAGACCTGAAGCTTCGCATTGTTCACTCACGCGATGCTTCTTGAGCTCGAGCGAGGTTCTTTTGTGTCTAGTCGCTTGAGCGACCACTCCTTCGCTCGAGCGAGCCTCAAGTATATCAGTTGGTAGCAGCGTGATATTCATCACCTTTTCATCATCTTCTTCATCCAAACCCTAGTTCTGACTACCCCTTTCTCTAAGCTTTCTCTCTCTCTACAAATACACCTTGTTCTAGAGATTTTCTACCTAAGTCCCTTTGTTAAAAAGCTTGAGCATCGCGTGGGCTTCTCTTTGACCTGAAAAATCTTGGATTTGGAGCATCTTGGGTTTTTATCTTTATCTCCTTTGAGCTTCTCCATTTAAGGTAGGGATATTCTACTCATTTTTTATGAGCTTTAACATAGATATTAGTCATTTTGTATAAATGGTGAGATTTGGTAATTTTGGGGGTGTTAGGGTTTGAATTTGAAATGTTTAGAAAGGGAGTTTTCTATCTAGAGCTCTATTTATGAATGAGGGGTCCTGAAATGTGGTTATATGTGTGTAATGGATGGAATTGGGTTGTAGGACCAATGTTTGAGAAAGGAGGGGGGGAAATGCCCTAATTGAATTTAAATAATTGATTTGTATAATTAATTTGGTAAAGGAAGGAAATACGAAATCGAGTTAAAAATCTTGAAATTGGGCAAATATGGAATTGAATGGTGTAGTTAGATTTGTGAATCACTCGTCAGTGGAAAATGTAGTAAATTATCTGTTTGATATATTTATTATCTGTTTAGAAATAACTGCTTTGGGCTATCAGTAGAGGATAGTTTTGATTGTTGTAGACACTGCATGACGATTAGGGAAAATTGAAACTAATCAAATGGTTTGTGTCATTGAATATGGCTATGGAATTAGCACATTGAATGTGTGAATTGTTGAGTCATTGTATATGGCTATGTGTTTAAATACATTGTATATGTATGTTGTGTGGGAGGAGATAGGGGATGTACTCCATTTGTTTGGGAGGAGATAGGGGATGGACTCCATTGATAATTAAGTTGGTCGGAGTGTCCAGGGTGAAAGTCCCAAAATCTTTTATATATATATATATATTCGGGTGCCGGTTCCCTTGGACGTGGTTCTGTAAAATGGCGAGAAAACGGAAGTGTTGAATGTTGTTGTTGTTGAAGTGTTGATATATGAGTTGTAGTCTCATTTTAAACTGTTGGATAATATTGATTAAAGTAAGTGAATTGGCATATGGATATAAATGTTGAGTAGGCATGGAACGAACATAAGTGGTTATATTTGTGTTAAACATTTATCAAATGCTAATATTTTAGTTAATTCTCATATAATGTTTTGCGTATCTCTACTGGGCTTTGGCTCACCCTATATGGGACATCATTTTCAGGTACCAGTGATATGCCGCCTTCAATGACGTAGCTTGGGAGGTTTAGAGGCTGAAGGATTATTTTGTTGTTACCTTTTGTATTACATGTAATTTAAGCCAAGGGCTTTATATGTAAAGAGTTAGAACTCTTCTTTTGTTGTAACCAAGCATTTGACTTGGAAGGTTGTAAGCCTGTAGGGCATTTATTTGTTGATGACATGTGATCACTTTTTGTAAAGACTACTCTGATGTATGGAATATAATACCTTTTCTAAGTTTCATGGATCTTATGAATGAATGAATTGTGTTTTATTATGAGGGCATTACAACTTGGTATTAGAGCGTACTGGGTTTGAATACTTTGGGTACGTAGGAAGTGGTTAGTACCACATTAGGTTTGTCTCGCTTGATAGAGACTTTAGTGTAATGTTATGTTCTTATGTGATAACATGTTTATGTGACTATATGGGTATGGAATTTAGTTTCTAGGATGTTGATCGGGTCCATGGGTTTCTGGGAGTCTTATTAGAAAGGCACTTGATCACTGCCGTTTCTAACTGGAACTCTAGCAACGCCACGGGATGATCATTATCCGGAAATGAAATTCGTGAGTGCTAATGTGATTATGTGCTTATGTGGAGTGAATTACAGCTGTCCATCGTATTAGGGCGTGAGTGAAATAACTTCGACACATTTGTAAATGTGCTAATGTTTTTGTTACCTTTGTTAGGATGTCAGGACGAGGTCGTGGTGGTAGGCATGGTAGGCCTAGAAGGCAGGATGTGCCTATACCGGATGAGATTTCGACGCAGGAGGAGGGTGTTGGTCAGGCCAACGTGGCCGAGCAAGTAGGTCAACAGGCCATGGGGGCCTTGGCCCATGAAATGGCTGGAGCATTGAGGGAGTCCATGGACATTCTCCAGGTGGAGAATCAAGTCCAGGCCCAAGTAGCTGAGGCAGGGCCATCGTTTCTGAAGAGAGTGTTCTTCTGGTCTAATCTGGATGAGTTTCTAGGTGATCCTAAAGAGCCACTGAAGGCCGATGAGTGACTTGAGCAGATGACGAAGACATTTGAGATGCTCGGCATCGAAGACAGAGGTTTGAGGGTGACCTTGGCGTCCTTCCAGCTGAAGGGAGACACAGGTCAGTGGTGGAAGTATGTGCGGGGGCGCATTGGAGAGACTTGGGAGGCTTTTGTTGATGCTTTCCAGGAGAAGTTTTTGCCTCCCACTGTTAGGGAGAAGTTAATGGACCAGTTTTGTCAGCTCAAGGAGCTGAATACACTAGTGGCCGAGTTTGAGGCTATATTCACTAGTTTATCGATGTTTGCACCAAAGTTGGTGGCAACCGAGGAGCGTAGATGTTTGGAGTTCCAGAAGAAGTTGAGGACCGGACTCATGTTTTGAGTAGCCAGGTCCATGACTAGGGAGCATGGGCATCTTGTGGATGCTGCAACCCATCTCGAGACCATTATGCATGCAGAGGAGGAGAGGATGAGGGGCTCTAGGAGGGGTCAAGGGGACAGCAAGAGGCAGAGGGGTTCTAACCCTCAGCAGTCCCAGGAAGCACATTCGAGATCTACCTTTCCAGTACCGAGTTCGGGTTCTGGGAGAGGCAGTCAAGGAGACATCACTTGCTTCAAATGTGGTCAGTTGGGGCCACAAGTCTCCAGCTTGCCCACAGAGGGAAGGAAGGCAACGAGTAGTTTCTTTTTTGGCTCGTTCTCAGGGCCAGAGTTAGGGCAGAGGCCAGCCGCTCACTTGTTATCAGTGTGGGCAAGCGGGGCATCTAAAGAGATTTTGCCTGCAGTTGGGTGGCACACCTGGTGCATCTGGTTCGAGACAGACGCAGAGTTATCAGCCAGCTCAATCAGTTCAGGCCTCGAGGGCAAATCAGGGAGCCTCTTTGGCTCAGTCTGTGCAGCAGTCATATGCTCCTTGGGGTGAGCAGGTAAATCAGAGGCCTTCAGGGCGCGTGTATGCTGTTACAGCACCAGATCTTATACCCGCTCCATCTGTCGTGAGAGGTACCTTTTTGTTTTGTAATTCGGTTGCCAATGTGTTGATTGATATGGGTACATCCCATTCCTTTGTATCTTTTGCTTTTGCTTCTGTTTTGGGATTGGAGTTGGCGCAACTAGCTTCTCCTGTTTGTGTCACCTGTTGGGGGTGAGTTGATTTTGAAACAAGGGTGTCAGGGCTGTGATATAGAGGTCGCCGATCGCCGACTTCCATTTTCTTTTGTAGTAATGGATATGTCGGGTTTTGATGTGATTTTGGGTATGGACTAGTTATCGTCATACCGGGTTGTTATTGATTGCTATCGTCAGAGGGTTACTGTATGTACCTTGAGCAGGGATTGTTTTCATTTCTTGGGTGATCGGGTTGGTAGAGTCTTGTCATCAGTGTATGATCCGCGAGGGTGGAGCGAGCTTAGTTGTCTTATCGCTAGCTGTATGGGTATTGAGTGTGATGAGACTCGGACTGAGTTGCCACGAGTGGTTTGTGAGTACTCGGACATCTTTCCCGAGGATCTTGTTAGTTTACCACCTCATCGAGAGATCGAGTTCTCGATTGACTTAGTGCCAGGCACGACATCGATTTCCATGGCTTCGTATCGATTTGCCCCAGCCGAGTTGAGCGAGTTGAAGGCTCAACTCCAAGAGTTGCTAGATAAGGGTTTCATCCGCCCTAGTACTTCACCATGGGGAGCACCGGCCCTCTTTGCTAAGAAGAAAGATGGGGCTTTGAGACTTTGTATAGACTACCGAAAATTGAACTGGGCTACGGTTGAGAACAAGTACCCTATGCCTCGTATAGATGATCTGTTTGACCAATTGAAAGGGTCCCGTTGTTTCTCTAAGATAGACTTGAGATCGGGTTACCATCAGTTGAGGGTTAGGGAGGAGGATATCCCGAAGACAGCATTCCATACACGGTATGGCCATTACGAGTTTCTGGTGATGCCTTTTGGGCTCACCAATGCACCGACTGTGTTTATGGACTTGATGAACCAGATTTTCCGAGAGTTCTTAGATTGCTTCGTAGTCGTCTTTATGGACGACATTCTGATTTATTCACCTTCTGAGGAGGAGCACGAGGAACACTTGCGAGTGGTGCTTGATTTGCTTAGAGCCGTTGTATGCTAAGTTCGGGAAGTGTGAGTTCTGGCTAAGAGAGATGAAATTCTTAGGCCACGTGGTATCTGGAGAAGGGATGACTGTAGGTTCGTCCAAGATAGAGGCAGTGCAAGATTGGGCACAGCCGAAGAATGTTTTCGAGATCCGTAGTTTCTTGGGGTTGACCAGGTATTACCATTGGTTTGTGAAAGATTTCTCCAGGCTAGCTTCGCCTTTGACTAGATTGATGCGAAAAGGGGTCTAGTTTATGTGGAGTGAGACTTGTGAAAAGTCGTTCCAAGAGCTTAAAGTTAGACTTATCACCGCTTTAATCTTGATTATTCTGGAGAGGGGTTTGGGTTATGCAGTGTATTGTGATGCCTCACGAGAGGGTTTGGGTTGTGTATCGATGCAAGAGAGGAAAGTAGTAGCCTATGGCTCATGTCAGCTGAAAACACACGAGAGAAACTACCCTACTTATGACCTAGAGTTAGCAGCTATCATATTTGCCTTGAAGATTTGGAGGCACTATTTGTACGGTGAGAGATTCGAGGTGTCTCGGATTATAAAAGTTTGAAGTATCTGTTTACACAGAAGGACTTGAATTTAAGGCAGAGGAGGTAGATGGAGTTTATAGAGAATTACGACTTCGAGTTGCACTATCATTCGGGGAAGGCCAATGTTGTGGCCGATGCCCTAAGTAGGAAGTCCTTTGGCAAGGTAGCTTGTATTGCCGTCCGAGAATGGGGGATGTTAGGTGCCCTTGCAGAGCTTGACTTGCAGTTGAGCGAGTCTGTTGAGACCGCCACTTTGTTTTATGTAGTGGCACAACCTACACTTGTAAATCGAGTGTTAGAGGCACAGAGAGGTGACTTTGAGGTAGAATCCCTCCGGGAGAAGATCTCTAGTGGGAAGGTAGAGAAGGGTTTGACTATATATCCTGACCTGAGTGTGAGGTGCCGAGACCGCTTGTTTGTGCCGGAGTCTTGCCGAGAGGAAGTACTCCGAGAGTTTCACCATTCATGCCTTGCGGTGCACCCGGGAGGCCCGAAGATGTATCATGATCTGAGTCTTCAGTTTTGGTGGAGAGGTATGAAGAAGGATGTGGTGGTGTTCATGTTTAAATGCCTTACTTGTCAGCAAGTGAAGTCCGAGCATCAGAGGCCAGCGGGTTTGTTGCAGCCCTTGCCTATAGCTGAGTGGAAATGGGAGCACATCACAATGGATTTTTTTATGGGCCTTCCTAGGACTCAGCGGGGTAATGATGCCATATGGGTGGTGGTTGACCGGTTGACTAAGTTGGGGCACTTTATTCCTGTGCGCATGAGAGATTCGGTAGATCACCTTGCTAACTTATATATTCGGGACATAGTAAGGTTGCAAGGGGTCCTAGTGTCGATTGTCTCAGATAGAGACCCACGTTTTACTACTAGGTTGTGGCAGAGTTTGCAGAGTGCCTTGGGCACTAGATTGACTTTTAGCACAACTTACCATCCTCAGACTGACGGGTAGTCCGAGCGCACAATCCCGATCCTTGAGGATATGCTTTGAGGCTGTGTCCTTGACTTTAAGGGGTTGTGGGAGAGGCACTTACCCTTAGTGGAGTTTGCCTACAACAACAGTTTCCAATCTAGTATTGGTATGGCACCATTTGAGGCCTTGTATGGCCGACCATGTAGATCTCCAGTGTGTTGGGCCGAGATGGGTTATGCACCTTTGTTAGGCCCGGAGTTGGTGTGGGAAACGACAGAGAAAGTTGAACTTATTCATAAGAGGTTGGTTATAGCCCAGAGTCGCCAAAAGAGTTATGCCGACCGTCGGAGGAGGAGGCCTTCGGCATTTGAGGTCGGTGATTACGTCTTCTTGAAAATATTGCCTAGATGGGGTTTGATGAGATTTGGGAAGAGTGGGAAGCTGTCCCCTCGATTTATTGGCCCTTTTGAGATCCTTGAGCGGATTGGGGAGGTTGCCTACTGTTTAGCGTTGCCGCCATAACTTTCTAAGGTGCATGACGTGTTTCATGTTAGTATGCTTTAGAAATATAAGCCGGATCCATCACATGTACTAGATTCGACCAACTTAGAGGTTGATGAGGATGCCTCGTATGAGGAGAGACCGGTGAGGGTCTTGGATAGGCGGGACCAAGTCTTGCGAGGTAAGACGATACCCTTGGTAAAGGTCTTGTGGAAACATCACGGGGTGGAGGAAGCCACTTGGAAACGTGAGTTGGAGGGCCGAGAGAAATATCCGGACCTGTTTGTTGCTGTTTGAGTACATGTTGGAATTTTGTTTTATTTATGAACTTTAGGAACATTATATATGTTTTGGATTATGAAAGTATTGTAATTGTTGAATATGTCTCGGAAACAGAGATTAACTTAAAACATTGTATATGTTGAATGTAAGCTAGAAATGCAATTATGTTGTTAACATTGAACATGTTATGGAATTATGGAATATATGTATTGAAGTTATTTGAATATCAAAAGAATGCATGTTGATAATGCATGTTGAATTATATTGTAAATTGCTTTCTTGGAAAGAGATGGAATGACCGGTAATGGGTCAAGATGGTGGGTATTGAATTATAATCATGTTGAGAATTGAGAAATCACAATTTTGAAACTTGTATAAAATTCCGGGGATGAAATTCTTTAAGGGGGGAAGGTTATAGCGATCCCGGTTTTTCCCCTTCATTTACTGAATTCCGAATTTGGGTCCCATGGTTGTATGTTGTTGGTTATACTTCATATCCATCCTTTATTCTTTGTATTTGAGTTTTGGGATGTGTTGGGTAAGTTTGGAACAGGTTGGTTGCGAGTTGTTGCAAATGGTTGCTGCCCAGGTTTTGGCTTCTTCCCTCGAGCGAGGCTTTTTGCGCTCGAGCGAGGCTTGGGTATTTGCTTATTCGCTCGAGCAAAGGTTCTTGCACTCGAGCGAGGATTGGGAGTCCTCAGGTTTCTTTTTAGACGCAGTTTCCGCTCAAGCAAGCTTTCTTGCGCTCAAGCGAGCTTCGTGTTGTGTGTCTCTTCGCTCGAGCGAGCACTATTGCACTCGAGCATGCGTCTGCGTCCTTGTTAGACCTGAAGGTTGGTATTCTTCGCTCGAGCGACGCTTCTTACACTTGAGCGAGCAAGCCCTATGTGTTGAGTTCCTTCGCTCGAGCGAGCACTCTTGCGCTCGAGCGTGCTTCTGGGTAGCAGACCTGAAGCTTCGCATTGTTCGCTCGAGCGACGCTTCTTGTGCTCGAGCGAGGTTGTTTTGTGTCTGGTCGCTTGAGCGACCACTCCTTCGCTCGAGTGAGCCTCGAGTATATCAGTTGGCAGCAGCGTGATATTCATCACCTTTTCATCATCTTCTTCATCCAAACCCTAGTTCCGGCTACCCCTCTCTCTAAGCTTTCTCTCTCTCTCTACAAATACACCTTGTTCTAAAGGTTTTCTACTAAGTCCCTTTGCTAAAAAGCTTGAGCATCGCGTGGGCTTCTCTTTGACCAGAAAAATCTTGGATTTGGAGTATCTTGGGTTTTTATCTTCATCCCCTTTGAGCTTCTCCATTTCAGGTAGGGATATTCTACTCATTTTTTATGAGCTTTAACATAGATATTAGTCATTTTGTATAAATGGTGAGATTTGGTAATTTTGGGGGTGTTAGGGTTTGAATTTGAAATGTTTAGAAAGGGAGTTTTCTATCTAGAGCTCCATTTATGAATGAGGGGTCTTGAAATGTGGTTATATGCGTGTAATGGATGGAATTGGGTCGTAGGACCAATGTTTGAGAAAGGGGGTGGGGAAATTCCCTAATTGAATTTAAATAATTGATTTGTATAATTAATTTGCTAAAGGGAGGAAATATGAAATCGAGTTGAAAATCTTGAAATTGGGCAAATATGGAATTGAATGGTGTAGTTGGATTTGTGAATCACTCGCCGGTGGAAAATGTAGTAAATTATCTGTTTGATATATTTATTATCTATTTAGAAATAACTGTTTTGGGCTATCAGTGGAGCATAGTCTTGATTGTTGTAGACACTGCATGATGATTAGGGAAAATTGAAACTAATCAAATGGTTTGTGTCATTGAATATGGCTGTGGAATTAGCACATTGAATATGTGAATTGTTGAGTCATTGTATATGGCTATGTGTTTAAATACATTGTATATGTATGTTGTGTGGGAGGAGATAGGGGATGTACTCTATTTGTTTGGGAAGAGATAGGGGATGGACTCCATTGATAATTAAGTTGGCCGGAGTGTCCAGGGTGAAAGTCCCGAAATCTTTTATATATATATATATATATATATTTGCGTGCCAGTTCCCTCGGACGTGGTTCCGTAAAATGGCGAGAAAACGGAAGTGTTGAATGTTGTTGTTGAAGTGTTGATATATAAGTTGTAGTCTCATTTTAAACTGTTGGATAATATTGATTAAAGTAAATGAATTGGCATATGGATATAAATGTTGAGTAGGCATGGAACGAACATAAGTGGTTATATTTGTGTTAAACATTTATCGAATGCTAATGTTTTAGTTAATTCTCATATAATGTTTAGCGTATCTCTACTGGGCTTTGGCTCACCCTATATGGGACATCATTTTCAGGTACCGGTGATATGCCGCCTCCAAGGACGTAGCTTGGGAGGTTTAGAGGCTGAAGGATTATTTTGTTGTTACTTTTTGTATTACATGTAATTCAAGCCAAGGGCTTTATATGTAAAGAGTTAGAACTCTTCTTTTGTTGTAACCAAGCATTTGACTTGGAAGGTTGTAAGCCTGTAGGGCATTTATTTGTTGATGACATGTGATCACTTTTTGTAAAGACTACTCTGATGTATGGAATATAATACCATTTCTAAGTTTCATGGATCTTATGAATGAATGAATTGTGTTTTATTATGAGGGCCTTACACCATGAATCAAAGGAAATTCCACTCAATTTAGTGTTTTCTATTCAAATTGAAAAGTTAGGGTTTTACCAAATTTGGGGGTTTCTCTCCTTCATCATAGATATAGGTTTTAACAATATATATATATATATATATATATGTTTTTAGCAAAGGAGTTATGAAATTTCAAGAAAAAGTCAAGCGAAATGATTTATTTGTGTAAAACATGGGTTTAATCCAACAAGATCCTCAAATTAGCTTATAAGTCACAACAATACCATGAATCTCTTGAAAATAAAGAAATACTAGGATAAAAGTATCCCTACCTCAAAGAAATGAAAAGAAAACTCGGAGAAACCCAAAGTTGATGAAATCTCGAAGTCCTTGGATCAAAAGTGTAACGCCCTAAAAATTAACCCAATATACATATAACAATGACTTGTATTATTAAAAGAAAACATTGTATTATCTCAATCATCAGAGTATTATGAACAGAAAACATTACATGTAACATCATAATAAATGCCCTACAGGCTTACATCTTGCCAAGCAAACACTTGGACACATAAATATGAGTTCTAACTCAAATACAAATAAAGCCCTAGGCTTGAATGTTTACATGTAATTCAAATAAAAACAGAAAACTAATCTAATCTCCAAATCCAAGTCCTTCCAAGCTAAGTCCTTGGAGGTATCTTATCACCTAAACCTGAAAATGATGTTCCCATAAAGGGTGAGCCACAGCCCAGCAGGAAAATACTAAACCAAATATAAGCATTGAATAAAGTTCTAGCATTCAATAGTTGGTTAAGCATGATAATCAATTATATCAACATACAGTCTTAAGACACTAATGTCTATTTCCATTATTATCAATATGGTTCAGAACCTGCCCAAACTTACAACTGTGATCTATATAGCATATTCACATTACGTCCAATATCACAACACAAATGAGACATAGGCTCATATCAAACACTTCCATACTTCCAATATGATACACATTTTAGTGTTGTATCAATAATATGCAAAACACTTCAATATCAATAAGCACACATAATAGTGATGCTAATGGAGTCCATCCCCTATCTCCTCCCAAACAAAAATACAGTTAAGAGGTCCATCCCCTATCTTCCCCTAACCGTGGAGTACATCCCCTATCTCCTCCCACACAATATGCATATGCAATGCTCAACTAATACATGTATGTAAACACATAACATATATATCTCATAATCAATACACATAATGTCTGTATTAATTCAACAGTCAACATTAATGACTTAACCAATGGGATTAGTTCCAGTTATCCCTAATCCACATGCAATGTCTACAACAATCATGACTATCCTCCACCGATAGCCCAAACAGTTATTTCTAGACTGAAAATAAATACATCAACAATTCAATAGGCAAGTGATTTAAATTAATCAACTATCCCCTTTAATCAATAATTTCCTCAGTCTCATGAATTCAACTAATTTCCCCAGTTTTCTTTAAATTAAACATACAGTTCAATTTAATACAACAACTAGGGTTTTTCCCAAAATTACCAAACTACCCCCAACATATTAAAATGCTAAAAACTTAGAACAAAACATATACATTGGAGTAGGAGATCCCTACCTCGAAGAAATAATCCAAAAGAGAAGACGAAGATGCTGACCCAAATTCCAAAGTGCTCCAAAACTCAAATTATTCAGATTAAACTGAATCCCTCAACCCCCTCTAACTTTTTAATAAAGGCTCTAGGGTAGAAACACCCTAATACTAGATGAAACCTAGGGTAGAAGGTGTGTAGGGAGAGAGAAGGGTCGGACCTAGGGTTTGGAAACAAAAAGAGATAGAAAACTGATAAAAAAACCCGCTGCTGCCTATTTAAACTGAACAGGCTCGCTCGAGCGAAGACATGGTCGCTCGAGCGACCAGACACAAAAATCCACGCTCGAGCGAAGAAAAGCTCGCTCGAGCCAAAAACTCGATGCTTTAGGTCTGTAACCCAGAAGCTCGCTCGAGCGACGAAATGCTCGCTCGAGCGACGAACTCGAAAACATACACCTCGCTCGCTCGAGCGAAGAAATGCTCGCTCGAGCCAAGAAACACATCTCTCAGGTCCTAAGCCCAGACGCAGACTCTCGCTCGAGCGACCAAACCCTGGCTCGAGCGAAGAACAAAAACAACATCTCGCTCGAGCGACCAACTCCTCGCTCGAGCGAAGGTCCAAAAATCTGGACAGCAACACTTGGTTTCCAACTCAACCAACCTGTAACAAACCTGCCCAACTCAACCCAAAACTCAAAAATAAAGAATTAAAGGACAACAACAACAATACACAATGCCTGGATCCACGGACCTTAAGTCCGGATACAACAATCTAAAGGAAAAAGACCGGGGTCGCTATAAAAAGAAAGCCCTTGACATGCTCTCCAACTTTCCTCAAGGAACCTAGGCGAGAAGATGCTTTTAGATGAGTAGATCTAGCTATCTAAGTGGAAAAAAGTTGGGTTTAGAGAGAGAGGAGAGAGGAGAGAGGCTCACGGTTTGAGAGGAAAGAGGAGGAGAAAATCATGAGAGAGAAGAGTGTTGGGTCTATTTATAGTAGTAGAAAAGTAGCCCTAAGGTCATTGTAAAGAATAAACCCAAAACCCCCAAAAGTAGGGCCTATTCAGACCCAAAAATTCTGGAAATAACATGCAAGGGTTGACCCTTCGGGCAGAGGTGCCGACCCTTTAGGTAGAAGAGACAATTTGGCACAAGCAAGGGGGGGTCGACCCTTAGACAAGAGGGGGTCAACCCTAATTTCCAGCAACTAACACAGATTCTGCAATATAAGTGGGTCGACCCTTCCCAGACTGGTGTCAACCCTATAGAAAACCAGTAGGCGCACTAAGAATTCAAACAGGTATAACTCTCTCATCTTGTGTCCAAATCGAAGCCCCGGAAACAAGCTTTCCAATGGTTCCAGCCTCATATTCAAATTCGAAGTATGGAAGGAGAAAAAGGATAAAGAGAGAAGGTTGGTCAAAAACGAAAACTCAAATTTGGGGCTTTTGATCTAATCTTGCCTAAATACCTTGTTAAGGCTTCAATCAAGGTTCCAAACATTCCCCAAGGATCCTCAATCATAATATTTAAAGTTTACTTGCCAACCCATCAATGTCAAGAGTCTGATAACCATACAAGTTTTAAGGTGACGGGTACTAATTTACACCAATCCAATACGAATTAGAATCCGAGTCATTACAAAAAAAAAAATAATAAACAAACAAACTCATTAGTGTACTTTTTTCAAACATAACACTCTAATATAACACTACAAAAAAACTCCTTAGTGTAACACTCCAATACAACATACAAAAAAACTCTTTAGTATACTTTTCTTAAATGTAACACTCTAAAAAAAGGATGTGGGATTCTTCAAATCATTCCAAAAAGATGTGGGATTTTTCAAACCATTCCAAAAGGAGTATTAAAATTCCTAATATGTAACGCCCCGAAATATCCTAACACAAATTAGATACGTTAACCAACATTCATTAAGGAATAAAGATAGATCTCCAACCCTTTTCATCATTAACCCATAAAGTGTATACAAGAGTTTTACATGCTAATTATACATTCAATGGTATGAAAACACATGAATCTATAGCATGTAGAGCATCACATCCCAAAAAAAAAGAAAATGCCCTTAAGGGCTTACATCTTCCAAGGCTTGAGCCCGATTACACAAAAATGGTTTCACGAACCCATACATTTAAAGCCCTTGGCTAGCCAATAAAATTCTCAACAAAATAGAGTCATCAACTCTTCACAAAAATATGTCCATGCCCTCAACTTGGTGGGACCACCACATCTTTTCCTGCACCAAAATCCTATAGGGGTGAGCACAAAGCCCAATAGAGAATCCTTGCAAAGTATATACAGTTATGCAAGATTTCCAATGTTAAATGCAAATGTCATGCAATGCCAATTTAAAGAGAATTTCATTTACATGCTCTTTTGAAAGAAAAAAAAAAAATCACTACATTCAACCACAGTTTGATATCTCAACAATTCTGAAACTTACAATTTTACTCAATAGGGGCGGTAAATACGACTCCGGTAATCCCTAGGTTGGTGTCTGCAAGTAGGCTCAACTAGTACTACCAAAACAACACTTTACCGGTTGCTAACCGGAAAGGAAGTGGTACCTCCTCCGTGCGTGTTTTCTGTCTTTCACCCCAGACACTCAGGCCAACTTATCTGTAACGCCCCGAAATAATCCAACATATATAATACATCAACCATATCCAATAAAATAATAATGGCCAATCTCCAACCTTTACATCAGTATTCAATAGAGTTATTACAAAAGTTCCACATGCAATTTATACATTCAACGGTATGGAAAAACACATGAATCTATAGCATGTGAAGCATCTAATCTCAAAGGTAAATAAAATGCCCTTATGGGCATACAACTTCCAAGGCTTAAGCCCGGTTACACAAAAGTGGCCTCTCAGGCTGTCACGACCCCAACCCACCCCTAGTAGGATGGCGCCGTGATGGCCAGTAACCCGTGATTACTGAAGGCCAACTTACAAAGATCACACACAATCAGAGTATAATATATATGGGGCTCACAAATGCGGAAGCAATAAATCAAAATACAAGTGGTCCATAAGAGCAGTGCATAGATCAAATGAAATGACATATACATTATGGTTTCACGTTCGGCTGATAATAAACAAAAATACATGTTAAAATCTTGATCAAAAGGCTTCTAAAGCCGACACGTGCAGATACAATAATTACAAGCCAAAGAAGCATAATCTTCAAGATTCGCCGACGTAAATACAAATCTTCCGACATGAAACAAGTCAAGCCGACATGACAAGAATCCAAAATCAAGCTTTGCAAAACACATTTAGGCGTCGCCGCCGTCCTGCTCATCACCTACATATATATAGAGACGGTGAGCTTGGATACTCAGTGAATGGTACAAATTAATAAAGGTTTTGCATGAATATAGCCGAAGTCATTTTCAAAACAAAACATGCCAAAACCATACGAATATTAGCCGAGATCCTTCCAGAGCAAAACACGTCAAAACTTTATCAAATCAAGAGATGAACCGTATTCATCTATCAAGTCTTACAAGTCTCAAGGGATGCTTACTGGCATCGGCAAATCACAAATCGAGCTTTCCGAACAAACAGATCCACGCGGTAAACCGTCAGTGGCAAAACAAAGACTGCACGATCCGTAATCGATTAGTCAAAGGTACTGCGAAAGTTTATAGTCCTCCAGCACAAGGGACTTGTGTTACTTAAGCCCGTAGCTCTTTTTAACACGATGGTCTTGTGTTACTTAGGCCCGTAGCCCGCTTTAACACGATAGTCTTTCCAAGAAAGGACCGTATCCTTTTATACTTAGTGCTGCGAAAGTTTAGAGTCCTCCAGCACAAGGGACATTTCAAAGGGTGACATCAAAACAAAGCTTATACTTGATACATCAAAATAGAGCTAATCATTCATGCTTGATCAAATACTTTCAAAACAAAGCAAAGTAAAACTTATCAAAACATTATAACATAGCTTTATTAAAAATACCACTCACATAGTTCTGCTCGGGTGTAGGCTCAAAGCGAAGATCAAGGGCCTACAATCACATGACAATCACATTCTCAAAACAAGCTTTACATGCATGCAAATGATCCCGGCATTCTCACCAGACCCAAGTCAATATCAAAGCAAAACATGCTAGGAGTTAAAACACAGCTTCCGTCTCATGAAAACACACTGGGTACCAACCAGGTATTTGCCGAGGTCCCACACTTCCTTGCCGAGGTGTGGTCCCGATGGCCACATTCAAAAGCAAAGTCGGGAAAACCTGGGTTTCCCTTTGAAGAACAGGAAGAACATAAAGAACATGATCATTAAAAAGATGAATGCAAGATCACACTTGTTACAAAATCTGAGATTTCATGCCATGAGTTCAAAAACATGGACCTGGGTACCCATTCAAGAAGATCATGCCAGGACAAACACAAAAACATGGTTCTAGTTCCAAACTTTCGGATCAAAACGAGGCTTTTCATCAAGAACTCAAGAACACCATTTCTCTTTCTAAAACCAAACTTTAAACCAATGCATGACATGCAAAACAGATTCGATCATGCAATGCAGCTAGATGATCAATAAGAACAACAAGAGTAGGTTAAGATCCTAACCTCAAATCACGAATCCAACGGTTCAAACACCAAAGATCAAACTTGGAAGATCTACTCTCACTCAAGAATTCCTCCTTCTTCCTCTAGAGCTTCTCTCTCCAAAGACAAAGATTTGAGACAAAATGATTTGTCTCTATGTCTGCCGGCTGTCTTAACACTCAGCTCGGACACGTGGTACTACCGGGTTGGTTCAACTCAAAAAGTGACTGATTGACAAGACAAGTCTATGACAAAGCGTATGAAACAAGCTAAGGCAAGACACATCGGCAATCAAAGACATCGGCTAAAGACAAAGCTTCGGCAACAGGGTAACAAAGACATCGGCTAGGGAGGACGACACTTGACTAAGCTGTGCCACACCTTGGCCTGGGTGTGCCACACCTCGGTCTAGGCCATACCTGCCCTGGAACAAAATCACTAAGTGCAAAACATCTCGGCCTAGATGACACACTCCTCGGCAAACATGCCCGGGGTGAAGATGGAGGTCAACCGTGTGGTCCCAAAATAATTCTAAGTACCAAGGTTCAGAGGTGAACTAAGCTCAAGATGACCTTGGCTACACACCAAGCAAGGAACAAAATCAAGCAAGCAACATTTAAACAAAGCGAGACAAAACAAGATAAACAAGATTTATAAACATAACAAGACAGGATCATGCATGAATGTATGCAAGCATGGCTAGGTCAAGATAAGGGCTGTTACACAGGCCCATACAAAAATAGCCCTTGGCTAGCAAATTAAATCATAACAAAATAGAGCCAATTACTCTTCACAAAATATGTCCACGCCAATCAACTCGGTGGGATCACTACATCTTTTCCTGCACCAAATCCCATGGGGGTGAGCATAAAGCCCAGTAGAGAAATCCTTACAAAGTATATACAGTTATGCAAAATTTTCCAACATTTAATGCAAATGCAAATGCCATGCAATGCCATTTCAAAGATGACCTCATTTCATGCTCTTCTTGAAAATCACTATGTTTTCATTAACATTTTGCAATCTCATCAATTTCAAATTTCAAATTTTTAATCATTAGGGACGGTAAATACGACTTAGGTAATCCCTAGGTTGGTGTCTGCAAGTAGGCTCAACAAGCACTACCAATAACCCCACTTTACCGGTTGCTAACCGGAAGGGAAGTGGTACCTCCTCCGCGTGTGTTTTCGGTCTTTCACCCCGGACACTCAGGCAACTTAACAATTCATCTACACCTCCTAATCGGACTTACCAGCATATTTACCCCATACACATTTCTGTTGTACTCATTACAATATATATATTCTTTTCTTGAAGTAAATGTTTCCAATCTAAATTCACAATGCATAATAATTAATTTCATGCGAATGCAATGCAATGATCTTCATTGCCTCATAGCGTTTCTCCATTTTCAAGTATCTTGACAACAATATCAAAACAAATACATTTCCCATCCTTTCTTCAATGTTATTTCGCAAAATAACCATATGCCCTTAATACACCGCAACAATTCCTCATCATGTACAATTCTTAACAATTTGGTATCTTCAAGACTACATGTGATGTTTTCAAACATTAATCTTCAAGATTCTACAATTCTCACAATCCATGATACACAACAATTTGCCACCTCACAACTATACATGTTCAAGTATTTAGCAACAATGTTAAAATAATTTCTCATTCCCCATATATCAAGAAGATTTACTATTTTGCAAAACACATTATGAAATATACCCTCATTTATTCTCTTATCACAAGAAAAGAAATAAATCCATAGACCTTTCCATATCTTTCCAAAACCCCAAATTTCTAGGATTTTTCATCAAAAACCAAACATTTCCCCATTCCTTTAGTGAAAACCTACCAAAAACATCTTCCTTAAATCAATGAAAGTGAAACCCTTAAGGATCAACTTTGAAACATTAATTTTCAAACCCTCTTTTGAAAAATCTCTACACTCTTGAGCCAAAAACCAACCTTTCAAAATAACTTCAAGAGAACTTTAAAATCAACATCAATCTAGCAAAGCATGTATATATAACTCAAGGAAGTCCCTATCTCAATGTTTGATGATGTAAGAGATGAAACCCTAGAGTCAAGATGGAAGATTCTTCAATTTCCACTACACCAAGAAGAGCCCTAGCTTTGATCTTCAAGATTAGAGAGAGATGATGACTCTAGGCTCAAAGGATCACAAGAAATCAAAGATTTTGAGTGCTAGATGAGGGCTTTTAGAGAAAAGGAAGAGTAAAAATGTTTTTAGAGATAGAGAGATGTTGAAAACAATGAGATACATTTAGCCCTAAAAGATTAAAAAAAAAAAAAATAGGGTTTTCGGACTGCCCAGCGACCCGCACGTACGGCACGTGCCTCGTACGTGCGGAGCCTCTCTCCCACACGTGCGGCCCTCAACCCCATACGTGTGGCCTTCCTTTGCCGCACCTCCTCCAGCACCTGCATATATTGCAGTGTGCAACCTAAACCTCCCCTGAATTCCGCACATGCGGCCTCTCCCACACGTGCGGCCCAAGGCCCCGCACGTGCGACCCCTGGTTTCTAGCCCAGAATTTTTCCCGCTCAATTCCAGGCACCTTGGACAGGACCTCGCACCCCCTGGAACAAGTGGGAATCAACACTAAAGAAACAAGAACAAGAATTTTGAGAAAAACTTCCGAGCACAACCACCAGATGATTAACAAGGCTTTAAGTGAGACCCGACACACTAACATGACAAATCCGAGGTTAAACAAAGGAAAAGAAACGGATGGCAAACTAGGTCATCACATTATCAATTCCATCTACACCCCCTATCCGAACTTGCCAATGTATTTACCCCAAAAGCATTTCCTTAGTTCTCTTTCTCAACAATTCTTTTCTCAATGCAAGATAATCAATTTCAAATCAAAACATGCGGTAACCAAACAATAGTGTATGCAAAATAACAATTGGTAATGCTACAATAATCATTCCCTTTTCATTCTTATATGTTTCAACAATAATCTCAAATAAATGACCTTTCATTACTTCCGTTCCATATTATCTCACAATGAAACCATGTTCCCATTTAATTTCATCGACAAATAGCCACATTTCCACCTCTTAAGCAATTCCAATAACATAATCATTTCAAGACTATAGCAACAATTGAACAATAATTTCTTTCCAACACCAACATTTTTTCTCTATTTTATGAGATTCATCATTTGTAACTATAAGTAAGAATCTTTCCTTTCTTTAACTCTTTTGATATACAAAATAATGCATTAATAATAAAACTTCATGTGTTCTTATCATTTGTTTTGAAAACCTCCAATTTCTAGCTTTCTTCTTTGCAAACAACACACACACACACACACACACTAGACACTTAAAAAGGACCCTCAAGGTACACCATTTTCCTTGCCTAAGATGATTTCAACTCTCAAGATGCTATCTTAGAAGGATTAGAGATTTTTAAAATCCACTTTTCAAAATCTCTACATTTTGGGTCACAAAATCAAAACCAACATAATAACTTCAAGAAAACCTTTAAATCAACATCAATAATTGCAAAACATGTGTATATAACTCAAGGAAGTCCCTACCTCAAGCTTGATGAGGAGATTTGATGAAACCCTAGGATCCAACGTTGAAGAAATTCGATCTCTACCGTACAAGGTGAAGTTTTTGCTTTGCTCTCCAAGTTGTGTGAAAGGTGATGGATCAAAACCCCATGGATTATAAGAAATCAAGGTTTTTGGGTGTTTGGTGAAGGTTTTTAGAGAGAAGGAGGAGCAAAATGCCTTTTTCGAGTGGGAAGGAAGGGTTAGCAAATGATACAAACTCAGCCAAAATGAGATTAAAAAAATAAAGTTTTTGGACTGCCAGCGTCCTGCACGTGCGGAGCATACCTCTCGCATGTGCGGCCTTCAACCCCGCACGTGCGACCTTCAGCCCCGCACGTGCGACCTTCCCATGCCGCACCTCCTCCAGCACCTGCATATTAGGCAGTGTGCAACCCTCTCAAGTTCATCCTTCCCGCACGTGCAACCCTCATCCCGCACGTGCAACCCAAGGCCCAGCACCTACTGCCCAAGGCCCTACACGTGCGGCCCTGGCCCAACAGCCCAGAATTTTCTGGTTCGCTCCCAGGCACTCCAGACTCGGTCGTGCACCCTCCAAAACAAGTGACGCTCAACTCAGAGTTTAGACAAGAACCAGAATTTGAGAGAGAGAGCTCTCGAACACCACAACTCAAAGAGGACAAAATGGAAACAACATGCAAGGAAATCGGTCATCACAACCTCCCCACCATAGGAAATTTCGTCTCCGAAATTTAAACAAACCAACCAAACTAAAGGGTTCTGGCAACTATGACTACACTATCAAAATTCCAAATCGCAACATCGATATTCAATTAATATTTACCATTCTCATTATCATCATTTCGTCAAAATGACAATTGCTTATACTAGGCATTCGAAATGAAGCATTTTTAACAAAACATCATTCCTTCACATTATCATGCTTAGATTAACAATACATATAACAACATGTGATTAACAATTTTAACACTATTCCTTTCGATACTAGGGAACATTACAAATCAAAACAACCAAGCATTTTCAAATAAATCTGGATACTTGGAGTGGATCTCTGCTTCCCGTTCCCAAGTTAACTCCTCAACCCCATGGTGCCTCCACAACACCTTCACTAATGGTATAGTTTTACCCCGTAACACTTGCTCTCGGGTATCTAGTATTTGAACTGATCGCTCTTCGTAAGAGGCATCTTCATCCACCTCCAAATCAATCTAATCTAGCACATGAGAAGGATCGGGTTCATACTTCCTAAGCATTGACACATGAAACACATTGTGAACCCCTAAAAGTTATGGCGGTAAGGCTAACCGGTATGCCATTTCCCCAATTCTCTCTAATATCTCGAAAGGCCCGATAAACTTGGAGACAACTTTCCACTCTTACTGAACCTCATTAAACCCTGCGTAGGTGAGATCTTAAGGAAAACATGGTCACCCACTTTGAAAGATAAAGGTCGTCTTCTCTTATCGGCATAACTTTTTTGTCGGCTTTGAGTTGTAGCTAACCTTTTCTGAATGAGAGCAACTTTCTCGGGCGTCTCTTTAACGATTTTCAGACCCAATAACGGTGTATCCCCCACCTCAGCCCAACAAACTGGTGATCTACAAGGTCATCCATACAAGGCCTCAAATGGTGCCATCTCGATGCTAGCTTGGTAACTATTGTTGTAGGCAAATTCAATCAACGGTAAATGCCTCTCCCAAGACCCCTTGAAATCAAGAACACAAGCTCTAAGCATGTCCTCCAAAAGCTGAATGGTACATTCCGACTGCCCATCGGTTTGAGGGTGATAAACGGTGCTAAAAGTTGTGACGACCTGGTGTGTTATCTATCTTGCTTCTTTTGTTTAACCTCGAATTTTGCCCCATTAGTGTGTCAGGTTTCACTTAGAGCCTTGTGAATCATTTGGGTTGTGGTGTTCGGAAGTTTTCCCTCAAATAATTTTCTTTCTTCTTTATCCGGTGTTGAATTTCACTTGTTCCAGAGGATGCACGGTCAAGTCAGGGGTACCCGGGGGTCGAACCGAAAAATTCTAGGCTGCTGGGCCAGGGCCGCATGTGCGGGGCCCTAGGCCGCACATGCGGGGTAGGGCCACAGGTGCGGGGGGTGAGGCCGCACGTACGGGGAGGGGTGAGTTTTAAAGAGTTTCACACTGCTTAAATTGTAGGTACGGAGGCTAGTGCGGGGGAGGGGTGCTGCACATGCAGGGATCAGTGTCGCACTTGCGGAAATTAGGCTCCGCACGTGTGGGGGCAAGTACCGCACGTGCGGAATGGGTTCAGTCCGAGAAACCGTATTTTTTCCTCTTTTGGGCTGAATATATCACATTTTGACATTTCTCTCTCACTCTAAAATTCATTTTTCCTTCTCCTTCTCTCTAAAAACCTTCACCAAACACTCAAAAACTTTGATTTCTTACAATCCATGAGGCTTTGATCTATCTTCTATCACAAATCTTGGAGAGCAACTCAAGAACCTCACTTTATACGGTGGAGATTGAGTTTGGGGCATTTTGATTTCTAGGGTTTCATCTTCTCTTCTTCGTCAAAACTTGAGGTAGGGATTTCCTTGAGTTATATATACATGTTTTGCTATGATGTTGTATTTTTAAGGGCCTTCTTGAAGTTATTACAATGCTTTGATTTTGTGGTTCAAAATGTAGAGATTTTTCAAAAGTGGGTTTAAGTCTCAATTTCTTGTAAATGCTTGAAGGCTTCTCTTTCATTAACTTAAGAAAGATGATTTTCGTGGAGTTTCACCAAGCAAATGGGAAATGTCTTGGTTTTAATGAAGAACCCTAGAAATTGAGGGTTTTTAGAAAATATGGAAAAGCCTATGGAATTATTTCCTTTCTTGTGTTAAAAGAATGAATGAGTGTGGATTTCACAATATGGTAAGAAAAATGATAATCTTCTTGATATATGAGAGTGGAGGACTTATTTTCAAACTATTGTTAAATGCATGAACATGTATAATTGTGAGATGATAATTGTTGAGTGCCATGGATCATGAGAATTGCAATCTTGGAAATTGATGTTTGAAAAATTACATATAGTCTTGAAGAGACTAAAATGCTAAGATATGTGTATGATGAGAAGTTCTTGCTATGTGTTGATAGCATCGGTTGAGCATATGGTTATTTTGTGAAATGGCATTGGAAGGAGGAGAAATAAAGAAATGTTATGAGATATTAATCATTGCATCATGTACTCATTCTATTCATTATCATTTTTGTGCATCTTGAATTGAGTTGGAGACGTTACATTGAGAAAAGAATATTTTTGAATGAGAATTGTTGAAATGTTTGGGGTAAATACGTTGGTAAGTCCGGATAGGGGGTGTAGATGAAATTGATAAGTTGGCCTGAGTGTCCGAGGTGAAAGACCAAAAACACGCGCGGAGGAGGTACCACTTCCCTTCCGGTTAGCAACCGGTAAAGTGGGGTTATTGGTAGTGCTTATTAAGCCTACTTGCAGGCACCAACCTAGGGATTACCTGACTCATATTTACCGCCCTATTGAATAAAATTGGAAATATCGAAATCGTTGAGATTCCAAGTTATTATTGAAACAGGGTGATTTTCAAAGAGCACGTAAATGAAATTCTCTTTAAATGGTATTGCATGGCATTTGCATTAAACATTGGCGTTGGCATTTAACATTGGAAATTTGCATAACTGTATATACTTTGTAAGGATTCTCTATTGGACTTTATGCTCACCCCTATGGGATTTTGGTGCAGGAAAAGATGTGGTGATTCCGCCGAATTGAGGGCGTAGACATATATTATTGTGAAGAGTTGATGACTCTATTTTGTTGTAAATTTACTTGTTAGCCAATAGCTTTGGTGTATGGGTTCATGAAACCATTTTTGTGTAACCGGGCTCAATGCCTTGGAAGATGTAAGCCCTTAAAGGCATTTTAATTACTTGAGACTAAATGCTTCACATGCCATAGATTCATGTATTTTGCATATCATTGAATGTATATTCGCATATGAAACTTTTGTATAAGCTCGCTCATTAATCATGTAAAGATGGAAGGATTATCATCTTTATTTAGCGAATGTTGGTTGATGTGGTTGAATTATGTTGTTTATTTTCGGGGCGGTACAACTTGGTATCAGAGCTACCATGTCACGCCCCAATTTTTAATTACTCGGAAACATTACCAAAGCCTGTAATTTAGGTCCTTTTTTTATTTTATTTTTTTTTACAAACATCCATTACCCTTGAGTAATAGAAATACAATGGTACATGTTCTCTCTCTCTCTCTCTCTCTCTCTCAATGAATATTACAATGACAACAATATATGCCAATCTCCTACTGTACTACAAATAAATAAATACAAATCCAAAATCTATTTCCTAACATCCACTATGAAGTTATACAAAGGGACTCAAGAACTCCATAAGTCTTCAATCAAAGAATCCAAACTTTCTTCCTGTAAAAAGATAAAACAACAACGGGGTGAGCACTAATGCCCAGTAGGAATCCCTTAGTTCTACAACAATAGCTAACACACAGATAGAAATGATCATGCATGCAGGGTGATACCTTATAGTAGGGTGACATTTTATAATTTCAAAATATCATAAGCAAAAGACCTTTTTCTCAAAAACTATTTAAAACACTTTTGAGAAAAACCTTCAGCCATTAAAATCATCCCTTAATTTTAGAAAACCATAGATCATTGTGGAACAAACATATTTAAGAAACAACATCATTTAAAAGTTATTAGCCAATTCCCAAAATTTTTTGTTATTTAACTTCCATTTTTAATAATCCTTTTTTCCTTTCATTCTTCTTTTCTACTCTTTATTTTAATTTAAAACCCCATAACTTCAAGTTCAAGTTCCTTTTTGGCTCACTAACAATTCTCCTATACTCAATTCACACCGTTAATTATACCCTCAAAGTTTCATTTCAAGATAACACAAGGTTAATAAACCCCTTTTCATTCAATCCTTTATTTAATTACAGAACAACGCTCACAATTTATTTTTATTACCACAACTACTTCATTAAGTTTACCATCACAGTCTATAATCCTCATACCCATTTTTGGTTTCCATTCTTTACAAATAATGTCTATGCACATTTCCTCTTTAAACCAAATTACACATCAATATGCAATTTCACAAATTCATCACAAGTCACAAATAACATCATCAACTCAACACACTTCTCAACACATAGCTCAACACAATCCACCTTTTTCCGACTTATTACGGCGGGACAGCGGGCACCCAATCCATAACACTTTCCACCTTTCGCCGGCTACTATACGGCGGGAAGTGAACTCCCAAAAACCATTTTCTCAAAAGCCATTTTCTTCCAAAAACCATATTGTTCCAAAAACCATTTTTCAACTTTTTAAAACCATCCCCCACATTTGCCAGCTACTATACGGCGGGATGTGGGCACCCAAAACATTTTCGAAAACCATCTGTTTTTCCACTTTTGCGGGTTACAATTCGGCAGGACTGGGTGGACACCCAAAAATCATTTTTCCACTTTTGCCGACTGCTTTATAGCGGGACTGTGTAGACACCCAAAAAAAAAACATTTTATAGCGATCCCGGTTTTTCTTTCCTTTGTATATCATATTTCGGACTTGGTTCCGTGGTTGTGTTGTTGTCTCATTCTCATTTCCTTCCCTTACTCTTTGTATTTGAGTCTTGGGTTGTGTTGGGTAGGTTTGAAATAGGTTGGTTGTGCTTTGGAACCATTGGTTGATGCCCAGAATTTGGCCTTCACGCTCGAGCGGGGCTTTTGACGCTCGAGTGGGCCCTTCGTTGTTGCTTATCCGCTCGAGCGGGCGTTTTGACGCTCGAGCATAAATTTCCAACTCCCAGTACTTTTGTCTGTAGGTCTTCGTATGCTCGAGCGGGAGTTTTGACGCTCGAGCGTGACCCTTTGATTTTGTCCCTCCGCTCGAGCGGGGAGTTTGACGCTCGAACGGGGACCATGGTCTGCAAAACTTCTGGAAGTGTGCAATCGATGCTCGAGTGGCGCTTTTGACGCTCGAGCGTGAGTCTGTGTCTGACGCTAAAGCGGGGGTTTCCACGCTCGAGCGGGGCGACTGGTATATCACTTCGGGATTTCACTTTTTGGATCACTTTTCAACATCCTTTCTCTCTCTTACTTTTTGAAAATCACCATTTGAGAGCACCTCACTCTAAAACATTACCTTCTCTCTAGGGATTGATCTAGTAGGAGTGATTCCTTACCCTTCGGCCTTTGTAAAAAGTGTGGGGATCGTTGAGGGCTACATTTTGATCCGAAAATCTTGGAGTTTGGAGCAATTTCATTTTTCTTCATCTTCTTCCTTGGGTTCTTCTCTTGAAGTAGGGATTCCTACTCATTCTTATGTGCTTTAACATAAACATTGAGTTATTTGTATAGATGGGTTGGTTTGGAAAGTTAGGGTTTGGAATGTGTTATTTTCAAAAGAGGGATTTTGTGGTTTTGACTCATAAATATGTGATTTGGGTCTTAAAATGGTAGTATTGAAATTATTGAAGTTATTTTGGCCTTTGGGTCAATATTGAAAATGGGGGGGAAAAAGCCCTAAATTGTTACGGCAAATTAATTTATGTAATTAATTTTGGAAATTATGGAAATATGAAATTGAGTTGGGAATTATGAAATTGGCTCATTATGAAATGAAATGGTGGAGTTGGATTTATTAATCACTCACCTTTGAGAATTTTTGATAAATTATCTGTTGACGTAATTATTATCTGTTTAGAAATAATTGCTTTGGGCTACCGGTGGAAGGTAGTCTTGATTGTTGTAGACAATGCATGATGATTAGGCAAACTAAAACTAATCAATTGAGTATGCCATCGAATATGGCGGTTGATATAATACATGAATATTATGTATTGATTTGATTATGTATATGATATGTGTTTGTATACATTGTGTTGTGTGGGAGGAGATAGGGGATGTACTCCACGGTTTAGGAGAAGATAGGGGATGGACCTCTAAACCGGATATTGTTTGGGAGGAGATAGGGGATGAACTCCATTGATACAGCACCAAAATGTGTATCATTTGTGAAGTATGGAAGTGTTCTGTTTAACATTGATACAGCACTAAAATGTGTATCATTTGTGAAGTATGGAAGCGTTGTCATGTGTTATTGATACAACACCAAAATGTGTATATGTTATGAAGTGTAAAATGTTTAATATGAGTTATTACCTCATTTGAAATAGAACTACTGTTGATATGGGATGTGATCTCAATCAAATTGTTTGGCTAGGTCCTGAGCCATAGTTATGAATTGAAAATTGGATAAGAAATGGAAAATGGAATGAAACATGGACATTTTTGTCATGTAAATGAGATGGCTTATGAATTGATTTATGTGAGTTAAACATTTATCAAATGCGAATGTTTTAGTTATTGTTCATATCATGTTTAGCATATCTCTACTGGGCATTGGCTCACCCTTTATGGGACACCATTTTCAGGTACAAGTAGCATGCCACCTCCAAGGACGTAGCTTGAGAGGCTTAGTGGCTGGGACATCTTTTGTGATTATGCTTTTGTATTACATGTATATCAAGCCAAGGGCTTATTTTGTGTAGAGTTAGTACTCTCTTTTTGTAACCAAGTGTTGACTTGGAAAGTTGTAAGCCTATAGGGCATTTACTTTTGTTGTCAACATGTAATACATTTTGTAATGAATACTCTAATGGAATGTAATTATGCTTTACTTTCTTATGTCTAAGCATGTCAATATTGTATGATTTATGGATTTATTTTGAGGGCGTTACACATTTTCTCACATTCGTCCAGCGATAAGCCTAGACAGGGCAATTGGGCACCTTTAATCCAAAATAACCCCCACATTTGCTGGCTACTATACGGCAGGTTGTGGGCCCCCAAAAACCCTTTTCTTCAATTTTTAAAACCATCCCCCACATTTACCGACTATTATACAGACGGTCGTGGGCACCGGAAAACCATTTTTCAACTCCCCGCGCAGGTATCAACACAACACCACCCAACACAACTCAACCCAAACGCAATACAACCCCAACACAACACAACTCAAACTCAACATAACTCAACATAACCCAACACAACACAACTCATCATGATTCAACACAATTCAACATAGCCAACACTTCAACATAATCAACACAATTTAACACAATCACCACAATTCAACATAATCGACACTATTCAACATGATTCAACTCAACACCACTAAATATAATTCAACATAATTCTAGGTGAACTCTTAAGTTTCCATTTCATCATTTCATCCCAAGGCTCATGTCATCCATATCATTAACAAATCCTTTTTCTCAAATTTCATTTCATATCATAGCATGATTTACAATATCCATAATAAAGGTTCAATCGCTAATTTTTAACATAATTTTCAAACACTTCCAAAATTCAATTAAACTTGTATATATATAATTCAATACCTCAATTTCATGATTCTACTTTCAATTTAGGCAAAATCATTAATTATCACCATGAATCAACTTAGGGTTCTCAAGAAAAATCAAGAATTTCAAGAACAATTGAAACTTCTCACACCACTACCTTTAATTACAATTTTTCCCTAGATTATACACCTAAGGTTCATAATCCACAAGCTTAACCCAACAATTGAACCCCAACTTTTCAAACCCTAAACCCCCAAATTTCATGATTTAACACTATATGCTTAAAAATGAAGATTTTGTTTTTATATAATCAAAATACCACAAATCTATCTATTAATACAAGTATTGAAGAAGAACTAGGACCCCTACCTCAAGATTGGAAGCTAAGGATGAAGACCCATCTTCAAACTTCAATGAAATTCCAAAATAATCGTCAAACTCTTGATCCTTGCTTGTTCTTCAACCTTGATGCATATAGCGACCCCGGTCTTTTTCCCATTTGATTATTGTATCCGGACTTACGTTCCGTGGATTCCGCTGTTATATTTGTTGTTGTTGTCCTTTAATTCCTTATTTTTGGGTTATAGGATGTGTTTAGCAGGTTGGTTGCAGATTGGTTGGGTTTAGAAACCAAGTCTGCATGTTCAGTTTTTGGCTTGGTCGCTCGAGCGAGATTCTCTTCGCTCGAGCGAGGTCTTCGTTTTTGGTTCTTCGCTCGAGCGAGCTTTCCTTGGCTCGAGCGAGCGATTGCGTCTAGTACTTAGACCTGAGAGATGTGTTTCTTGGCTCGAGCGAGCATTTCTTCGCTCGAGCGAGCGAGGTGTATGTTTTCGAGTTCGTCGCTCGAGCGAGCATCTCGTCGCTCGAGCGAGCTTCTGGGTTGCAGACCTGAAGCATCGAGTTTTTGGCTCGAGCGAGCTTTTCTTCGCTCGAGCGTGGATTTATGTGTCTGGTCGCTCGAGCGACCATGTCTTCGCTCGAGCGAGCCTGTCCAGTTTAAATACGCAGCAACAGTTTTAAAACGTTTTTTTTTTATAACTTTTTGATCCAGAAACCCTAGTTACGACCATTCTCTCTCCAAACTCACCTTCTCTCCTAGGTTTGATCTAGTTAGGGTGTGTTTTTACCCTAGTTGCTTTACAAATAAGATAGAGGAGAGTGAGGGCTTTCATTTAATCTGAGCAATTGTTAGTTTGGAACACTTTGGAGTTTGGGCTATCATCTCCGTCTTCTTCTTTTTGAGTTATTTCGTCGAGGTAGGGATTTCCTACTCCATTTATACGCTTTAATCCTAAGTGTTAGTATTTTGGTATGTGGGGGTAGTTTGGTAATTTTGGGAGAAACCTTAGGGTTTTGGCTAGATTAATTTGTATAATTAATTTAAGGAAAAAATGTGGAATTGGGTTTAATTCATGAAGTTGGGGAAATTATGAGATTAATGATATAGTTGGGTAGTTTAAATACTTACCTATGAGAATGTTGATTTTACATTCATTGTTGTATTTATTTCTTGTTTAGAAATAACTGTTTTGGGCTATCGGTGGAGGATAGTCGTGATTGTTGTAGACCTTGCATGTGGCTTAGGTATAACTGGAATTAAGTCACTTATGTTGACTGTTGAATTAATACAGAACATTACTTGTATTGATTATGTGTTGTATATGGCAATTGTGTGTTTCATTGCATGTGCATGTTGTTTGGAGAAGATAGGGGATGAACTCCACGGTTTAGGGGAAGATAGGGGATGTACCTCTAAACCGGATTTGTTGGGAGGAGATAGGGGATGGACTCCAGTAGCATCACTCATATGTGTGCTTATTGCTATTTGTTGTTGATATGATACATCATTATAATGTGTATCAGTTGGAAGTATGGAAGTGTTGTGGTTTGAGCTTTAGTCTCATTTATTTTTGTGACATCTGGATCACTATTATAGTTGGCCAGGTTCTGAGCCATAATGATATAATTGGAAAAGTTGAATAAATATTGGAAGGTGAAAGGTGTCATAGACAATATGTCATAGACAATGTAGACATTCGTGTCATGAAATTGGAAATTGATTATCTTGTGTTAACCATGTATCGAATGCTAATGCTTTAGTTAATTCTTATGCTTGGTTTAGTATTTTTCTACTGGGCTGTGGCTCACCCTATATGGGAACTTCATTTTCAGGTTCAGGTGGTTCACTACCTCCAAAGACTTAGCTTGTGAGGATTTGGACTTGAAGACCTGTTTTATTTATTTTAGTTGTTTTATTTGAATTATGTAAACATTCAAGCCCAGGGCTTTATTTGTTTTGAGTTAGAACTCATGAAATTGTGTCCAAGTGTTGGCTTGGCAAGATGTAAGCCCGTAGGGCATTTATTTTGATGTTTTATTTCGTAATACTCTGATGATTTAAATAATATAATGTTTTTCTTTTAATAATGCATGCCTTGTTTTATATTTAATGGGTTTAATTTTGAGGGCGTTACAATGCAAGATCCATGGTGGATTGTTGGTAGGAATAGATGAAATCAAAGTTTTGGGGGCTAGGTTTTCGGACATGGAGGAGGGGAGAGGAAGAGAGGATGAAAAAGTGAAGTTTTTAGGCCAAAATATCACTTTATAATGACTGTTAGCGACCTGGTCGCTCGAGCGAATGAAACTTGGCTCGAGCGTGGAAAAGAAGCTCTCAGGTTTTCTGAAAACGCACTCTTCGCTCGAGCGAGCATGCTTCCATACTGAAACTCAAAATTCAAACAGGTGTAACTCACTTGTTCGGACTTCGTTTTAGGTCATTATTGTGTCCAAATTGAAGCCCCGGAAACAAGCTTTCCAATGGTTCTAGCCTCACATTTAAATTCAAAGTATGGAAGGAGAAAAGGGAAAAAGAATGAAGGTTGGTCAAAAACTCAAACTCAAACTTGGGGCTTTTTATCTAATCTTACCTAAATACCTTGTTAAGGCTTCAATCAAGGTTCCAAACATCACCCAAGGGTCCTCAATTATAATATTTAAAGTTCACTTGCCAACCCATCAATATCAAGAGTCCGATAACCATACAAGTTTTAAGGTGACGGGCACCACTTTACATCAATCCAATGTGAATTAAAATCCGAGTCATTACATACCGGGTTTGAATACTTGGGGCTCGTGGGAGGTGGTTGTTTTGCCACAATGGGTTCATTTTGCATGATTAGGAAGTGTATTGCCTTTCGTGATTCTGTGATAACATGCTTATGTGACTATATGGGTATGGGAATAGACTTTTGGGATGTTATTTGCACCTATTAAATTCCTTGAGGTCTTATTAGAAGGGTACCTAATCAATACTCGTTCTACTAAGAATTCTTGGTTTTTCGTGGGACGAATCTCATCACTAAAAAATAATCCGTATGTGCTTATGTGACTAAGTACTTATGTGGAGTGAATTGAATTGTTTGTGTGGTAGAATATATATGTAATTGTTGTAGTGTAACACAATAAAGATGAAGTTTAACTAAGATATAAGTGTTAGATAAACATTAATGTACATTCTTCTCATGACCATTCAATACCGATACACATATCTCAATTCATTTCGATTTATCCATTTCGAATTAATTCATTTCATTTCAAGTCATAAGTCAAGTTTATAATTCTCTAAGTAACCCAACCGAGACTACAACTCAATGGTTCTCAATCAACAAAACTATCACACAAGCACTTCAACCTTGCCATTTTATGAAAATTTCGTCCTCGGATCGGCAACCATATATACATAAGATTTAGGAACTTTCACCCTGGACACTCCAGCCAACTTAATTTTCAATGGAGTTCATCTCCTATCTCCTCCCAAACAATGGAGTACATCCCCTTTCTCCTTTCAAAACGATATACATATACAATGTATCTAAAGCATTGTCATATTCAATGACTATCCACAACACATATTCAATGACACAATTTAAATGATTAGTTTCAATTCACCTAATCCTCATGCAATTCGTACAACAATCATAGCTATCCTCCGCCGATAGCCCAATACAGATATTTCTAAGTAGATATACAATCTTTAATATAGATAATTCATCAAATTTCGATAGGTGTGTAATTAAACAAATCCAGCTACACCATTCATTTATACCTTTCCCCAATTTTATATTTTTCCCACCAATTTCATTATTTATACAACATAATTATTCAAGATATATTAGGGCAAATTTTCCCTTTTTTTCAAATATTAACCCAAAGGTTAAAATCCATTATTCTAACACAAGGTAGCCTCATATCCAAAACCCCATAGTCATTTATGTAGCCCAACATGGAAACCCCTCTTTTCAATTTGAATCCAAACCCTAAGTTTACTAAAAAAACTCCCAAATCTCACCATTTATATATAACAACAAATAACTAGGTTAAAGATCATAACAAAGTGTAGAATATCCCTATCTCAAGTGTAGAAGCTCAAAGGAGAAGTGGAGAAACTTCAAAAATGTTGGAACCAAACTCTATTCGGATGAAATAGTAGCCCTTGAGATGCTCCAACTCTTTAACAAAGGTACTAGGGTAGAGAACCCACTACATCAAGGTCAAAAAGTAGAGAGAGAGTGTTTTAGAGAGAGAGTGTGTAGATTTAGGTTTTTGAAAAGTTTTAGAGAGAAAGAGAGAGATGAAAAAGTGATATAAAATGTCACTTTCGCGATCTGATATACGCACAGTCCACTCGAGCGGAAGAGTTGACACTTGAGCGTCAGATACAAAGTTTCGTTTCGCTCGAGCATAGAATGCACACTTCCAGTACTTTGGCAGACAACAGACAAACCGCTCGAGCGCAAGAAAAGCCGCTCAAGCGCCCACCCGCTCAAGCGTAGGAAAGGCCGCTCGAGCGTGGAAAACACCCCTCCAGTATTTTGCAGTCGTGCAAAGTACTGAGTGTTTGCAAACCCCGTTCAAGCGTAAGAAGGCCCACTCGAGCGGAAGACCAAAATTCTAGGCAACAACATTCAAGACCAACTAGCAACCAACCTGTTCTAAACACACCGAAGGCATTCCAAAACTCAAATTCACAGAGGAAAAGTAGGAAAAGACATCAACAACAATATTAAACCACAAGACCCGAGTCCAGAATATAACGACTGACGGGTCCAAACTGGAATCAGTATAGAGGAGATTGGCCTTGTAAGGGTAAGTTTCTTGAAAAAAATGGCAAAAACAATAAAAATGTGTTCTTCATTTTTTCGGGATTGAACTCCCGAACATATAACCGAAATTCGGGAACATAGGCCTGAACATTGTTTATTTGTTCGGGAAGGCATTCCTAAACAAATAAGTAATGTTAGGGAATGCAGGTCCGAACATGAAAATTTCTTAACACATTGAACGGTCAAAATTGTTAACGCTTGCAGAAGTTTTCATTTTTTCAAGTTCGGGAATACAAGTCCGAACAAATAAGTAATGTTCGGAAATGCAGGTCCGAATATGGAAATTTCTTAACACATTGAACGGTCAAAATTGTTAATGCTTGTAGAAGTTTTTATTTTTTTTTTTAAGTTCGAGAATACAGGCCCGAACATGGAAATTTCTTAACACATTGAATGGTCAAAATTTTTGATACTTGCAGAAGTTATCGGAAGTAGCCCAAATCCATTATTAGGTTGAAAAGTTATTCCTTCATCGCATAGCTTTGATAATATTGCTGCGTAGTTTTTTGCTGGACTCACAATTTTATATTATCTACCAACAAAACCAACCAAACCAATTATTATAATTTTTTTCCTACAAGAGAAAAAATTATTATGAGAAAACTAAGAAATTATGTATATGTATATATATATATAGAGCATGCCAACTGTGACAATGGTGGATGAGGCAGCAAAGACAGTAATCACATTGGCTCTTCTTCTTCTTGGTGGGTTTTGTTAGGGTTTTTTGGAAGAGGGGTTTTTTTGGACTGTGGGGAGTGTGCATTCAATGGGTGAAATGTTTTTACAAGGATAATTTTGGTATTATTTGGGGACGGGAAAAATAAATTTTGAGGGTTTCAAAATTTATAAGTGGGGGCCCAAAGAAATGAGGGGTCCAAAATAATTCATGAGGTAGTAATAGCACCACTCATAATTTTAGGATAAATTATCAATAAGTCCTAATAGTTGAACTTAATTTCCATCAAGTCCTAAGAAAATCATTGCTAAAAATAATTTTTTATGAAAATTTTTTGCATGTCACTAAAATTGACAATTAAAAACTTTTTTTGTCACAGTTTTTATAAATTGTTGCTAAAACTTGCAATTAGTGACGTTTTTCTGTGACAAATTTTTCAAATTGTCACTGAAAGTTGAAAATTAGTGACATTTTTTTGTGATGATTTTTTAAACTGTTGCTAAAACTTATAATTAGTGACATTTTTTATGATATTTTTTTTAAACTGTCATTGAAAATTAACAATTACTAACTTTTTTAAAAAATATTTTATGAAAAATGCCATTAATTATCATAGGACCTATTGGACTATAAATCCACCTATTACAACCTGCATATAAGTCCCCCAAATTAATTTTACTGAAAAACCAAACTAATAAAAAAACATAACGGCAAATTATATTGATAGTCCTTGTATTTTGATCCCTATAATTTCAATTAATTAGATTTTCATCATGAATTTATGATTGTGTCTCAATTTAGTCCAACTGAATACAATTGTTAGCATTTCTTAATAAAAAATAAGCACATAAGTGGCATGTGTCATGAATTTAAAGGAAAAATTATAAGTCTACTCATCTCAGTGAGTTAACCTTAATCAATTCAGTGATAATATTTTTATCAACAGCACTAACTATATTATCAATTGGACCAAATTGACATAAAATCTAAAATTAAGGATCAAAATTGAGCCAATTAAAAATATAGGGACCAAAATAGCACCAGTGACAAAATGTAAGAACTACCGATGTAATTTGCCTAAAACATAATCTTATGATATCCAATCAAGATTATTAAAGATTTACTTAAAGCTTATAGACAATATTATCAAATTTATTAATAAAATCAAGTTAGTGACATTGAGGAAAGACTTGCACGCAATGTTTTCTAAAGGGGTAAAGCGGTTTTTCTCAACTCATAAGGGGTAAAATATATTTCTCTTATATTTGCCATTTGTTTTTTCAAATTCTTTTTCCTATTCATGATTCAAAAACAACTTTATTCATAATACAGTGACGATTACATTTGTTTACCAAAAATTATATATTATGAGTAATAGTTACTGTTACCCAGAAGCAACCCAAGAGAAGGGGTGAATTGGGTTTCTTAAATAAATTACTAAATTAAAAAGTTAACAAAAATAATTAACAATTAACAATATGAAACAATAAAGATGAGTAATAAATTAAAATATAATCCAAATAAGAAATAGATGCAATATGAATGAGACTAAGAGCATCCTTATTAGACTACCTAAATTTTACCCTAAAATATTATTAAAAAATTCATTTCCTATTTTAGGAATTACTTTTTCATCTACTCCTCCCAACAAACTCTCTATTCTTTCTCTATTCTGTGACGACCGGGTCTTCCTTTTCCTTCTTCTCTTTTCTTCTCTTCTTTCTTCGCCCCGTCTTTCTTTTATTTTTCTTTGGGCTTGAAACATTCAGAAATTTTTCTTGAAATTAGAATCCATATTCTTGTTGTGTTTGATGTTGAATAATGTGTGTTCCAGAGAGGTGAGGGGCCCGGTCCGGAGTGCCCGGGAGTGAAGCGGAGAATTCTGGGCTGCTGGGGCCAGGGCCACACGTGCGGGATGGGTGCCACACGTACGGGGGCCAGGGCCGCACGTGCGGGATGGGTGCCACATGTGCAGGGGATGAGGCCGCACGTGCGAGAGAGGAGGAGCTGGGAGAACTTGCACATTGCCTAAAAGGCAGGTGCGGGCTGAGGTGCGGCAGAGCCACCGCACGTGCGGAGGTGAGGGCCGTACATGTGGGAAGGGGGCTCCACACGTACAGGGATGGGCGCCGCACGTGCGGTAATCTGGGCAGATTTGGGGCTCTGTTTTCTCTCCTCTTTTAGGGTTGGTTCTATCTCATTTTTTTTACACTTCTCTCTCTCTAAAAACACATTTACTCTCCCTTCTCTCTAGAAACTCTCACCAACGCCCTAAAACACTTTGATTCTTGTAAATTTTGGGTCTAAATCACCAACATTTCTTACCAATCTTGAAGATCCAAGTTGGGGTTGCTCTTGGGGTTGTGGAACCTTGAAGAATCCTCCATTTAAGCTAGGGTTTCATCATCTTCTTCATCAAAACTTGAGGTAGGGTTTTCTTGAGTCATATATACAAGTTTTGCTAGATTGATGTTGTTTTAAAGGGGTTCTTGTAGTTTTGTGTTGATTTCTTTGATTTTGATTCAAAATGAAGAGGTTTTGAATGTGGGTTTGTATCTCAACCTTTTTCTATTATTTTGAGGGTTTTTCCTCTATTAAACTCATGAAAAATGGTGTGATGGAGTTTCCCTTAGAAAATGATGAAAGTTTGTTATTGATGAAAACACTAAAAATTGGGGATTTTTGGTAAAATGGAAAATGTCTTTGAAATTTCTCATTTTCTTGTGTTAAAAAGATGAATGAGAGGGGTTTCATCAATGTTTAACAAGAATGCAAATTTACTTGATGTATGAGAAGGAGGTGTTATTTAAATATTATTGCTAATACTTGAATAAGCAAGCTTGTGTGTAATAAATTGTTGGGTAGCATAAATGGTGAAAAAAATTGTAAACATTGGGGATTAATATTTGAAATATGTCACTTGTAGCTATGGAGAGACTAATTTGTTATGACATGTGAAATGAGAATTGTGGCAATATGTTGATGACACATGTTAATTGTGTGGATGAATATTGAAATGAGAATATGAGAATGTGAATGTTGACATTGTTGTAGAGATATTCAAAATGGAGAAATATTATGAGGTATGGAAAAGATCTTTGCATTGCATGTTACTTCATTTATCATTGTGCATTGTGAACTTAAATCAAAGAGATTTACATCATGAATAAAAGTATTATTGTAATGAGGACTATGAAATTGTGTAAGGGGTAAATACGTTGGTAAGTCCGGATAGGAGGTGTAGATGAATTTGTTAAGTTGGCCTGAGTGTCCTTGGTGAAAGACCAGAAACCGCGCGGATAGGTGTCGAGCCTTCCAGTTAATACCGGTAAAAATGACAGTTTGGTAGTACTCGTAGAGTCTACTTGCAGACACCAGCCTAGGGATTACCAGTGTCAAATTTACAGCCTCTATTGAATTAATATTGGAAGTTTGGAATTTAAGAGATTACAAGATAATATTGAGAACATGGTGATTTGAAATAGTGCATTGAAATGAATATTTTCCTCATTTATCAACCTTGGCATGGCATTGCATTTACGTTTCTTTCTATGTTGAGGAAAATGCATAACTGTATATACTTTGTGAGAATTCTCTACTGGGCTTTAGGCTCACCCCTATGGGATTTGGTGCGGGTAAAGAAGTGGTGATCCCGCCGAGTTGATGGCGTGGACGTGATTGTGAAGAGTATTTTGGCTCTTATATCTTTGTGTAAATTTTTGTAAAGCCAAGGGCTAACGTGTATGGGTCCGAGAGACCATTTTGTGTAACTGGGCTATTGCCTTGGAAGGTGTAAGCCCTTAAGGGCATTTTATTGTTTTGAGATTTGGTATTTCACATGCTATAGATTCATGTATATTTTGATCATTGAATGTATACCCGCATGTGAAACTTTTGTATAAACTCTCTCATTAACTATGTAAGATTTGGAGGCTTATGGTCATGATTTTAGTAAATGTTAATTCATGTGGGTGGATCATATTGAATTATTTCGGGGCGTTACATATTCTATTAAAATAATATTTTTAATTACTTTTAAATTTAAATATTTTTTTAATAATAAAACACAAATGCGACACACAACAACATAGCAGCACAACAAGATAGTAGGAACAATGCAAAGGGGCAGTTGACCGGGTGGTCGACCGGCCGAACGACGCGACGACCGGGCAATCGACCGATCAAGCTAATTTTGAACATTTTTCTTCTTTGGCTCCAGACTCTCACGGGACATCCAGGGAGACGTCCGGAAGGACGTCCTTTGCGAAATAAAATAAGAGTTTATTAGATATATGGGAGCTACTATAGCGATCCCGGTTTTGACCCGACCTTTGTTATACTCCAGACTCGGGTTCCGTGGTTTAATATTGTATCCATGTCTTGTTTTCCTCCTTTAACTCTTTGAATTTGAGTTTTGGAATATGTTGGGCTTGTTCGGAGCAGGTTAGTTGCTAGTTGTTCAAGTTGTTGTCATCTAGAAAATAGCTTCTTCGATCGAATGAGGCTTCTTGAGCTCAAGTGAGACTTATGAAATTTGCTTCTTCGCTCAAGCGAGACTTCTTGCGTTCGAGCGAGCTTTGAGTGCTCTCAGTGTTTTGCCTAGACGCAGAATTTCTGGGAAGGTTGAGGTCTTCGCTCGAGCGAGGGTGTGCGTTTGTAAAACCTCTGAAGGTATGTATTCTGTGCTCGAGCAAGGTCACTTGTTGTGTCTGGTCGCTCGAGCGACAACTCCTTCGCTCGAGCGAGGATCGCGTATATCAATTTGCACCTGAGCAATTTTATATTACTTTTTGATTTCCTTTTTGCTAAAAACCCTAATCCGGCACCCTCTCTCTTTAAAACTCTCTCTCTCTCTCTCCCTCTCTACAAATACTCCTTGATCTAAGCATCTCTCTACCCTACTCCCTTTGATAAAGAGTTAGAGCACCTTGTGGGCTTCTTCTTGATCCGAGCAAAGTCGAGTTTGGACACTTTTGAGGTTCTTCTTCATCTCCTTTGAGCTTCTATACTTGAGGTAGGGATATTCTACACTTTAATATGGTTTTTAACCTAGGTGTTTGTCATTTTGTATAAATGGCGAAATTTGGAAGGATTTGGGTGAAGCTAGGGTTTGGGTTTAAAATTTGAAAGAGAGGTTTTCTACATTAGGCTCCATAAATGTAAATGGGGTATTGAATATGAGGTTACTTGAGTTAAAATGGTGAAATTTGACCTTGGGGTTGATATTTGGAAAAGGGAAAAGTTTGCCCTAAATTGTGTTGAATAATTATTTTGTACAAATAATGAAATTGGTATGAGAAATATGAAATTGAGTGGATGTATAAATGATTGGTGTAGTTGGAATTGTTAAACCACTCACCTATAGAAATTTGATAAATTATATGTTGTAAATATTGTATATCTGTTTAGAAATATCTGTTTTGGGCTATCGGTGGAGGATAACTATGATTGTTGTAGAAACTGCATGAGAATTAGGTGAATTGTAACTAATTATCTAATTATGTCATTGAATATGACGGTATGTTAGATACATTGAATGTGTGAAATTGATTGTCATTGAATATGACGGTGTCTTAAATACATTGTATATGTATCTTGTTTGGGAGAAGAAAGTGGATGTACTCCAAGTTTGGGAGGAGATAGGGGATGGACTCCATTGAAATTAAGTTGGCCGGAGTGTCCAGGGTGAAAGTCCCTTAAATCATTTGTATACATGGGTGCCGATCCCGCGGACGAAATTTCTGTAAAATAGGGAGATTGAAGTGCCTATGTGATTGTTGTGATGATTGGAAGCCCCTAAGTTGTAATCTCAGTTGAGTCATCCGAAGAGCTATAATCTTGGTCTACGAATTTAAAAGAAATGAATTAAATTAAAAGGAATAGAAGGAAAAGAATTGAGATACGGATGTCAATATCGCTTATCGATGTGGAGAATGTGTGTTGTCATAAGTATTGAATATGAATATATATACTTGACATTTATATCTTAGTTAAATCTCATATATTGTGTTAGTTTATCTCTGCTGGGCTTTGGCTCACCCTACTTGGGAAACCGTTTTCAGGTACTGGTGATATGCTTCCTTCAAGGACATAGCTTGGGAGGACTAAGGGCTAAAGGCTTTATTTTTGTTATATTTATGTTTAAATGTTTATTCAAGCCGAGGGCTTTACATGTATAGAGTTTAGGACTCTTTCTTTTGTTGTAACCAAGTGATATCTTGGAAAGATGTAAGCCCGTAGGGAATTTATTTTGTTATTATTAACTTGTATTACATGTTGTAGATTTAGAATGAACGTATATGAATGTATAAGGCATGTAATCCCTTCTGTAATACGAACTTTGTTATATGAAAGTGTACCAATTATGTTATATTCATTTCTCTTATGGGTTGGGTTATTTGTATTATTTGTAGGGAGTCACTGTAGCAATGCTTATATTTGGAGGGTTGAATAAGGGAACTGTTGGGGATGTGTTTTGATAGTAAAACTCCTTATTTTGAGTAAGGAGGGAATATAAGGGAAGAGATGGGGATGCTCAAATAAAATTAAATTAAGCGAAGGAAGGGAAGAGAATGCAAACACAGAATTTATAGTGGTTCGGCTTAAACCAAGCTTTCATCCACTCCTCAAGATCCTCCTTAAGAGTTCTTCACTATGCGTCAAATAGAAATTACACTCCTAGCGTTACAGGTGCTAGTGAACCTTAATAATTGATCAACCTCGATCACTCCAACCAACTAGTTGTGAATTCAATGCTAGTCACACCTAACCCAAGTGATTTTAAATAAAAAAATCACTCACAAAAATATAACTCTCTTTTACTAGAAAAATGATAAGGGATTGGAAACCCTTTTACAATAAAAGCTCAAACACTCAATAAATTTCTCAAAGAAAATTATATAGCTCAATAAAAAATTCCACACAATATTTTGAACTCTTGAATATCACAAATTTTCTTCACTTCACTTCTATGTCATTTTTTTTCTCCACAAATCTTATTTTATAGCCATAGAAAAAAAAAAAAAACTAGCCCTTGCAAAGAGATTCTAGGTAGGCTCCTCTTTCCTTATATTTTTCTTGAATTCATTAGCTTTTTGGACTTGCATCATTCTTGCCAAGAAACACTTCAAATCAATCAAAGGAAGAGAATGAATAAGAAAAGATATGGAAATGATTTGAATTGATTTTTATTTATTTTTATATTAAATTAAAGTATTCAAAAGATGCACAATAAATTTAGTTATTTTTAAAACGGTGCAGTATATATCAAAATGACAAATTTTATTTTCATATTTTGTGTCAAATGATTGTAAAAAAATGTGTATTGAAAATCGCAATTTATTTTATAATTTTTTAGACATCATCAAAATCAAATCATAGGATTAACAGTTACATTTGTTCATTCATAATACAAGGACGATTACATTTGTTTACCAAAAATTATATACAATGATGAAATTTGTATTAAGGTTTTCTCTCAAATCATTTGGCCTAATAGTTATGTAGTGGTCTAAGGTTATGGATTCAAATCCAATGAAAAAAAAAGTTTAGCATATTTTATTTTTATCTCATTATGAGGGTTATAGTATATGATTGTTGAGTTAGGTGTGATCACTATTGTTGGGTTGAGCTATTGTTAGTTAATTTTTTTTGTCCACACAACCTTAATATTGTAACGCCACCAAAATATAATACAATTAATCCATTCCATAAGATCTATGTACATAATAAAATGGTATACTTCATTCATTAGAGTTTATATTACAAAAGGGGTATTACATGCATTATACATTCATAAATGTTCATCCTGAATCTATAGCATGTAATAGTAGATTAACAACAACAAAATAAATGTCCTGCGGGCTTACATCTTTCCAAGTCATTACTTGGTTACAACAAAAGGAAGAGTCCTAAGCTCTATACATGTAAAGCCCTCAGCTTGAATAAACATTTAAACATAGCATAACAAATTAAAGCCTTCAGCCCCTAGTCCTCCCAAGCTACGCCCTTGGAGGAGGCATGTCACCTGTACCTGAAAATGGTTTCCCAAGTAGGGTGAGCCAATGTGATGACCGGGTCTTTGTTTTATTTCTTTTTCTTTCTTCTTCACTCCATTCTCTTTTCGCTCTCATTGGGTTTGAAACGTTTGGAAGTTATTCCTAAATAAAGTCCTTATTCTTGTTTTGTTTGGTGTTGAATTTCACTTGTTCTGGAAGGTGCTCGGTTGAGTCCGGGCTGTCCGGGAGCGATCAACCAGAGTTTTGGGCTCCTGGACCAAGGTCGCACGTGCGGGAGGGAGGAGTTTTGGTGGATAGCACATTGCTTAAATTGCAGGTGCATGATTACTCGAGGGAAAGACACAAAGTCCTCGGGGTTTACAATTACCTCAGTTTGACAATTAGAAAGAATTTTTTCCATACATGTTCCCTTGGACACATGGCATCACCACAATCAGTTGCTTAAACCATAAGCTAATCTTGGGGGTGTATAAATACCTACCACTCATCAAAGCTCCATGAAAAAAAGAAATCACTTCATATCTTTTTCTTAGAGACTCACTCATAGGAGCTTGAAGAGCTGTGGTAATGCGAGAGCACTTTAAGCCATTTATCTAATCATTTAAAACTTAATTATTTGATTTGTTTTTAATACAAACCATTTATCTAGTTTTGCTAAGTAAAATCGACAAAAATAAGGCATTCAGTCCATAAATCCAATTTTGAAATTATTATTATTATTTTTTTTTGTCCAAAGGCCCACACTCTAAAATACTTTGTCCATAAGGACAAGCTCCCCCAACACAACCAAACAACCCATGTGTATATATATATGGTGTACATGTGAACCAAACCCTTTCTCTATCTCTCTGTGTATATATATATGGTGTACATGTGAACCAAACCCTTTCTCTTTCCCTTCTTTCTTTCTCTTCTCTCCTCTGATCAACTATCTCCCCTCTCTCTCTCTCTCTCTCTCTCTCTCTCTCTCTCTCTTGCGATCGTCGTCGTTGCCTTGTTGTTGTCGCATTCTCGCCGTTTTCCATTTCTCCATTTTCTCTGTTTAATGTCGCTGCAACCGTTGTCGATCTCCTATCTCCCTCTCTCTAAAAATACCTTCCTCTCCTTTCTCTGTACATTTCAACCCCAAAGCACGATCAAAACCCTTGATCTTCTTTCATACATTGAGATTCAACCTTGACTCTTTCATCAAAGATTGAAAACTCCTCAAGAACTTCATTGTGTACGGTGGAGATTGAGTTTGGGTATCTTGGCATCCTAGGGTTTCATCTTCTTCTTCTCCAAAACCTTGAGGTAGGGACTTTCTTGAGTCATAAATACATGTTTTGCAAGATTAAATATTAATTTTATGTTTCCCTTGAATTTATTTTGAAAGATTGGGTTGGTGGCTCAAAAGTGTAGAGATTTTTCAAAAGAGGGTTTAAACTTTCAAATGTTTCTAGCCAATACTTGAGGGCTTCATCTTATTAATCAAAGAAAGATGTTTTTGGATGGGGTTTCACCAAGGAATGGAGGGATGTTTTGTTTTTGATTAGAAATCCTAGAAATTTGGGGATTTTGAGACATATGGGCAAAAACCTATGGACTTTCTTCCTTCTTGTGTTCAATAAATGACAGAGTGTAGATTTTATCATATATTTTGTTAAATAGCAATCTTCCTAGTATATGAGCAAATGAGAAATTATCTTAAACTTTTTACTAAATACATGAATATGTATAGTAGAGGAGTGGTATATTGGTGGGTACCATGGATTGTGGAAAATTTTAAGTTTTTCGATATTAATGTTGAAAACATCACATGTAGTCTTGAAGAGACTAATTTGTTATGAATTGTGCCATGGTAGACAAGAGAATAAGAAATGTTTTGTTGTATACAAAGGTCTATCTATCTATATTTACATTGATGAAGAATTTCTTGCATATGAAAGATTTTGGGGCATGAAGATGACATTTACATGTTGTTATGGTTTAAAATGATCAAATGTTGAAAGGACACATGGTATGGTTAATTATAGCATTTGGCATTACAAACATCTTGCATATCATGAGAATTGGTTTGAAAAGATTGGAACTTCAATTGAGAACAAAATGTTGTAATTGAAAACTATGGAAACGTTGTGGGGTAAATATATTGGTAAGTCCAGTTAAGAGGTGTAGATGAATTGATAAGTTGGCCTGAGTGTCCGTGATGAAAGACCGAAAGCACGCGCAGAGGAGGTACCACTTCCCTTCCGATTATCAACCGATAAAGTAGGGCAGTGGTACAGCTCGTAGAGCCTACTTGCAGACACCAACCTAGGGATTACCTGAGTCGTATTTACCGCCCCCATTGATTTAAAATTTGAAGTTTGAGATTGATGAGATTTGCAAAATATTATTGAAAACATGGTGATTTTCAAGTTGTGCATTGAAATAAAGTTCTTTTTTTATATAATGGCATTGCATGGCATCACATTTGCATATGATATTGAAGAGATTTGCATAACTGTATATACTTTGTGAGAATTCTTTACTGGGCTTTATGCTCACCCCTATGGGATTTTGGTGCAGGTAAAGATGTGATGATTCCGCCGAGTTGAGGGCGTGGATAATTTGTGAAGAGTTCATAGCTCTATTTTGTTGTGAATTGATTGCTAGCCAAGGGCTATTTTTGTATGGGTCCGAGAGACCACTTTTGTGTAATCGGGCTTAAGCCTTGAAAGTTGTAGCCCATATGGGCATTTTAATTATCTGAGACTAGATGCTTCACATGCTATAGATTCATGTGTTTATCTTATCATTGAATGTATATCCACATGTGAAACTTTTGTATAACCCGTTCATTGATCAGGTAAAGATGGATAGATTATTGTCATTATTTAGTGAATGTTAGATGATGTGGTTGGTTTATGTTGAATTATTTCGAGGTGTTACAGCCAAAGCCCAGTAGAGATAAACTAACACAATATATGAGGTTTAACTAAGATATAAATGCCAAGTATAAGGATATCCAATGTTCATGACCAACTTATATTCTTTCCAAGACCATTCACCGTAGATTTTCACATCTCAATCCGTTTCCATCCATCCATTTTAATTCAATTTATGAGTCAAGTTCATTGTCATCTAAACACACCAAATGAAATTACAATTCATTGGTTCACACTTTAACAACATCTATTATTCAAAACACTTCAACATGCCATTTTACGGAATTCACATCCGAGGGAATCGGCATCCATAATTATAAGATTTCGGGACTTTCACCCTGGACACTCTGGCCAACTTAGTTTTAAAATGAAGGCCATCCCCTATCTCCTCCCAAACAATGGAGTACATCCCCTATCTCCTCCCAAACAAAGATACATATACAATGTATTAAAAGTATCATCATATACAATGACTACCCACGACACCTTTTCAATATCTCGATCATACCATCATATTCAATGAGGTAAATTAAAAGATAGGTTTCGATTCACCTAATCCACATGCAGTTTCTACAACAATCATAGCTATCCTCCACCGATAGCCCAAAACAGATATTTCTAAACAGATGTACAATCTTTTAAACAGATAATTTACCAAATTTCCATAGGTGAGTGATTTAACAAATCCAACTACACCATTCATTCATGCATCCTCCCAATTTCATATTTCCCATATCAATTTCATTATTTATACAAAATAATTATTTAACACAAATTATGGCAATTTTCTCCCTTTTTCTAAATATTAACCCCAAGGCCAAATTTCACCATTTTAACCTAGGTAACCTCATATTCAATACCCCATATTCATTTATGGAACCTAACATAGAAAAACCCTCTTTTTAATTTGAGCCCAAACCCTAATTTACCTAAATCACTCCCAAATCTCATCATTTATACACAATAACAAATATCTACGTTAAAAACCATATTAAAGTGTAGAATATCCCTACCTCAAGTGTAGAAGCTCAAAGGAGATGATGAAGAACTTCAAAAATGCTCCAAATTCGATTTTGTTCGGATCAAAAGAAAGCCCACAAGATGCTCTAACTCTTTAACAAAGGGACTAGGGTTGAGAGATGCTTGGATCTTGAAGTATTTGTAGAGAGAGAGAGAGAGAGAGAGAGAGAACTTTAGAGAAAGAGTGCCAGATTAGGATTTTGGGGGCAAAAGATGTAAAATTTATGTGTAAGAATGAGCTGCTGCGAACTAATGTACGCGACCTTCGCTCGAGCGACCAGACACAACAAGTGACCTCGCTCAAGCGCAAGAAGTGTTGCTCGAGCGTAGAATACATACCTTCGAGTATTTCATAGACGTACACCCTCGCTCGAGCGCAAAAAGCCTCACTCGAGCGAAGAACTTCATCTTCCTAGAAATGCTGCGTCTGGAAGGAAACCTGAGAACTCTCAAAGTTGGCTCGAGCATAAAAAACATCGCTCGAGCGAAGAAGCAAATTTCACAAGGCTTTCTCGAGCGCAAGAAGCCTTGCTCGAGCGAAGAAGCAAATTTCTGGGCAGCAACAATCTAGACCAACTAGCAACTAACCTATTCCAAACACGCCCAACAAATTCCAAAACTCAAATTCAAAGAGTTAAAGGAGAAAAATGGGACATGGATACAATGCTAAGCCACGAAACCCAAATTCGGAATATAACAAAGGTCGGGTCAAAACCAAGATCGCTATAAATACAAATTTTACCAACCATGCAATGATCAAGATTTGTGTTGACAATTCAATTGCCCCATTAAAATTCTAAAAAATAATTTTCCATTTACCATCTGAAATTGTGTTTTTGTTACTAAAGAATTTTCACATGATTAATACAGTTACAAGAGCTTTCAATTTTCTTTTTTTAGCTTTTCATTTGGCCTATGGTTATGTAGCACTATTTGTAACGTGACACTTTTCTTTATTTACAAAAAACCTAGGTTACAGAATAATGTTTATAACTTAAAAAATAAAAAAAATTAAAAATAAAGGAAACTAATTCTAAATAATTTTAGTAATTATTTGCTAAATAGTAGTTTACTTGAAAATTTATGCCTTTATAAACATTAGGTTATGCATCATTTTTTAAAAGTAAATCTTGTAATCAAGATCACAAAAGACTTATTAAATAATTTTAGTGGAGGGTTAATTATTGATGTAGAACAAGTAGTTATACAATTTTTGGAACAATTCGACGAGAAAAAAGTAAATAAGAAGTTAAATTGAGAGTAAAAACGGAATTTTTGTGATGAGCTTGGAATCCTCCCAAATTTTGTATCTTCCTTGTGGATTTAAATTGTTTTTCATCTATTAGAATGATATTTAGCCTTATGTAATATTTTTCGATGCGTGCACAATACATTTGCATTTAGTTCCCTCATTTTAAATTGTAACAAGCAAATTCTTACTCTTTCATCCACTGGCATTAATAAAATTGATTAAAAAAAATTGACATATGAGCCAAACATGATATTTTTCTTGTCAAACGTCTACACTTTCACCAAAAACTTATTTTGAACATTATACTTTTAATTGTGTCCTAATGTTACATGTAAGTTAATTATAATATGTCTCATTAATATCAAATGGATGGAAAAATATATATAGAAACTTAATGAGGTTGAATGTCATAAAAAAATGCATAAAAAATATGTAATCTGTAATTTCAATTCATCCCATGCAATATAAAACTTGAATTTAAATTTCACATTTAAAAAAAAAATCCTATATAAAAATTCTAGACACATAATTTTATTGTCATTGAAAATTTTAGGTCAATTAAAGAAGACTTTCTTAAAACTCCTAGTCAATATTTGAGAAGACTTTCTATGCAAACTTTTATGAAAACTAGTGACAAATCTAAGCATGTGAGGTAGATTTTTTAAATACTGAAAGACACATGTCACAAAAATTCTAATTTTTTATTCTTTCAATTAAATTCCAAAATTTCTATGACTCTAAAAAGTCATGCATTTCTTTTTCCACATAATTTAATTTCGTTTACAAAAATCCCTCTAAGTCTTTTCAACAATCCATTTTTTTGCACATAAAAGACTTGTAATTAGGGTCACTAAATATTCTTATTTGGCCCAATCAAAAAAATATAATAATAATAATAATAATAATAATAATAATAATAATAATAATAATAATAATAATAATAGTATTGTTCGGTACAACTTACTATAAATTAAAAATTGATAATCTAAAAATAGAAGTTAAAAGCACCCCGTCACCCAACTTTTAGAAATCTATTTTTTTTCAACTTATTTAAGTTATTTCTACCTAATAAAAAAGTAAAAATTGTACCAAACATAAGTAGAAGTCGTACCAACAGTCTGTGCCTACAAAAACTATAAACAACATAGGCTGCACCAAATAGGCAAAAAATGAATTTACCCAAAGTATCTTCAACAAAAAAAAAAAACAAAAACAAAAACAAAAACAAAAACAAAAACAAAAAAAAAAAACAAAAAAAAACAAACAAACAAACAAACAAACAACAACAACAATAATAACAAAAATAAATAAATAAATAAAACATTTACCAAACCTCATCAATTTATAACCATTCTAAGCTTATAGTTCAGTTTAATAAAAGTGTAAAAGAGGATTACTAAAGATTTATGGAAGCATTATAGTAAACTTCTAAATTAATTTTACTGAAAAATCAAACTTATTAAAAAATATAAGGGCAAATTATATTGATAGTCCTTGTACTTTGATCCTCACATTATTTTGGTCTCTGTAATTTTAATTGATTAGATTGACGTTAAATTTATGATTTTGTCTCAATTTAGTCTAATTGAATACAATTGTTAGTATTTTTTAATAAAAAAATAAGAACATAAGTGGCATGTATCATGAGACTAGAGAAGGAGTTAACACAAAGTTGGAGATTTAGAGAAAAGCTCTTGAATCTAAAGGATTCCGGATAAGCAGAACTAAGACAAAGTACATGGAGTGTAAATTTAGTAACAGTAACAATGAAAGCAGAGGAGAAGTGAAGATTGAGAATCAAGAACTGCCTAAGAGTGAACATTTTCGTTATCTAGGGTCGATTATCACAACAGCGGGAGAGATTGATGCAGATGTGGCCTATAGGATTAAGGCGGGATGGTATAAGTGGAGAAATGCGTTTGGGGTATTGTGCGATAAACGAATACCCACTAGACTAAAAGATAAGTTTTATAGAACGGCTATTAGACCAGCTATGTTGTATGGGACGGAGTGTTGGGCAACCAAGAAACAACATGTAGATAAGATGAGTGTGGCTGAGATGAGGATGCTAAGGTGGATGTGTGGTAAAACTAGACAAGACAAAATTAGGAATGAGTGTATTCAGGAATGGGTAGCAGTAGCACCGATAGAAGATAAGTTGAGAGAGAATCGATTGAGATGGTTTGGTCATATTCAACGAAGACCAACAGAAGCAGTAGTGAAAAGATGCAATGATGTAACGGTAAATGGAAGTGTTAGGGGACGGGGTAGGCCTAGATTAACGTTGGCTAGCGTTATAAATAGAGATATGAATCTATTTAATTTGACTAATAAAATGGCCTTTGATAGGGCCGCGTGGAGAAGAAGTATTCATGTAGCTGACCCCATTTGATGGGACTTAAGGCTTGGTTTGGTTTGGTTTAGTTTGGTTTAAAGCTTATAGACAATATTATGAAATTTATTAATAAAATCAAGCTAATGACATTGAGGAAATAATGACAAAAATTCTAATTTGTGAAGCTTCCAATTCCAATAGATTTCCACTAATTTCTGAAATGAAAGCTAGATCAATATAAACAATATTCGAGAACCAAATCATCCACTAAATATGTGAAGAAATTTCAAAGGACCAAGCATTAGTTGGAAATTATAAGATTAAGATAGTGACAAGAGCTTTCAAAGGACCAAGCATTAGTTGAAAATTATAAGATTAATACAGTGACAAGAGCTTTCAATTTTTCTGTGGATTTCTTTTCAATTATTAATTTATGGTCGGTTTGAATTTTCTCAAAGTTAATCATCTAACTTAATCGGACAATTTGGATTTGGTGGGTCTGTTTTGAGATCGATCTTGATAATTCAAACGGCTCACTTTTTAAGATTCATTGAATAGAAAATTCATATAAAATATTAAGGTGATTGCATATCAATTATTATATGTTTGAATAACATTTACATTACAAAAACATAAATGGTTATTCTTGAATTTATATTTATCGTCTATTTTTTTAAGACAAATGTGATTGAAACATATAACTACCGATATCCGATGATCTTAATTTTTTGCATGAATATTTTACTCAATAAGTCCTAAAAAGTTGAACAATTTAAATTACTGAGATTGATCCCAAAACGAGCTCACTAAGTCCAATTACTCTCTCAAGTTGAATGCCAACTTGAGATAATCCAATCCCATTAATTTATTTATTATATTAATTGAGAAGGGAGGGTTTGCACCAATGAAACATCTTACAAGAAACTTCTTCAATAATGATGTTGATGTACAATATTTTGAAAGGTTTTCACAAAGAATAATGATATATATATATATATATATATATATGTATGTATACAATTTTTGTAGAAAAAATTTATACGGAATGATATGTCATTTTGTAGTCCTTTTGTTTCAAGCAAAAAACACCTAATGGTAGTTTATAGTTGCAAAAATATCATATTATATTATTTTTTAGTTTTATGTATAAAAATTAAGTTTTTGAATCATTTTTTTGTTTTTAATAATATAGTTAAAGCTTATATAGTTTATTATTTTTTGTTTGAAGAAGGCCCGATCCGTTAAGAAATCTAGTCTAAAATATTATTTTGTGAATGTGTTATTATGAGTAATAATATTAAATCTACTAATTTTAGAAAATCAAAAAATCCTATGAAAAATAAATAGAAAATGAGGAATCACACATGATGAGTAAGAATGATTTACCAGGACATGAAATATCTAAAACCCTTCATAGAATATTAAACTAGGATAAATTACACCTTTTTTTTTTTTTTTTTGAACTAGGATAAATTACACTTTGCACCCTTATATTTTGCACCAAATCTTACTTTCATCCCTATACATGAAATCGTAACATTCAACTCCCTACACTTTCAGTCAAATCCTACTTTAGTCCCTACACATAAAATCATGACAGTCAATCCCCTGCACTTCTGGTCAAGTGTCAATTTTCTCCTTTTGTTACTTCATTATTTAAATTTTTAACAGAATTCAGTCATGTAACAAATATGTGACTACGAAATGAGGGTAAGAGAGGAAAATTATTATCATTCCCATTAATAGGGGTGAGCATGGTCCGGATTGGTCCGGATTGGGATAAAACCAGGACCAATCCGTTATCTACAGTTCTTGAAAAATTGGAACCAATCCAACCCGTTTAAATCGTGGAACCAATCCAAATGGCATTACAAGGAACTCATAGTGGCCATAACGCGTGCAAAAGGCCGTTTTCTAGATGTCCTCCTCCCAGACTCTCAACTGATGGTACCCCGACCTCAAATCTATCTTCGAAAAGAAACAAGACCCTCTAAGTTGGTCAAACAAATCATCTATTCAAGGTAAGGGATACTTGTTCTTGACGATAACCCAATTTAACTTATAGTAATCAATACACAACCACAACGACCCATCCTTCTTCTTCACAAAGAGAGCCGGCGCTTCCCAAGGCGATGTACTAGGGTGAATAAAACCCTTGTCTAAAAGCTCTTGGAGTTGAATCTTCAACTCATGCAATTCCGTGGGTGCAAATCTATACGGCGCCATGGAAATTGGTGCCGTTCCAAGCACTTAGTCAATGGTGAACTCGATCTCCCGATGGGGTGGCAAACTAGTAAGATCCTCAGGAAATATGTCCAAGTATTCACAAACTACCCTTGGCAACTCAACACGAGTCCCGTCACTCTCACTATCCAAGAGAGTAGTAAGAAGGCCACTAAGCTCGTTCCCACCACGAGAGTCAAAACCGGTGACAAGACCGTATCCACTTGGTCCCCCAGAAAGTAAAAACAATCACCACTCAAGGTGCACACTGCGACCCTTTGACGAAAACAATCAATCACCGCTCGGTATGAAGACAACCAATCCATGCCTAGAATGACATCAAAACTCGACATGTCTAGCAACACAAAAGCAAATGAGAGTCGACACCAGCAACTTCTATCTCATAACCACGACACCCCCAATCTAAGTCAACTGTACCCCCAATTGGTAACTCTACTCTGAGCAGAGATGTTAACCGTATGACCTCTAATCTCAATGCAAATGTAGTAGATATGAATGAATGAAACGCACCCGTATCTATCAACACATTAGCCAAAGAATTATACACAACAAAAATACCTCTCACAACTGAGAATCCCGATAACTGCTCTGGTGCGATAACAACATACATGCGTCCCTGCGGCCTTTGGTCAACCTGCTCATCTCTCGGAGCATAGGCCTGCTGCACTGACTAAGCCGAAGCAGCTCCCTGATTAGCTCGCGAAGTCTGGACTGAGTGAGCCTGCTAGTGGCTCTGAGTCTGCCTCGACCCTGATGCGCCAGATGCGCCTCCCAACTATGGTCAAGCTCTCTTCATGTGCCCTGACTGACCGCACTAGTAACAAGTAGGCCCCTGTCCGCTACTCTGAGACTGACTCTGGGATCAGTTAGGTGGTGGTAGTGACAACATCTGTTGTCCTCCTCCTTTCTACGGACATGCAAAGGAAATGTGGATCTAGACTATTGCGGCTAGGAATGGGATGAAAAGGTGTTTCTGCTCTTCTTGTTGGGCCTATAGTCCTCCTGTGACCCACCCTTGACCCCTCGACCTTGACCCCCGGATTCTCTCCTCGTCGGCCTCCACGATAATCTCCACGTGAGCCGCCGCTTCCACAAGTCGGTCATAATTTCGGATCATGTTCTCGGCAACCTTGAACAAGATCTTGGTTCTAAGTTTCTTCTCAAACTCAATGCAACGACGCTCTTCCGTCGCTACCAACTCCGGTGCAAACCGGGACAAACTAGAGAAGAAGCTTCAAACTCGGCTACGAACATGTTGAGTTGCTTAAGGTCTTGGAATTCTTGCCTCAACTTCTCCCTAGCAGTGAGAGGTAGGTACTTGTCTTGGAAAGCCACCACAAATGCTTCCCATGTCGGTTCTATTCGGCCCTTGGCATATTTCCACCATTGGCCCGCATCCCCCTTGAGGTAGTAACTCACAAGAATCACTCTAAGCTCACTATCTTTGATGTGAAGCATCTAAAATGTCTTCACTGTCTGCTTGAGCCATTCATCCGCTTTCTTAGGCTCGGGGCCACCATGGAACTCATCCGGTTTGGCCCGCAAAAACTCTCTAGTGAGAAAGCTCGCCCTCGTCTCCATGAGCGTTCTCTCTAGCTTGGGTCTCCATCCTTAGTATGTTCATCGACTCCCTTAAGGCCCTTGTCATTTCTCGGGCTAGGGCCCCCATTGCGGCTTGACCCGTTTACCCCATTTGCTCGGCCGCATTAGCTTGGCCTAACCCCTCCTCTTGCGTCGAAACTTCATGAACCGGTACTTCATGCACACCCTGGCGAGCCCTACCACGCCTTCCACCTCTACCACCACAGGTTTGACCCCTTCCTGACATCCTAATTAAGGAATCAAGATAAACAATTTAGCACACAATTCCAAATGTGCTCGCAACTTGCCTCACGCGTTAGACTACCATAATTCTATACAATTTCTACCATACTAATAATTCATTTCATTCCACATAAGCACTTAGTCACGTAATGTGATAACCCTGTTCCGTATTATGCTAATTGATCTTAATTATGAATGTGATTATGTGTTTAATATGATTTTGAGTGCTATTTATATGAATATATGTGGTTTTGAATTTCTATCTGTTCACCGTAGGAAAATCTGTTTGATTTTCTACTTTAGAATTTAAATTGAAGGCCTTATTGGCCACAGAACTCGAAATTGACTACGCCATTGTGATCAGCATAATTTTTAGAGCCTATGGTGAAATTTAATTGAAAATTGATTCGGATCAAAGTAATTAGATTCAGAACGATTAGTTAAGCTCAATTACTTAGCCTTAATCAACTTGATTAGGCCAACATGTATATAAGTGGCCTATTTGCATTTTTAGCATGGTTTTGAGCTCAAAGTCTGAAATTAGCTCTCTAGAGAGAGAGAGGGCGGAATTTAGAGAGAAAGAGGGGCCAACATTGAAGAATTGCAAGAGAATTCAAGAAACTAAGGGAATTAGCTCAAGAATTAGCTATAATTGGAAGAATTGAAGCTTCTAGGTGAGTAATCAACCCTTAATTCATGAGTTTGAGTTTGTAACCATGGTAATTCAAAGAAATATGTGACCAAGAACAAGAATTGAGTCGTAATTGATGAATTTGAAGCCAATAAATGCATGCATGTAAGAAATTGCCATGAATTTGTATGTTTGAGCATGAATTACATGATCCATGTTGAATTTTGATTGAAGTTCATGCTTTTGGTCATCTCTTCATGATTTAAATTGAGTATGGAAGTTATGTCCCACATGCATGTACAATTCATAGAAGTATGAGTGTTCAATGCATGAAATTGTTGTGTTGGAAATGAGTTTGGTATAATTTGGGTATACATGTAATTGATTCATGGGATTTGAGCTTCATAATGTGATAAATTTGGTGTTTATATCATGTTAGTAAATATATATGTGAGCTATGCGTCATAATATGCAAGTTGCATTATTTTGAATGCATGTTTGAAGCTCAAAATGGTTGCTGGAAAACCCAGAATTCAGCATGTCCGCTCAAGCGAGGTAATGGCCGCTCAAGCGTGAAATGCTAGTTCCCAGCACTTTTACAGACATGGATGTCCGCTCAAGCGGGGATATTCATGCTCGAGCGCCAAGCCATGTAGTTTGACTTTTAGCTCGAGCGTCCAAAGTCACGCTCGAGCGTAAAAGTGAGGCAACCAGTACTTTTGCAGACAAAAAGGGTCCGCTCGAGCGACAGAATCCACGCTCGAGCAAGAAGCCCTGTTTCAGAAACTTTGTAAAGATGATTTTATGTTCCGTTTCCATTCTCTTTCACTCCTAAACATTCTTAGGCATACATTGGGTGTTGTAAATGGACTAAGAAGGTAAGAAAGAGACCTAAGAAGAATGTATGAGTTAAGAATGGATTGAATCAATTGTGACCCGATATGTGTAATGTATTGTGTAGGGTCAGGCACAAGGGCAAATCATCCAGCAGATCACTGTGAGAAATATCTTAGTAAAGATATTTTGAAGTATTTTATTTGTCCAATTGCTTATTTCCATATAAGTCTTATAAGCTTGTTAATTTGAATTGTGGACAAATATTTGTTATGCCATGTGGTTGGGCCAGAGGCCGTTGGATACAATTGATTGGGCCGAAGGGCGTTTGACATGCATAAATGATTGGGCCAAAGGCCATTGGACATGAATGATTAGGCCAAAGGCCGTTTGACATGAATGATTGGGCCAAAGGCCGTTGGACATGAATGATTGGGCCAAAGGTCGTTGGACATGAATGATTGGGCCAAAGGCCGTTAGAAACAAATGATTGGGCCATAGGCCGTTGGACACAAATGATTGGGCCAGAGGCTGTTTGGCATGAATGAAAAGGGCCAGAGGCCATTTGATATGCTGGGCTTAAAGCCGTCTAATGCACTAGACAAAATCAAAGATGGGCCCAAGGCAGTTTGATATATGTGTAAATATGTTTCGAACTTCATTCTTGTATTCTCTTTATTTGATATTATTCATTGGGCTTTCGCTCACACTCATTCATGTGTATGTAGGTGAACAAAGAGATGTCCAAACCCACCCCCGTTGAAGTCTGTGAGAAAGGTCAAGTTTTGAAGAGTCAGCCCAAACCTCTCACGCACGAGACTTGTTTTCGCCTCTTTTGTTCTTTTGTTATAATTTTGCAATGTTGGCGAAAATGTCAGATCACCCTTGTATATGAACTTTAGGTTTGACTAAGTTAGACTTGAATGATCTTGTGTGTATAAAAATTTAAGTTATTCTCCTTTTGGTGTGAGTTATTAATCAATGCATATGTTTGATGTTTTGATGTGCCATGTAAGCACAGCTCTATGGACAATTTTTATGTTTGCTTCCGTTTGGCCCTTTAACTCTGATGGACCATGTTTTATTTGTTTTGAGGCCGTAGGTAATCTCCTGGTTACTGGCCGGTTGTGACCTTAATCCATAGGGGCGGGTTCGGGTCATGACAAAGTGGTATCAGAGCACGAGTTAATAACTCACACACTTGTCCAAATGAGCAATAAGCGTCTAGAAAGATCTAGGATACATTCATGTGTTAAGTATGAATTTCAAAGCATCAAGAATATGCTTAAACGTTTCAAGGTGAAAAATTATGTGCTATAAGTTTGTGATTTGATTGCATTTCGAATTATTTGAATATGTGTGCTCTTTAGTAAATGCATACTTGTGAATCTTTTGTATAAAGAATAATGCAAGTCTAATCAGATGGTGAGAACAAGAGGTAATGAGATAAAGGAGCCTTTTACTACCAGAATGGATAGAATGGAAAGATTGATTCAGAAAATGATAGAAACATTGAGGCAACAACAGCAGTGGCAACAACAGCGGCAATAGCCACATCCTCCGCCTCCTCCTCCTCCTCCTCCTCCTCCTTCTCCTCTAGTACCACATGTGCAAGATAATCAGAATGATGAGCGAATAATAGCTCTCACCAACGAGTTTAAGAAAATGAAACCGCCACAGTTTCATGGGGGATTAGATCCATTGAAGACCGAAGCATGGGTTCTCAACATTGAAAAGCTATTTGAAGTGTTTCCTTGTTCAGAGACACAGAAAGTACTTCTAGCCACTTTCACTCTTGAAGATGAGGCAAGAAGGTGGTGGATGCTAATGCGTGAAAACAATAAAGGTATCGGTTAGGCACGGTTCTTGGAAATTTTCTATGACAAATACTTTCCATAGTGTGTCCACAACAGAAAGGTATCGGAGTTCATGGAACTTAAACAAAACAACATGACTGTAGTTGAGTATGAGGTCAAGTTCACTGAATTAGCCAGATTTGCACCACATGTAGTTGACACTGACTACAAGAAAACAAGACATTTTGAAGGAGGGCTTTGGGATGATATCTTAGAAAAGGTGAATGTTCTCAAACTAGAGACTTATATTGAGGTGCTAGACCGGGCCATAATATCAGAAGCTAACATAGCCAGACAAGCTAAACCAACAACTGACTGGAAGGGTAGTAAAAGACAAGGCTTCTTTTCGAAGAAGAAATTTTCAAAGAAGCAGAATACGGGCTCCTCGAGTACTTCTAATTCTTCCCGAGATACATCTCCTATGTGCAATATTTGTAGTAAAAGGCATCATGGAGTTTGTTACCGTGTGTCGGGAGCCTACTTTAAATGTGGTAAAACAGGGCACATGGCCAGAGATTGTAATCAGAACAGTGGAAAATTAGCTGCTAGCTCAACAGCTCATATCTCAAAACTAGGAAATACTATGAGATCTACTACCACCAGAGATACCGTGAGGCAAGGGAGAGTTTTTGCGCTTATTCCGGGCGACACATGGAATGCTAAAGCCGTTGTCTCAGGTGCTATTTCTATATGTAATCAGGATGCTTTTGTGTTAATTGACTCCGGATCAACACATTCTTTCGTAACTTGTGTGTTTGCATCTAGACTGAGTAGACCTCTAAAACCATTGCCATATTCGCTATGTGTATGTGCTCCATCCGGGGAATCTGTGTTGTGTGCATTTGTGTATCGATTTTGTGACATGCGTATTGGGAATGCTATTCTATATGTGGACTTGTTGCCCTTGGACTTTAGACATTTTGATGTAATTCTAGGCATGGACTGGTTAAATAAATATTTTGCCACCATTGATTATGTAACAAAACAGGTTGTATTTAAACCACCAGAACAGGAAGAAATTGTGTTTGTGGGTAACAGGGTAGTGCCTCCACCTTACTTAATATCTGCAATGAAAGCATGTAAATTGATCAGGAAAGGGTGCCAGGGTTACTTGTGTTGTGTGTTATCTGAACAATCTGTGAATGTTGAATTAAGTGTATCCCTATTGTTAGCGAATTTCTAGATGTATTCCCAGATGAATTGCCAGGGGAATTAGTGGACAGGGAGATAGAGTTTACCATTGAAGTTGTGCCAAGCACTCAGCCTATTTCTAAAACTCCCTACAGAATGGCTACTGCTGAAATGAAAGAACTGAAAGAACAATTGCAAGAGCTACTTGACAAGGGGTTTATTCGACCTAGCACTTCACCATGGGGTGCGCCAGTGTTATTTGTGAAAAAGAAAGACGGAACCCTGCGCTTGTGTATTAACTATCGAGAATTGAATAAGGTGACAATAAAGAATAAATATCCCTTACCTCGTATTGATGATTTGTTTGACCAGCTACAGGAATCACATGTGTTTTCCAAAATTGATTTGAGATCTGAATACCACCAGTTGAAAGTGAAAGCAGAGGATGTTGAGAAAACTGCGTTTCGAACGAGGTATGGCAATTATGAATTTCTTGTTATGCCATTTGGGGTGACTAATGCTCCTGCAGCATTTATGGACCTAATGAACCGAATTTTTAAGACCTACCTTGATGAATTTGTCGTGGTTTTTATTGATGACATTTTGATATACTCAAGGAACAAACTTGAACATGAACAACATCTGAGGACTGTTTTGCAAACACTTAGAGAAAAGAAATTATTTGCCAAACTAAAGAAATGTGAATTTTGGTTGGATGAAGTTATCTTTTTAGGGCATGTTATCAATAGGGAGGGAATTTCAGTAGACCCGCAAAAGATAGAGGCAATTGTAAATTGGCCTACACCGACTAATGTAACAGAAGTCTGCAGTTTCATAGGCTTAGCCGGGTACTACAGGAGATTTGTGAAGGACTTTTCAAAAATAGATGTGCCTCTTATCCAACTGACACGCAAAGGACAACTGTTTGAATGGAATGACGAGAGAGAATCTGCCTTTCATGAACTAAAAACGAGATTGACCACTGCACCAGTATTGATATTGCCCACAGGTACGGAAAACTTTGTAATTTTCAGTGATGCATCTTATAAAGGTTTGGGTTGTGTATTAATGCAAAATGGAAGGGTGATCGCCTACGCCTCCCGACAGTTGAGACCACATGAGAAGAATTACCCAACGCATGATTTAGAATTGGCCGTAGATGTATTTGCCTTAAAAATCTGGTGGCACTATTTGTATGGGGCAAAGTGTGAAGTCTACACAGATCACAAGAGCCTAAAGCACTTCTTCACTCATAAAAAGTTGAATATGCAACAGAGGAGGTGGCTTGAATTGATAAAAGACTATGACCTTCAGATTCAGTATCACCCTAGGAAAACTAATACAGTTGCTGACGCCTTGAGCAGAACATCGATGGGAAATTTGGCTTGTTTGCTTACTGAACAGAAAGACATCTTGCAAGATTTTGAGAAGTCCGAGATTGAAGTTGTATTATGTGATTGATAGCCGCTATTTCAGCCAAACCAGCAATCATTGATGAGATTAAACAAAAACAGAAGGAAGATGAATTCCTTAAACGAATAGTTGATGAATTTGAAATAAATCTGAGGCCGGGATATAGTATGGTAAATGAGGTGCTGAAATTCCAAGATAGATTTTGTATTCCGAACATTCCCGAGTTAAAGAGGAGGATTCTTGATGAAGCTCATAAGTCAGTATTTGCTATGCATCCGAGTAATAATAAAATGTATCGGGATTTGAAACAAAGTTATTGGTGGCCCAAAATGAAGAAAGAAATTGCGGAGTATGTGTCCCAGTGCCTTCAATGTCAGCAAGTTAAGGCCGAACATCAGAAACCAGGCGGTCTACTTCAACCTCTCCCTATTCCTGAATGGAAATGGAAACATGTGACTATGGATTTTGTTGTTGGTCTACCTCGAACTCCTCGAGGTATGGATTCTATTTGGGTTGTAGTTGATAGATTGACTAAATCTGCACATTTTCTTCCTGTTAGAACTACATTTGATGCTTATAGACTGGCTACTATATATGTTGATGAGATTGTCCATTTACACAGAGTTCCGGTATCTATTGTGTCAGATAGAGATCCGAAATTTGTATCTAGATTGTGAAAGAGTTTGCAGAAAACCATGGGAACATAATTGAGGTTTAGTACTGCATTCCACCCACAGACAGATGGGCAATCCGAACGGACGATACAGACGTTAGAAGATATGCTGAGAATGTGCGCTTTAGATTTTCAAGGGAGTTGGGAAGATTATTTGCCACTAGCAGAGTTTGCATACAATAATAGCTTCCACTCCAGCATCGGTATGGCACCATACGAGGCTTTGTACGGTAGAAAGTGTAGATCACCAATTTGCTGGACGGAAGTCAGGGATAGAGCTTTACTTGGGCTTGAAATTGCGCAAGATACTTCTGAGAAAATCAAAATTGTTCAGCAAAGGCTTGAAACAGCTTAGAGTCGACAAAAGAATTATGCAGATGTTCGAAGAAGACCTCTTGAGTATAAGGTCGGTGACCATGTGTTTATTCGTGTGACTCCGATGAAGGGACAAGTAAGGTTCGGAAAGAAGGGTAAGTTGTCGCCCCGTTACATTGGGTCGTTCCAAATTCTAGAAAGGCTTGGTCCGGTTGCTTATCGAGTCACTTTGCCACCAGGATTCGAACAAATTCATAATGTATTTCATGTATCAATGTTGAGGGGTTATCTTCGAGATCCGTTTCATGTGATTGATTATCACCGAATAGCTCTTGATGAAAATATGGAATACGCAAAATGGCCGGAACGAATCATTGATCGGCAAGTAAAACAGTTGAGAAGCAAGTCCATCCCGATGGTGAAAGTAGAATGGAATGAACACTACGGGACGGACGCTACATGGGGAAAAGAGGATGAAATGCGACTACGCTATCCACATTTATTTCCCGATAAAGGCAAAATAAGTTTAGAGGACCAAACTTCCTAAAGGGGGGAAGACTGTGATAACCCTTTTTCCGTATTATGCTAATTGATCTTAATTATGAATGTGATTATGTGTTTAATATGATTTTGAGTGCCATTAATATGAATATATGTGGTTTTGAATTTCTATCTGTTTACCGTAGGAAAATCTGCTTGATTTTCTACTTTAGAATTTAAATTGAAGGCCTTATCAGCCACAGAACCCGAAATTGACTACGCCATTGTGATTGACATAATTTTTAGAGCCTATGGTGAAATTTAATTGAAAATTGATTCGGATCAAAGTAATTAGATTCAGAACGATTAGTTAAGCTCAATTACTTAGCCTTAATCAACTTGATTAGGCCAACATGTATATAAGTGGCCTATTTGCATTTTTAGCATGGTTTTGAGCTCAAAATTTGAAATTAGCTCCCTAGAGAGAGAGAGGGCCAAATTTAGAGAGAAAGAGGGGCCAACATTGAAGAATTGCAAGAGAATTCAAGAAACTAAGGGAATTAGCTCAAGAATTAGCTATAATTGGAAGAATTGAAGCTTCTAGGTGAGTCATCAACCCTTAATTCATGAGTTTGAGTTTGTAACCATGTGAATTCAAAGAAATATGTGACCAAGAACAAGAATTGAGTCGTAATTGATGAATATGAAGCCAATAAATGCATGCATGTAAGAAATTGCCATGAATTTGTATGTTTGAGCATGAATTACATGATCCATGTTGAATTTTGATTGAAGTTCATGCTTTTGGTCATCTCTTCATGATTTAAATTGAGTATGGAAGTTATGTCCCACATGCATGTACAATTCATAGAAGTATGAGTGTTCAATGCATGAAATTGTTGTGTTGGAAAAGAGTTTGGTATAATTTGGGTATACCTGTAATTGATTCATGGGATTTGAGCTTCATAATGTGATAAATTTGGTGTTTATATCATGTTAGTAAATATATATGTGAGCTATAAGTCATAATATGCAAGTTGCATTAGTTTGAATGCATGTTTGAAGCTCAAAATGGTTGCTGGAAAACCCAGAATTCGGCATGTCCGCTCAAGCGGGGTAATAGCCACTCGAGCGTGAAATGTTAGTTCCCAGCACTTTTGCAGACATGGATGTCCGCTCAAGCGGGGATATTCACGCTCGAGCGCTAAGCCATGTAGTTTGACTTTCAGCTCGAGCGTCCAAAGTCACGCTCGAGCGTAAAAGTGAGGCAACCAGTACTTTTTTAAACAAAAAGGGTCCGCTCGAGCGGCAAAATCCACGCTCGAACGGGAAGCCTTGTTTCAGAAATTTTGTAAAGATGATTTTATGTTCCGTTTCCATTCTCTTTCACTCCTAAACATTCTTATGCATACATTGGGTGTTGTAAATGGACTAAGAAGGTAAGAAAGAGACCTAAGAAGAATGTATGAGTTAAGAATGGATTGAATCAATTGTGACCCGATATGTGTAATGTATTGTGTAGGGTCAGGCACAAGGGCAAATCATCCAGCAGATCACTGTAAGAATATCTTAGTAAAGATATTTTGAAGTATGTTATTTGTCCAATTGCTTATTTCCATATAAGTCTTATAAGCTTGTTAATTTGAATTGTGGACAAATATTTGTTATGCCATGTGGTTGGACCAAAGGCCATTGGATACAATTGATTGGGCCGAAGGCCATTTGACATGCATGAATGATTGGGCCAAAGGCCGTTGGACATGAATGATTGGGCCAAAGGCCGTTTGACATGAATGATTGGGCCAAAGGCCGTTGGACATGAATGATTGGGCCAAAGTCCGTTGGACATGAATGATTGGGCCAAAGGCCGTTTGACATGAATGATTGGGCCGAAGTCCGTTTGACATGAATGATTGGGCCAAAGGCCGTTTGACACAAATGATTGGGCCACAGGCCGTTGGACACAAATGATTGGGCCAGAGGCTGTTTGACATGAATGAAAGAGGCTAGAGGCCGTTTGATAGGTTGGGCTTAAAGCCGTCTAATGCACTAGACAAAATCAAAGATGGGCCCAAGGCCGTTTGATATATGTGTAAATCTATTTTGAACTTCGTTCTTGTATTCTCTTTATTTGATATTTGTGGACGCGCCCCGCGTGGGCCTAATGCTGCCATAGTTCGGACTCGATTTGTCACGGTTCTTAATCTGAACCAAAGAGTCCAAATCCGGCAAATCATTTTGGAAAACAGATTTTTGTAAAGAAGTGCCAAACATGGACTACTTTGCCAGATACAGAGTCGCCACCTAAATATTTTTTAAGGGAGAATTTAGGAAATCCTGACTCGTTTGCCTAAGGCCACGTGTCCGTCATCACCAAAGTTGCCTCGGCTCAGGAACTTGAGTACGATTGGGAAAGGTCAGCTATGAGCACCCCCTCTCGTCCGATCCGAAGATCGGCCTCTACTAACCATGATATCTAGTTTTGAAAACATTATGCATTCTTATTCCGATTATTAGCCTAATCTTACTATGTGATGCGCACAACACAAAAGTATAGACTAGATTGCCTAATTTGGAACAAAACATTGCATATCCGCTCATTTGGAAAATGGTTTGAAATTTGCTACTCGCAAGTAGGCTAAAACACGGATTTCAACAAGTTGTTCCAACTCAAACAATACAACCTTCACCCACAGGCATTCAGGCAGTAAATCAACTAAGCAGTTAGCCTCATGGTAAGCATGCTGTTATGTTTAACATTTACACTCATGCAAGATGCCAAAGCATAAAAACCTTACCGAGTACTCCGAGCCAAAACAAAGAACTTCTTAGCAATCAATGTATGATCCAAGTTCATGTTAAGATGGCTAATGCATCGCATACAAAATGCAACTAGAATAGGCTCGGCTAATCCTAGGATGGCATGCGGAACGCAACAACTCGATGCACGTATTCAAATTTGGAATTGAAATACTATGCGGTTAGCATGATGTGCCGAGCCCGGTGCATGTAAGACTGATGAATGATGCATGCACGCATAGCATAAGGTATGCTAAATTAAATATGCCCTAATACTAACCATCAAACCAGGTAAATGAAAGGGAGAAAGAAGTGGGGGTTGGAAGACATGCACACACGCACCCACACTTATTACAAATTTGCCCTCGCTCGGAGGGACCAAAAGAATATACAAATTAATTAACCTACAAGCTAATTAAATATTACAGACCACTTAACTAGTTAAACAAATTAACTAAGCTAAGGAAAGCATTAAAAGGCCTCGGGAAGAGGGATGCACGCGTGCTTGGATTGGCTTCGCCCAGAAATCCAATGCCATGCGCAAGCTGCCTCTGTTTACCCTGCTCTGCTCCTCTGAGGACTGCACAAGTCCCAAGGTACACCTTATGAACACTGGGGAATGCCACCGGCCATGAGGAATGGTCACCGGCCAAAGGGAAGTGGTCATCGACCATCTATGGAGTTATCGGCCATCCATCATTGGTCAACCGGCACTTGATGTAGTCAACCGGACAAAGCTTCCTACAAAACCTGTTTTGACAACAGCAAAGGGCAAAACAGGGCATGGCAATGCATTTCAAGCAAATGTGTGCACCAGTATACCCCTTTTCATGTTTATGACTCAAAGGGGGATGGTACTCGATTCTCGCACCATCAATCGCACATTTCAATGCGTGATAGCCCAAGAAACCAAGTTGTGCATTTTCATGTCAAATGAAATGCAAACCAAATAAGCACATAAAGGCCCAACCTCTATCACTTGATTTCAAGAGGCAAGGCATGTATGTTCAATGCAATGCACCCTAGGCATGTGAGCTAGTATGCAACATGGGCATGGAAACAAACATACAAGCTAACATGCATGCAAAATGCAATATGGACAACATGTTAAGAACAATGCATGCAAAATGCATTATAACCTAAGCATGCAACAACGTGTCATGGATTAAGCACACCATGAGGTACATTTGAACTAGCATGCTACAACATGTAATTCATCAAAATATGCAACAAGTATATGGCAACATACAAGGTAAGCATGCACCAACATGTAAGGGGTGGACTTATACCAAGACGGACAGCTCTTACATAAGCCCAAAACAGTGGCCAACATGCTCAAAAATGGAGGCTAATGTGCATACAAACATGCATGCATACAAGGTCCAACACTTAGGCACCAAAGAGTAACTTTTAAGCACACTTAAAAAAGGATAAACATGGGCATATGGCATGCATACCAAACTCTGAAAACATGCAAGCATATGATGCCAAATCAAACAAGCAAGACAAGCAAAGCATGCAACAATGGTCCCAAGCCTAAGGCTCACCAAAGAGGTATTGAACTACACTTAGCAAAGCTAAACATGGCATGATTTGAACAACCAAAATCAGAGTTTTAGCATGTTAAAACAAAGCCAAAAACACATTGACATGGCATCCTAGAGACCTAGACATGATGGCATACGCAATGACACATTCATGGAGCATAAGACAACAACATTTTAACACATTAAAGGGGCATCAAATGCAAGCATACGAACACACCACAAGGACTAAAATGGCATGGCAAGTGGTTCCAAACCACTGAAACAAGGCAAGGATGGCATGCTAGAAGGGTCAATACTCAAGGCATACAAGAGAGGTTGCATGGTAACTATACAAAGCAAGCCATGGATGGCCCAAATAGCCAAAAACAGACCTTTAGCATGCTAAAACAAGCATAAAAGCTTCACAAAGCTAAGCCAAAAACATGCTAGACACAAGGCTCAAAGCACAAAGCATGTTAAGGCAATTCATAGCATTACAAGACAAGTATGCAAGGCAAGCATGGTGTGTCTAAACCAACTTAAAACAGAGGTAAAACATGGCAAAATACTACCAAATACCTACTGAAACATGGCTAACATGAATTCAAAAATGGTGCTCACACATGAGGCTTAAAATGGCAAGTTTGAAGACAACAAGGAGAGGGGATGGCCCTCTCCTTCTTAGGACCTTAAGGCACCATCCTCACCACTGAAATCCCTCAAGATTTCAGTGGTGAGGAGGCCCAAACAAAGTGGTCCCGGAGCTCACCAAAATAGCACAAAATGGGGGCCAAACAAGGCCTATGAGGGGTCAAACAACCCCAAACACCAAAACAACCTTAAACAACTATTTTAAGAAAGTAAAAACAAGACTTTTATATGTTATACACTAAGCTTAAAACAGCAAGCAAGGATGGCAAAAAGCCTATGCAAAAAGGGGGTAAAAAGGGTGAAATTCTTACCCTTGAAGACCTTCTTAAAAAATGGTGCTCCAGCAGCCTCCTTAGCTCAAAACCAAGTCCAAAACTCTGAAAATAACTCTTTAGTACCTCAGTAGCTAAAGGAAAGTGTAATGGTAGGTGTTTGTGTGCAAAACTATGAACAAACACACACTTAAGCACAAAAGGAGAGGGAGATAGAGATAGATAGATACACAAGACCTAACCCTAGTTCAGACCTCTCTCTGGAATTTTTGTAACCCTTGAGGAGGGAGGAGGAGGCCTCCCTTTATAGAGGATCACTCTTGCAAAGCTTACAAAACAAGCTAAGCAAGATTGAAATCCCTCCATACACGTGTATGGAGGGGGTGCAAAGTGTATGCCAGCTAGCATAGCTGGCATAAAAATATTTGCAAAAGCAGATGCACAGTGGTCGGCCAGCCAAAAATGCCAAATTGGCCAAATACATGGTCGACCGACCACAAAGAGTGCCGACCGGCCAAACATATGGCCGATGGCAACAAAACACTGGCCGGTGGCCTCAAGCCATGGCCGGTGAGGTGTGGGGGTGGCCCACAAGCCATTCCCTGCCCTCCAAAGCAAAAAAAAAAAACAAGTGTTTGGTGCAAAACCAAACACAAAACAGTCGAGTCGAGAGATCCTGAGGCAAGGTGCGTGGCCGAGACCTCCGGGAACTCAAGACGAACACAAACATGGATAATCATCGAGTGTTCAAACGATGACGTCCAAGTCTTGAGGACGGTCAAAAATGTGGTGTCTACAGTTGCCCCTCTTTGACAGAACTTGAAAGTCATAACAATGACGGGAGTGAATGTCAAAGCCCAGAGACGACCCATTTTTGACAAGGCCGAAGACTTAGACAAAGCATACAAGCTACAGATAAGATATGCGCCCGAAGGCAGGGGCAAAATGCAACTGACAATGCAAGAAGCCGAACATAACTTATGATCATGCGAAGAAAGTTGTAACGAAGCATAACAATGCAACAATTTTAAGCAATTGAACACAAATCCAACTACATTACAATGCAGAAAGGATGTAAGAGAATTATGCAATTCTCGCTACGCTTGACGCGGAGAATACAATACCTGTGCGGTTCGTCTGGTCGTGCCAGCTTCCAATGAACCGTACATACAATATCGTGCCTATAAAAGAGAGAAACTTAACAGGTACAATATTGTTAGCAATATGCATGACAATGCAAGTTAAGACTACGTGACAACGCAAGTGTGGGAGTGCATAACAATGTAACCTATGTATTGACAATGCAGAACAATGCGGAATGGATGCAAAACGATATGCAACATTTACAAATCTACGTATAAACAATGCAAATGATATGCAATGTAATTGAATCATGACCAAATCATGAGCGTTTCAAAAACCACACAAATGTCATAAAGATGATGGAGATGCAAAGTCTATCTACCATAGAAAAGGTGCCGCAACCCTCAAACCACAATACCAGCAGTGGAATAGGCGCATACACATGCAGAACTATGAGTAATGTAGACGGACACAAGAACAAGTAATTGGGTGGAATGACATAAGTGGGGAAATGACCCGCTGAGGAAAGACCGTGATCCTAAATGCTGGATGCAAAATACATTACACTACAATGCAATGAATGAGATAGATATGGCGCGCAACCAATCCGTATCTTGCCTAGGAAAGGCATGGACACATACAAACCGCGTCTAACACAGAAACGGTGCTGTCACCCTCAAACCACAATACCAGCAGTGGAATAGGCGCGTACACATAATATCATAACTGTGCTTTGACGTGAAAAATATGGGCACATACCAAACCAAGCTCAACAAGGAAAGGCGCAAGCCATAGATGAATGTGATGCAATGAATGCATGCAAGCTACAATGCAATATATACAATATGCAATGGATGGATACTATGTACGATGCATTATATACAATGAATGCTATGTACAATGCAACCTGCTGGGAAGAATGCAATGGATGCAGTGGAAAAGGCCTGTGGCCAAACCGTGTCTTGCCTAGGAAAGGCATGGACGCATACAAACCGCGTCTAACATAGAAACGGTGCCGTCACCCTCAAACCACAATACCAGCAGTGGAATAGGCGCGTACACATAATATCATAACTGTGCTTTGACGTGAAAAATATGGGCACATACCAAACCAAGCTCAACAAGGAAAGGCGCAAGCCATAGATGGATGTGATGCAATGAATGCATGCAAGCTACAATGCAATATATACAATATGCAATGGAATGTAATATTTACAGTGCATGTAAATGCCATATTTACAGTGAATGCATGCATTATATTCAATAAATGCATGACATATGCACTATTTACAATGAATGCATGACATATGCACTATTTACAATGGATGCATGACATACGCAAAGTTTTTTTTTTTTTTTTTTACTTTGTTTTTTTTTGAAATGCATGAAAAGTGCATGATGACGCATGTATTTTTTGCTCTTTTTTTTTTTTTTGAAATGCATGAAAAGTGTATGATAATGCAAATGAAACGAGTGCGACAACGCATGTCTTTTGAATATGCATGATGATGCACATGAACTTGAATGTGCAACAACGCGCATCTCTTGAAATGCATGACGATGCATGTGAACTTGAATGTGTGACGACACGAGTCGCTCGAAATGCATGACAATGCATGTGAAGTGCGCATGACAATGCGACATAAAGAAGATGCATACTAATGCAAGTATGGCATGTGCATGTCAATGCGAGTGGAATGACGTATAACTCAACGCGCGTTTACGACAAAGCGTTTGTGATACCCCTGTTCTGTAGTATGCTAATTGGTCCTTAATTCGAGTATGATTATGTGTTTAGCATGATTTTGCGTGCCATTATGTGAGTATATGTGATGTTGAAATTCTATCTGTTCACCGTAGGAATATCTGTTTGAATAATCTGCTTTGGAAATTAAATTGAGGGCCTTATCGGCCACAAAACCCAAAATTGATTACGCCATTGTGATAGGCATGATTTTTAGAACCTACGGTGAAATTTAATTGAAAAATTGATTCGGGCCAGATTAAGTTGATTAAATTGTTAACTTAGTGCTCAATTACTTTAGTAATATTATATTGAATTAGTGGGTTATGTTGTAAAGGGGCACTACACCCTCAATTCTCCTCCCTTTATTGCATTTTGGCTGAGTTTGAGCTCTAAAATATAGAGAGGGCCAGTTAGAGTGAGGGAGAGAGAGACCATTGAAGTTTTGCTCTAAAAGCTTGAGTAATTTGAAGGCTAGCTCAAGAATTGACCTTGGCTTGTGAAGATTAAAACTTCTAGGTGAGTAATTCTTGGATTATAATTTGTAATTTTGTGTGCTCAAGCTAATTTGGTGATCAAGAGTAAGATTGAAATGAAATTGGGTTTTATTTGTTGAATTGAAGCTTAATATGTGCATGCATGTAGGAAATCACCTTGATATTGCATGTTTGAGCACAAATGTGTATAATCCATGTGAAATGTTAAAGGAAACTCATGTCTTGATCACCATTTGTGTTATCTAAGTTGAGAATGTGGCTAATTCATCACATGCATGTACAATTTGAGAAGATATGAGCTTGAATGCATGAGTTTGTTATGTTGGTGTTGAGTTTGACTTATTTTGGGACATGCATGTAGATAAATTAAGAAATTGAGCTCCATACTGTTATAATCTTGCATTGGTGCCATGTTAGTATGATTATAATTGGGATTTGAGCCATTGCATGCAAGTATTGTGGCTGGAAAGTCGAAATGAAGCTCAAGAACACAATTCTGAGTTTTCCAGAATTTTGAGGTTCGCTCGAGCGGGGAACATGACGCTCGAGCGGGAAAATCATGCTCCCAGCACTTTTTGCAGAGTTGGATGTCCGCTCGAGCGAGCTATATCACGCTCAAGCGGGGAGTTTTGTAGACAGGCCTTCCGCTCGAGCGCTCTATTCCACGCTCGAGCTTATTTTTCATGCAACCAGTACTTTTGCAGGCCTTAAGGGTCCGCTCGAGCGGGTAAGTCGACGCTCGAGCGGGGACCCTGTTTTCTGAAATTTTGTTCATGCGTTCCATGTTTCGTTTTCCGTTCTCTTTCACTTGTAATCACTCTTAGGCATATGTTAAACATTGTAAATGAGTTAATGAGATAAGAATAAAGCCTAGGGAGGAATATGTGAATTAAGGAACAGATTGAACTGTTAATGACCCTTTTGTGTTCATGAAATGTGTAGGGTCAAGCTCTAGGGCAAATCCACAAGCCGATCACTGTGAGTAATATCGATATTTGAATGCTTGTAAATGTCCAATTGTTTATTCCCTTATAAGCTCTATGAGTTGCTAATTGGGATTGTGGACAGAAGTCTGACATGAATAAGTGAATGGACCGAAGGTCATTTTGATAAACACAAATGGACCAAAGGTCGTTTTGATAGACACAAATGGACCAAAGGTCGTTTTGGCATGAATGAGTGGGCCGAAGGCCGTTTTGACATGAAATAGTGGGCCGAAGGCCGTTTAGATATAAATGAATGGGCCGAAGGCCGTTTTGACATAAGTGATCGGGCTGAAGGCCGTTTTGACATAAATGAGTGGGCCGAAGGCCGTTTTGACATGAATGGAAATCTGAATGGGCCAAAGGCCAGAATGTTGAAACTACAAGTCACTTAATTTGAAATTCGTATAGTTATATATCTGTTAAATAGAAATGTGAATTGGGCCCAAGGCCGTTTGGAACCTGTTGTTCTACATGTGTTATGTGACTTCTATATGTGATATTATTCACTGGGCTATCGCTCACACTCATTCGTGTGTTTTGTAGGTGAGCCGAGAGAAGTCCAAACCCAGCCTCAGTGAAGTCTGCCATGAACAACACGAGTTGTGGAGAGTCAGCCTCGTGTCTCACGCACGAGACCCATCCTTGCCATTTTGTTATGCATTTACGTTTTGACCTGTTGGCAAGGACTTTGTGTATATTTGTATATAGTTTGTTATGGGTTGGCTCAATTTAGATGATCCTGTCTGTAAAGAAGTTTACGCTACTGTACTTTTGATGTGGGTTTTAACGTATATGAGTATGGTTTGTTTGATGTGCATATAAGCACGGCTCTATGGACAAAGTTTTAAATTTTTGCTTCCGTTTGGCCCCTTTACTCTGCCGAGTTATGTCTGTTTTGGTCTAAGGCCGTAGGTAATCGCAGGATTACTGGCCGGTTATGTCCTTAACCCATAGGGGCGGGTTCGGGTCATGACAGCGTTGTAACGTATGCACGTGAGGCAACTTTCGAATTTCTCAGGAGACAAAAGGATACAAAAAGGATACGTCGCGCACGTATTCGAGTGCTACGCACAGAAAACACGGTCCGATGTCAAAACGGAGTCCGGTTGAGCTTCAGAAATGCACTCTCTTGCACTGTGTCAAGCAATGGAGGCCCCACATCACATCAAAGACCCAAACAAAGGTGTAGGAGGTTCACCGGCCATCTGAGGAGGTCACCGGCCACCAAAAAAGTATATCGGCCAAATATTGGGCCGACCAGCCAACAGTGTGGCCGACCGGCCAAATCTGCCTGAATCGAGGCAGTTTGGACATTTTGGCACGGGTCCTTTAAAATAGGGCTTCTAGCCCTCATTTCTCACTTCCCACAAGTTCGAAAATCCTTTCCCTCCTCCTCTAAGTTATTTTTCTTCATTCATTCCTCCATTTTCCTCGGTTTTAGAGCCCATTTCGACGTTCGATTCGCGAATACCTTCGCGTTTCGAACACTTTGAACCGAACAAAACTTTGTTTCGGTGTCTCTTTTTCGATTTTCGCCACTCGAGGCTTGTTTCCCTCGAGTTCTCCTCGATTTCTGTGCCTTTTCTGCACCCCGACCTTTTCGGTCATTTTTCACCCTCCCGGGGTTGACTTTTCAGGTTGACTCTTCGTATTCTCACCCGGTTTTCACTTTTCCGATCATTTTCACACTCTCTTCGAGATGGCGGACGACATTCTAGGTGGTGGGGCTCCCCCGGAGATGGATGTGGACCCCGAGGCCGAGCTCTTGTCTCTCAGCGTCCATCCGTTCGATCCAGCGACCTACAGGCCGGCGATTCACGAGCTGCCTCCTGACGGTCTTCGCCAGTTCAAGAGTTTTGACAGGAGGGTACCATCAGAGCTGCTTCTACGCGAGCCAGAGACACACTTTTCATACGGCGCTTCCGAGGTATATTCTTCCCCGTTTCATTTTCTGCAAAGTAGAATACCTAACTGCCATAGTCGATTCTGCCTTTAACTGTTTGATCCGGATACACCGATATATTACATGCTGTAGTTGACTGTAAACACACCTGTATTCGGTATCTGTTTGAATCTGAACACGTGCACACACGCTATATCTGTACTGAACCACTCAAACACACTGACACATCATATGCTATAGTTCTTTGCTACCACACCGACACCCGATTTCTATTCGAATCTGAACACGTGCACACACGCTATATCTGTTACCAATTTTGAATGCTCTTCAAAACCGTATATTGAATATTGCTTCGCAACTGTTGTTTTTGAATACAGGGGGATTCCTATACCTGCCGAGGGTATGGGAATGTTGCTGCCCGAGGATGGTATATAGAGCTGCCGGACGCAGTCCGTCACATTGTTGATCAGGCCAGCTTCGGCGCCTTCTGCAGGGGACTTTCCCGCCTTACCGCGAGCAGGCCTCTCCTTTCCGCTCTTGTGGAGAGGTGGTGGGACACCACTGATGTGATACCCCTGTTCCGTAATATGCTAATTGGTCCTTAATTTGAGTATGATTATGTGTTTAGCGTGATTTTGTGTGCCATTATGTGAATATATGTGATATTGAAATTCTATATGTTCACCGTAGGAATATCTGTTTAAATAATCCGCTTTGGAAATTAAATTGAGGGCCTTATCGGCCACAGAACCCGGAATTGATTGCGCCATTGTGATTGGCATAATTTTTAGAGCCTACGGTGAAATTTAATTAGAAATTTATTCTGGTCAGATTAAATTGATTAAATTGATAATTTGAGTGCCCAACTATTTTATATTAAAATAGTTTGTTAATGGGGCTTGTTCTATATTAGCACTTCACTCTCCTTTAACTCTATTGAACTCAAAATCTGAGATACACTATTGAGAGAGAGGGAGATCTGGCCTTAGTGAGAGAAAGGGAGAGAAGTTGTGCAAATTTTAGCCTAAAGCTTGGGAACCTTGAAGATTATTCAAGACTTGATCATAGATTGTGAGAATCAAGCTCCTAGGTGAGTAATTCTTGGATTGTAATTTGTAATTTCGTGTGTATCCAAGCTAATCAGGTGACCAAGAGTAAAATTGAATGAAATTGGGTTGGCTTTGTTGAATTAAAGCTTGATATATGCATGCATGTAAGAGATTGTTTTGAAATAGCATGCATAAGCTTGAAATACATGATTCAAGTAGAGTTTTGGGTTGAAACTCATGTTTTGATCACCATTTGTGTTATCTAAGTTGAGAATGTGGCTAATTCATCACATGCATGTGCAATTTGAGAAGATATGAGCTTGAATGCATGAGTTTGTTATGTTGGTGTTGAATTTGACATATTTTGGGACATGCATGTAGATAAATCAAGGAATTGAGCTCCATAATGTTATAATCTTGCATTGGTGCCATGTTGGTGTGATTATATTTGAGATTTGAACCATTGCATGCAAGTATTGTGGCTGGAAAAGTTGGATTGGAGCTCAAGAACATAATCTGGGAAACCTAGAATTTTGATGTCCGCTCGAGCGGGGGAAAGTACGCTCGAGCGGGGATTTCGAGCTCCCAGTATTTTGTTCTTGCAGGCATAGTGTCCGCTCGAGCGGGGAAGTTCACGCTCGAGCGGGGATCATGGAGGATGAACTTCCGCTCGAGCGTCCTATTTCACGCTCGAGCGCAAAAATGATGCATCCAGTACTTTTTGCAGACATAGCGTCCGCTCGAGCGGGTAAGTTCACGCTCGAGCGGGGAGCTATGTTGAGAGGCCTTCCGCTCGAGCGCCATATTGGACGATCGAGCGTAAATTTCACCTATCCAGTACTTTTGCAGGCCTTAAGGGTCCACTCGAGCGAGTAAGTTGACGCTCGAGCGGGGACCCTGTTTTCTGAAATTGTGTTCATGCGTTCTGTGTTTCGTTTTCCGTTCTCTTTCACTTGTAGTCGCTCTTAGGCATATGTTAAGCATTGTAAATGAGTTAATGAGATAAGAATAAAGCCTAAAGAGGAATATGTGAATTAAGGAACGGATTGAATTATTAGTGACCCTTTTGTGTTCATGGAATATGTAGGGTCAAGCTCCAGGGCGAATCCACAAGCCGATCACTGTGAGTAATATCTTAACAAGATATTTGAAACATACTGTTGTCCAATTGTTTACTTATATGTAAGTTTTATAAGTACATTAATTTGAATGGTGGACAACGATTGACATGAATGATTGGGCCGAAGGCCAATTGATACGAATGATAGATATAAATGATTGGGCCAAAGGCCGATAGATATAAATGATTGGGCCGAAGGCCGATTGACATGAATGATTGGGCCGAAGGCCGATTGATACGAATGATAGATATAGATGATTGGGCCAAAGGCCAATAGATATAAATGATTGGGCTGAAGGCCGATTGACATGAATGATTGGGCCGAAGGCCGATTGATACGAATGATAGATATAGATGATTGGGCCAAAAGCCGATAGATATAAATGATTGGGCCAAAGACCGTTTGCTGTAACTGTTTCAATGATTACTTATATATATATTCCTCATTTGATATTATTCACTGGGCATTCGCTCACGCTCATTCATGTACATGTAGGTGAGCCAAGGGACGTCCAGAACCAGCCCCGGTGAACTTGTGAGAAACAGTTTAAGTTTTGAGGAGTCAGCCCAGACGTCTCACGCACGAGACTGTCTCCGCCTTTGACCTTTGTTTATAGTTTTGTTATGTTGGCGAATACGTTGGACTACTTTTGTATATAAGTCTTGGGTTTGGCTGACTTAAATCTGTATGATCCTGTACGTACAGTGTTTTGTGTTGGTACATATTTTGGTGTGAGTTATTAACATATAAATGTTTGGAATGTTATGGTGTGCATTTAAGCATGGCTCTATGGACAAAGTTTTGAATTGCTTCCGTTTGGCCCCTTTATCTCTTATGAGTTTTGATTTATTTGGTTTGAGGCCGTAGGTAATCACACGATTACTAGCCCGTTATGGCCTTAACCCATAGGGGCGGGTTCGGGTCATGACAACCGACTCCTTCCACTTCTCTGCCACGGGAGACATGGCGATGACTCCCTATGACTTCTCGATGCTCACAGGCATCGGGGTAGGGGGTGATCCGATCCCCTTTGACACAGACATGGATGAGTGGGAGGCCGCTCAGATATATTTGCTCGGCGAGCTGCCGCCTCTCGCTCGTCCAGGCTTCGTCAGATACTCGTGGTTCGAGGACCACTTCCGGATTCAGCTGGCTTTAGCTGAGGAGGCGCCGATGACTCAGGAGGAGGTGGAGCGGTACGCACGTGGCTTCCTCATGTTCTTACTGGGGACGACCATCTTCGCCGACCGAGTGAACACCGTGCCCCTCTGTTTGCTGAGCGCTCTGGTGGACATGACCAGGATCCTGCACTATGACTGGGGTGGGGCAGCCTTGGCCACCCTCTATGGATACATGAGCTCATCTTCCCGGTGCATCAGTCAGTTGCTCGAGGGTTACTGGCGTGCTTGGGAGGTACATCTTCTTCCTTTTTTACATTTCTGCTTTACATTATCTGTACTCTGTACATTGCACACACTGCGGTCTGCTTCACGTTGACTGTATACTGCACACACGGCACACATATAATCTTCTTTACACTGACTGTACACTGCACACACTATACACTCTGCACAATACACCGCACAACACACGGTTCTGCCATTTCTGCTTTATTCTGCATTCTGCTTTATCTGATAAGCATACTGATATTTGCTCTGCAGTTGTGGGTCTACGCCTACTTCCCAAGGCTTGCGCCAGTGCCCGACGTGGAGACTCCCCTCAGCATTCCATTCTCTCGACGCTTCGATGTGAGATGCGTGCGGAGACCCCGGGAGACGTTCATATTCTTCCGCCGCTACTTCGACACCATTACCCCCGCAGAGGTATGTTCAACTTTAGAGTTTATTTCTAGCTTCGCTTTGCACTGTATTTTCAATAACAGTAGATAACTGACTGCATATCATTTTTAGATCACCTGGTAGCCCTGGGCTCCGTTGCCAGCTGCGATTCGGGAGCGGTTCGCAGGTGCTGAGGAGACCGCCCGGTTCAGGATCTTGTTGGAGGGCCCGGTCTGTCGGGCTTGGTACCTAGGTGAGCGCTTCCTGCGCCAGACCCTGGGTTTACTAGAGCAGATAGTTCCAGGTCCACCTCCTACCCACATGAGGGACACAGAGAGGTTCATTCCTGAGCAGATGGTTGATTACACGATCGGCTAGGACGCGGAGGGCTTCAGGGGTGAGGGCGACTACGCAGAGTACGTCCAGACCTACATTATGCGGCCTTTGAGCAGTGGCCGTCGAGTTGAGCGAGAGAGGCCCGCGGCGTCAGCAGCTAGGGCAGGAGCAGGAGTAGGAGCGTCGAGGACGACTCGAGTCCGTGGCAGGAGTGGGCCCCGAAGAGAGCGGGGGGCTAGTTGGCCAGCACTGCCCACGACAATGACATACTGAGGGCAGGGTGGGGAGACCTATCAGATCCCCTTCGCTCCCTCTCCGGCTGGTCACGAGTTAGTCGAGTTCTACGACTTGCCCCCGGTGTGTACTATTGCATTTTGCATCTTGCATTGTCATTCCATTTTATTTGATATTTCACAGAATACTGATGCTTCTAACACTTTTGCAGGCTTCCTCCGAGTACACTCGTCAGTCCCTGGAGCTGACCGCCTCTGTGATGGGGATGCTCCAGTGGAGCCTCGATCTTCTAGCCATTTATAGTATTCCGGTATGTTCTTCTGACCACAGTCTCAAACCATACATAAATTGTTTCACATAATCTGACGCATCGCACTGTCAATACAACACTCGATACACGGCCCTCACGGCATCTGATATACTGTAGCCTACAGACTGTTCACAGCATTACTCACGGCATTCATACACTGCACTTAGTTACTATATTCTGTACTGACATACTGCTCACAGCATTCATACTCTGTACTCATACACTGCATTCTGTGTTGATACATTGCTCACAACAGTCATACACTATACTCACACACTGTATTTGGCATTCATACCCTGCTTTGCGTAGTATACTGATGCGTTTACCATTTGTGTTTTTCAGCCTCCATTCCAGATTCCTGCTGCAGGAGGTGCTCCAGCTGGGCCTTCTGTTCCTGCTCGAGGAGGAGGGCGAGATGGCAGAGTATATCCCCGCACCAAAGCGGGGCGCACTAATGTTGGGAGTAACTCACGGGCACCGGTTCCTACTGATGACGAGTCCGAGGCCGAGGCAGAGACGGAGGCAGAGTCATCCGAGGAGGAGACCGGAGATGGCTCGGACTCAGATGATGGTGCTGATGACGATGCTCCTGGACCTTCGTCCAGGAAGAGGACGAGGACAGACTCACGTGCCTGAGACCAGTTAGCATTGATCCAGACTTTTGCTGCTTTTTCTTCTTTTCGTTTTGCTCTTCTTTTTGTTGGTAGCTTGAGTACCTTGTACTACTGCAGGCAGGTTTTTGTTTTCTCCAAAACTTTGTACTTGAAAAGATGATGAAATGAAACAAACTTTTTATCTGAAAAAGTGTTACACTGATACATTTCATACACTGCATCGCATTGCTTCATATTACAACTCAATGTAAATGAGATTGATCTCTTGTCTAAAAATCAAACACTTGTATTGTAATAACCAGATAATGAACCGGCCAACAGCAAAACAACTCGAACAAACCACTGCTCATTCTGAACTCTCGGCTCATAACACAGTGCTTGGTTTAATCTGCATACAGCCCACACAGCTCACAACTGGTTCTGAATACTGCTCATTCTAAACTCTGCTCATTCTGAACTCATGGCCCACAACAGCATATTGCTCATTCTGAATACACGGTTCATTCTGAACTTGTAGAAGTTGAAGCACACTCAGATGCTCCAAAATTTCTTGTTTCGCAATCCGGAACCCAAAAGCTTCAGATAGGTCCAGGTTTTTCTGTTCACACTTTATCGGGGGTGGATCCTGCAGTTTAATGAAAGAACCAAATCATGCTTCGCATAAATGTGGAGAATAGCACGGCACTCTGAGCACAAAATGATTTGAGAAAAGGGTTTTTAACCGGGTATTGAGCCTACGACTAATCACAGCAAAAATGACTCAACAACGGAAAACAAAAGGTAAACAACCTAAACACGACGAGACACGCTCAGAATGACTCCAAATAAAAATCGAGACAAAAACAAAAGACATGACACACAGACGTGTTACAAAGACGAGAGACCTCAGATCACAAGGAGCTAGTTTCTTCAGGTATTATTCCCACCCTTTCTTATTTGTGATTCTCACATCACTCGGCCCTCAGGCTCGGTTTTTTTTTTTCACTCAAAACCCTTTTGCTCACTTTTCTCTCAACTTACATCTCTCTATTCTTTAATCTCTCATTTTATATCCCTCCCCTGGATGGTTGATGGATAAATTGAAGGTCGTGGGTTCATGCCCAACACTGTTAGCTCGTGGCTATTTCTTCTGGTGACATTTGGTCGATGCCCTGGATGAGGGAGTGGAGTGTCTTGATCCACCCCAATTTTGTGCTTCGCACTCGTCTTGTTACCTCGTTGCTTGGAGGATGTTGAGAGCTTTCAGCCTTTTACAGACAGCTCTAGTTGTGCCCTTGTTGACAGGTAAAGTGCCCTTCTGGCAAGTATGTTGACGATGGGGGAAAAGGCAGGAAGCCTGACTCAACTGTGTCCTTAGTTTATCATTTTGACCATTTTTTGTTTTGGTTTTCTACTAAAACAATTGTGACCAAGATGAGAGTTAGATTAACATGATTGTTCAATTTTTGATTTGAAATCATGCAAGTCAGGTTATGAGCACTGAAAATTTTCCTTTTTGGGTCCAAGAAAATGGCCCAGTTTTGGAAAATGAAATAATTTTCGAGAAAATGGTCAACCTCAGTAAAAATTTTCAAAAACTATTTTTGCAAACGGTCAATGCTCAACGCGCGCAGAACTTACTCTCGAGATGCACAACCTCGGATCGGAGGCAATGGAAAATTGCCCCTTGTCTGGATGACACTGCACGGCAATGGAAAGTTGCCCCTGGTTTGAATGGCAACTCATGGCAACGGAAAGTTGCCCCTTGTCTGAATAACGCCACAGCATATTGTAAACAGTCCTCCTTAGTAATGATCACGACCGAACTCTCGGATACAGAGAAGACGAAGATGGTCAAAACCAATATATGGACACAGTCACTTTGAAAGCGTTGGGGCTGGACTTCAGGATGAAGTTGCCTACGTATCCCAAACATGGGAATCAAGCCTTACGTAGTTCGTGGTGTCACAACCGAACTATCGGGTTCAGAGAAGGTAGGGATGATCAAAACCATTACATGGACACACTCAATTTGGAAGTGTTTGTGGCTGGACTTCAGAATGAAGTTGCCTACATATCCCAAACATAGGAATCAAGCCTTACGTAGTTCGGGGTGTCACAACCAAACTATCGGGTTCAGAGAAGGCAGTGAGGATCAAAACCATTACATGGACACACTCGATTTGGAAGTGTTTGTGGTTGGACTTCAGAATGAAGTTGCCTACGTATCCCAAACATGGGAATCAAGCCTTACGTAGTTCGGGGTAAGGTACACTCGTGTATTAACCCTCACCACGCTCTAACTTTTGCCAAGGTCGCCCTTCTGGGTTTTCAACCTTGCGAGCTATGTTTTTCTTTTCTTTTTAATTCTTTTCTTCTTCTTCTTTTTTTTCATTTTTTGCATTTTTCTCTTTTTTTGTATTTTTTCTTTTTTCTTCTGTATTTTTTTCTTGCTCTAACTTTTGCCTAGGTCACCCTTCCAGGTTTTCGGCCCAGCAAGCCTCTCAAGGGTAAAAGTGTAGGTTTGTCCATGCCAAATGGTTTTGAGATCCTGAAGTCATCTGAATCTAGGAGAGTGGCTATTGTATTGATTTGCAGAAGGTTTCATCTTCGGCTCTTCGAGCACATCGGACATTTTAGCCCCTAGTTTGAGGGGTGCTTCTGATTTAGCTTTGCAAGCTTCTTTTGGCGACATCTGATCTTCTTGATCTGACTTTCTTGCCTCTTGTTCGAGGGCTGCTTCAAATCTACCCACACAGGCTTTACATCGCGGTTGATCGTTGAACAGTCTAAAACCAAGGTCCAAGGTTCAAAAGCAAGGGCTCAAGTCTCGAGGCTGAGAGCGATCCTAAGCTGCACAATCTCAAGAGCGATTCCACACAGGTCTTCGCAGGACTGCACAAAACATTTTGTTTTTGAAAGTTTTTAAGAAAGCGACAAATCGCTCGTGCTGAAGATAGTATGAAACCAATCTGGATCAAGCCAGGGTCCTTCCCAGTACTCACACTAACAAGCATGATTTTATTCATTAAAGGCTTAGCACGCCTCTCTTTCTCTCAATTGATCAAATTTTGCAAAACCCGAGGAATTCCTTCCTCTTCGTTTTCATCACCACAGTGTAAAAAAAGTTTTGAAAAACTTAGGTCAGTACAATGACTTCTAGGCACAAAAGAGCAGGTAAAATGCGCTGCCGTTTCATTCTAAACTTGCTGGCACAACAGGCTCAAAGTAGCAATAGGCACGGAAACATGATAGCCGCAGCTGTTTCATTCAAAACCTCCGGTTGCAACTGGCTCCACAGCAGAGACGAACTTAAAAGAAAGCAAAAGGGGTAATTACAAAAACATGATATCCGAGGCAACAACCCTGGAATCACCTGACATTCTATACAATGCAACTGACTCAGTACAACAAGACAGACCCTTAAGCAAAAAGACTGACTCAAGACAATGAAACAAACTCAAAATAAAATCAAAAGAAATGGCTCAACACCCGAGCCAGAAATTACAAAAAACAGCACCCGCAAACGCTCAAAACAATGCGTGCCAGACGCCACATCTAAAATACACTCAGCGCCGCCCGCAAGTGGTCCAACTTCTGATCACATACTCGCAGTATCGTCGAAATCTAACAACTCAGCAGTGACAAACTTCACTGAGGTAGGCGGGAGGATGACCTCATTGTCGATCAAATCCTGTACTTCATGACGAAGACGGAAACAGTTATCGGTGCAATGACCGGTTTGCTGGTGGTACGCGCAGTACAAGGTAGCATCATGTGAGGGAGGGAGATTCTTCGGGAGAGGCCGAGGCTCGAGGGGTTTAAGGTGCCCCCTTTCGGCAAGGATCTGGAGCGCCCTAGACAAAGGCATGTAGAGTGCGTGGAAGATTCTGCGCCCTCGGGGCAGATACTTCGAAGTTTGTTGACTTTTGCCGGACGCACTGGCAAAAGGATCAGCAGGTGCCGCCTTGACTTTCTGATCTTTTCCCGGTGCAGGGTTGGGATTGGAGGGAACTGTTCTGGCATGACGGGGCCTATCCCGATTTTCTGTTTGGCTAGAACTCCCCTCGGTTGGAGTAGGGAAAGCATCATCCACAGTTTTGGGCACCACTGCGAATATTTGTTGTTTATTCATCCCCCCGGCTTTCAAAGCCTCGACTGGCCACAGCAGTTGTTCAACGGGATCAGCACCTATTCCCACTTTGTTCTTACCTCTGGCCTCAGCTTGATCGAGGGTTTGGGTTGCTCCATCAGAGCGGAACCCGGTTGTTGTTGACACGTCATGTCCATAGCTTGAGACAGTCTCAGGTTGGCTGAGCTCGATCACAATTCGCCCCAGTAGCGGGGGCTCCTGTGGTGCAAAATTCCCGGCGTAGGATGTAGTTGGTGGCGAAGCCGACATTCTTTAGGCGAGATCAGCCACAAATTGCTGAAGATCACCAATCATTCCCATTAACTCGAACGTGGTGGGTTCACGAACCTGATACAACTGGGGTTCCCAGATCGGGCACGCGGCAGGCGACCTGGGCGGATGCGGCACATCAACATTGGTTTCATCCCGTAAGATGTTCCCTTGATCCAATGCGGCTGTCATAACCACTATTTCCTCTGAACTTTGTGTCATCATAAGTCCTCTTGAACTGAACGGTGACGATGGATCAGATGTCTGTCTTGCCTCAGCAAAAGAGACCACTGGCTATTCTGTACTAGATCTCTGAACTAAAAGAGAAAACACGCAGCATTTCAGCCCAATCAGAACAGACACAAGCATAGCTGAATAACTGTACTCTACTACAGATCACTGTTCCCCAAAATCACTGCCCCAAAACTGAATCTGATACCCGCAGATATAACTGATTCTCAAATTCTGATATTGATGCCCTCAGGCCTGATACTCAGACTTGCAAACTGATATATGCATTCCCCTGTAGAGGTCAACTCAAAAAGCACATGACAAGCAAGCAAGAACCAAAACACCCCTATGTTGGGGTAGGGTCTCCCTGTCCTATTTTGTCAGGAGCTAGGGCTTCACTACACACGCAGCGATTTCAAACAACCTATAATCGGGAAAGCAACCTGTCCTAGCTTAGAATGGTCACTATGGATTCCGAATATGCACTAGGTCGAATGGTTAAAAGGGTACCCCGGTGACAACCGGGGTTTGTGTTCCCATCGTGGCAGAGCCCGTAACCGGTCAGCCTTATGGCACGCTTCTCGAAACAAGCCTCCGGCAAACCGTTCAGGAATAGTAGATGGCGAACACTGTGACTTAAGCGCACCAATGCACACGCAATGCAAAGAAACACATAAGTGTAATCAAAACAAGATATCATGAGTTCAAGTCAAGATCTCTAAACTCCCCAGCAGAGTTCCCAGAAACTGTGGACGCGCCTCGCGTGGGCCTAATGTTGCCACAGTTCGGACTCGATTTGTCACGGTTCTTAGTCTGAACTAAAGAGTCCAAATCAGGCAAATAGTTTTGGAAAACAAATTTTTGTAAAGAAGTGCCAAACATGGACTGCTTTGCCAGATACAGAGTCGCCACCTAAATATTTTTTAAGGGGGAATTTAGGAAACCCTGACTCGTTTGCCTAAGGCCACGTGTCCGTCATCACCAAAGTTGCCTCGGCTCGGGAACTTGGGTACGATTGGGGAAGGTCAGCTATGAGCACCCCCTCTCGCCCGATCCGAAGATCGGCCTCTACTAACCATAATATCTAGTTTTGAAAACATTATGCATTCTTATTCCGATTATTAGCCTAATCTTACTATGTGATGCGCACAATACAAAAGTATAGACTAGATTGCCTAATTTGGAACAAAACATTGCATATCCGCTCGTTTGGAAAATGGTTTGAAATTTGCTACTCGCAAGTAGGCTAAAACATGGATTTCAACGAGTTGTTCCAACTCAAACAATCCAACCTTCACCCACAGGCATTCAGGCAGTAAATCAACTAAGCAGTTAGCCTTATGGTAAGTATGCTGTCATGTTTAACATTCACACTCATGCAAGATGCTAAAGCATAAAAAGCTTACCGAGTACTACGAGCCAAAACAAAGAACTTGTTAGCAATCAATGTATGATCCAAGTTCATGTTAAGATGGCTAATGCATCGCATACAAAATGCAACTAGAATAGGCTCGACTAATCCTAGGATGGCATGCGGAATGCAACAACTCGATGCACGTATTCAAATTTGGAATTGAAATACTATGCGGTTAGCATGATGTGCCGAGCCCGGTGCATGTAAGACTGATGAATGATGCACGCATGCATAGCATAAGGTATGCTAAATTAAACATGCCCTAATACTAACCATCAAAGCAGGTAAATGAAAGGGAAAAAGAAGTGGGGGTTGGAAGACATGCACACATGCACCCACACTTATTGCAAATTCGCCCTCGCTCGGAGGGACCAAAAGAATATACAAATTAATTAACCTACAAGCTAATTAAATATTACAGACCACTTAACTAATTAAGCAAATTAACTAAGCTAAGGAAAGCATTAAAAGGCCTCGGGAAGAGGGATGCACGCATGCTTGGATTGGCTTCGCCCAGAAATCCAATGCCATGCACAAGCTACCTCTGTTTACCCTGCTCTGCTCCTCTGAGGACTACACAAGTCCCAAGGTACACCTTATGAACACTGGGGAATGCCACCGGCCATGAGGAATGGTCACCGGCCAAAGGGAAGTGGTCATCGACCATCTATGGAGTTATCGGCCATCCATCATTGGTCGATCGGCACTTGATGTAGTCGACCGGCCAAAGCTTCCTGCAGAACCTGTTTTGACAGCAGCAGAGGGCAAAACAGGGCATGGCAATGCATTTCAAGCAAATGTGTGGACCAGTATACCCCTTTTCATGTTTATGACTCAAAGGGGATGGTACTCGATTCTCGGACCACCAATCGCGCATTTCAATGCGTAATGGCCCAAGAAACCAAGTTGTGCATTTTCATGTCAAATGAAATGCAAACCAAATAAGCACATAAAGGCCCAACCTCTATCACTTGATTTCAAGAGGCAAGGCATGCATGTTCAATGCAATGCACCCTAGGCATGTGAGTTAGTATGCAACATGGGCATGCAAACAAACATACAAGCTAACATGCATGCAAAGTGCAATATGGACAACATGTTAAGAACAATGCATGCAAAATACATTACAACCTAAGCATGCAACAACGTGTCATGGATTAAGCACACCATGAGGCACATTTGAACTAGCATGCTACAACATGTAATTCATCAAAATATGCAACAAGTATATGGCAACATACAAGGTAAGCATGCACCAACATGTAAGGGGTGGACTTATACCAAGACGGACAGCTCTTACATAAGCCCAAAACAGTGGCCAACTTGCTCAAGAATGAAGGCTAATGTGCATACAAACATGCATGCATACAAGGTCCAACACTTAGGCACCAAAGAGTAACTTTTAAGCGCACTTAAAAAAGGATAAACATTGGCATATGGCATGCATACCAAACTCTGAAAACATGCAAGCATATGATGCCAAATCAAACAAGCAAGACAAGCAAAGCATGCAACAATGGTCCCAAGCCTAAGGCTCACCAAAGAGGTATTGAACTACACTTAGCAAAGCTAAACATGGGATGATTTGAACAACCAAAATCAGAGTTTTAGCATGTTAAAACAAAGCCAAAAACACATTGACATGGCATCCTAGAGACCTAGACATAATGGCATACGCAATGACACATTCATGGAGCATAAGACAACACCTTTTAACACATTAAAGGGGCATCAAATGCAAGCATACGAACACACCACAAGGACTGAAATGGCATGGCAAGTGGTTCCAAACCACTGAAACAAGGCAAGGATGGCATGCTAGAAGGGTCAATGCTCAAGGCATACAAGAGAGATTGCATGGTAGCTATACAAAGCAAGCCATGGATGGCCCAAATAGCCAAAAATAGACCTTTAGCATGCTAAAACAAGCATAAAAGCTTCACAAAGCTAAGCCAAAAACATGCTAGACACAAGGCTCAAAGCACAAAGCATGTTAAGGCAATTGTAGACACCCCATTTTTGACCGACCTTAAGACTCAGACGTCACCGATTGAGCGCTCGATGATGTTGCATATTGTGCTCATTCAGAACTCTCAGAGTCGCGCCGTGCGCCCTGCCTCCGGACTTCCGAACTCTCTTCTGTGCCTTGCCTCGGTTTGTGAACGGACTCGGTTTTCTCTGTTTTCTTTCCTGAGGGGAGGGAGAGGTCCCGTAGACCATCTCTCAGTGGCCGTGGGCTACATTTCATGGCCGTAGGCCATTTTGCCCATTTCGGAGCCCGGTTCCCGATTTTCGGAGCCGTCATGCCGTGTGCCTCGGTTCGGGACCGTCTAACTATCTCCAATTCCTCCGGTTTTTGGCATGCATCTCATTTACTCCATTTCGAGGGACACTGGGGGCTTAGATACCCACTTCGTGGCCAAACACCACTTTCGGTGCTTAACGGCCTATTTTCGGGATCCCGAACTGTGCGTTTTGGTCCCCGAGCATTCGTTTTGCATCGGTTTTTGTTCATCTTTGGCAGGTACCTCTGTTTTATCATCAGGAAGATCACTGGAGGGTGGAAGGCCAGCAATTGTCTCAGCAACCAGTTATGCTCTTCCGGCGCCCCCGGGCGCCCGTTTTTCCCACTTCTGGGCTAATGTTGACCACCCTAGGAGCATTTTCTTTGAGCCAAAACCACATATTCGTGTTGTACACACATGGGAGGACCCTAATATGCTATGGCCGGCCAGTAATTGTTATTGACCCTTTTGAACCCCTCTTTAAAATGGCCTATTCTCTCTCCTGTTTTAGAGTTGCCAAATTTGAACCACAGGGCCTTGTTCAGCACACCTATGAGGACATCTTTCTCCTATGGCCGGCCAGAAATTCTTCTTGAGCTTTTTGACCCTTGGCCGGCCGGCCATAGGGGGTGGCCGGCCGGCCACCTGCAACAAAAATACATGGCCGGCCATGCTCCTTGGGATGTGTTCCTTACAGCTGTACAGTTGTTTCCCCCAGAAAAGATCTGTATCCGGGGGATATTTTGGAGGGGAACACTTGGGTGCATTTCCCTCCACCTTTGCCCTCCTCTTTTAGTCCATATAAGGAGCCTCCCAACTCTTAGGCTAGGGTTAGAAAAACTCTCTTAAGAGCTTAGATACATATCTCTCTCCATCTCTCTAAAACTCTCAAGTTTTGGTGCCATCTCTTCATCATCATCAAGCACCACCATCACCACTCCATTTCCAGCAGCAAGGAGAGGTTCTTCAGAGGCTTAGAAGCAACTTTCCTCAAGCCAAGAGGTAGCAAAAGTGTGGTCTTCAAGGGTAAGCTTCCATTTCCCTCTTTTGTACCATTTTCTTGCCTCATTTCTTAAGCCTATCAGCTTATTGTTTTGAGCTCCGACCTTAACTGAAACTAGGTCTATTTTGAGCTATTATTCATGTTTGTTCAAGGGCTCAACCCTTTTTGAGCCCTCCATCTTGCACTTGTTTCAATATCCTCTTATATGCTATTATTTTGCATTGAATATTTGGCCTATGAGTGATCTGTTTTCGAGCATAATGTAAACTGTGAGTGGGCCTATTTTGAGCCCCTCTTCAACATTGAATAAGGGCTCAACCCTGTTTGGCCTCTCTATCATGCACTTGCTTTATAATCTCTCATATTTACCGTAAATTTGCATGATTTGTTTGACCTACATGTAGTCTGTTTTGGAGCATGTCATTAACTGTGAGTAAGCTTATTTTGTGTCCCTCTACAACATTGTAGAAGGGATCAACCTTGTTGGGGGTCTCCATGTTGTGCTTGTCTTTATATCCCTCTTTGGCCCCCATTTTTGCATGCTTTTTTAGGCTTATCTAGCTTCTGTTTTCGGCCATGATCAGTACTTAAAATATCCATATTTTGGCCTTCTTGTCATGTTTTGTTAAGGGTCCAAGGCTGTTTGATGAATGTACGGCATACCTCATGTTCTAGCCTTTGTTGGCTTCATTCTTGCATGACATTTTTAGCATGTTTGCATACTGAGTTGGGGGATTTCATCTACTGTAAATGTTCATATTTTTAGTCCCTCATCAGTGTTGTAGAAGGGTATTTTTCCATTTGGGTATCGCATGTATCACTTGTTTCAATACCCCTCTTGCGGAGCCATTTTTGCATACTTGCCTAATCCTATGCGTGCTTGCTGTTTAGCCCTTTTTATGACTGAAAATTTTTTTTCTTGGGGCTGTCTTGCTACTGTATTTTCATTCCATGTCCATATTGTGCATGCATTGCATAGCTATAGGCCATTTCGGGCGCCTAATATCGCATTTCGGGATCATTCCATGCTTCGGGTGCACTTTGGCCATGTTTCGGGACTGTTTTCCCCCACATTTCAGTGCTGAAACTCTATTTTCATGTTTGCATATCATCTCCATGCCATTTCATGCCTTAGGGCCATCGCCTCGGTTTGCGTGCCCGTGTGCACGCATTTCGAGGCGCTTCATTTTCATCTATCGGCCTCTCGTGTGAGTGTGGCTGAGGCTCTCTCATGTTAGTGTAAGTCCATTTTGTATTCTGTATGTCATTTTAGTCTCATCGCATTCCGTATGCCATTTTCTCGATTTGCGTGCCCGTGTGCACGCATTTCGAGGCATCTCATTTTCATCTCATGGCCTCCCGTGTGAGTAGGTTTGAGGCTCTCTCATGTTGGTGTAAGCCCATATTGCATCGCATATCTCATTTTAGTCCCGTTGCATTCCGTATGCCATTTTCTCAGTTTGCGTGCCCGTGGGCATGCATTTCGAGACATCTCATTATATATCATATTTCATGCCATCTCATGCCTTAGGGCCGTAAGCCCATATTGCATCGCATATCTCATTTTAGTCCCGTTGCATTCCGTATGCCATTTTCTCGGTTTGCGTGCCCGTGGGCACGCATTTCGAGACATCTCATTATATATCATATTTCATGCCATCTCATGCCTTAGGGCCATCGCCTCGGTTTGCGTGCCCGTGTGCACGCATTTCGAGGCACTTCATTTTCATCCATCGGCCTCTTATGTGAGTGTGGCTGAGGTCCACTCGTGTTAGTGTAAGTCCAATTTGCATTGCGTATGCCATTTTATGCCTTAGAATCATTTCCTTGGTTTGCGTGCCCGCGTGCACGCATTTTGAGGCATCTCATTTTCATAGCATTGTGCATGCTAGGATTGTATTTTAGTTGCATTCATGCATATTATGCATATTGCATCGTGTTCGGGATAGGAGTTAGCCCGGGCACGGGAAACGAGGCGCGTTTCGTACTCCGAGCGACGGAACGGGTCTCAATTCCCAAGTCACCGACGCTCCGGATTACCCATGATGGAGTTAGGTTTTGTTGTAGCATTCATATACATTCATCCTATATTGAGTTGTGCAATCCGATTCCTCGGCCATCATGCATCGAGATGCGTGATTGGTGGCACGAGGATCAAGGCATGCATATATTTGTGAAATACATTGCTATGCCCCTTTCCTGCTCTCTGTTGCAGCGAAATAGAGAATCAGCAACTTTTCGAAGTCTGGCGCGCATTTCGAGAAACATTGCAAAACAGAGGCTAATTGGGGCATCCCAGTGGATTTCCGCGCAAGGCAGCCCAGCATACATCATTCGTCAGAATCGAGGCAGCCCCTGGCTTGCATGCCAGTTTACAGCTTTCTTAGTTTAATTTATTAATTAATTAGGAATTTGTCTATTATTCGGACTGTAATATTCGGACTGTATTATTCTTTTATTTCGGACTGTATTATTTATTCAGACCCTCTACGCGAGGGCATAACTGTAATAAGTGTGGGTGAGTGTGATGTATGTCTTCCAACCCCACGTCTTTCTTCCCTTTTATTTACCCGCTTACGATGGATAGATTAGGACATATTTCAATTAGCATACAGTATGACAGCATGTTTGCATCATTCATCTATTTTGCACGCACCGGGCTCGGCGCATCATACAAACTGCATTTGTATTTCAATTCCGAGTTGAGTACATGTTAGCTGTAGCATTTCACATGCCATGTTTAGAATAGCCGAGCCTGCTATAGTTGCATCTTTGCATGTGTTGCATTAGGCATTTCTGTATATTTAGGATCATGCATGATTTCTAATCAGTTTCTGTTTTTGGCTCGGAGTACTCGGTGAGTTTTATGCTTTAGCATCCTTGCATGCGTGTGAGTGACTGCCATGATAGCATGCTTACCATGAGGCTATGTGCTTATATGATAAAACTGCCTTGAATGCCTGTGGGTGAAGGTTGGGTTAGTTGGATTGGAACAAATGCATTGACTGTGAGTTTTAAGCCCACTAGATAGTGGCAAAATCATGTTTTCTAAGCCCACCCGAGGGTGGCAAATCCACGTCTTAGCCTACCTGCGGGTAGCACCATCAAACCATTTTTCAAACAAACAAACATGAAATGTTTTGTTCCAATTCAGGCGATCCAGTCTATACTTATTTGCTGCGAGCATCACATAGTAACCTAGGCTAATAACCGGAACAAGAACTCACAATGTTTTCAAAATAAGATATCATGGTTAGTAGAGGCCGGTCTTAGACCGGGCGAGCGGGGTGCTCACGAAGTGACCTTCCCCAATCGTACCCAAGTTCCCGAGCCGAGGCAACTTTGGTGATGACGGACACGTGGCCTTTGGCACCGAGTCAGGGTTTCCTAAATTTCCCAAAAATAAAACATTTAGGTGGCGACTCTGTATCTGGCAAAGCAGTCCATGTTTGGCACTTCTTTCAAAATCTATTTTCCAAAACGATTTGCCGGATTTGGACTCTTTGGTTCAAGATTAAGAACCGTGACACAAATCGAGTCCGAGCTGTAGCGAGGTCCCCCGCGGGCTTGTTACAGTAATTCATGGCATTACAAGACAAGTATGCAAGGCAGGCATGGTGTGTCTAAACCAACTTAAAACAGAGGTAAAACCTGGCAAAATACTACCAAATACCTACTGAAACATGGCTAACATGAATTCAAAAATGGTGCTCACACATGAGGCTTAAAATGGCAAGTTTGAAGACAACAAGGAGAGGGGATGGCCCCCTCCTTCTTAGGACCTTAAGGCACCATCCTCACCACTGAAATCCCTCAAGATTTCAGTGGTGAGGAGGCCCAAACAAAGTGGTCCCAGAGCTCACCAAAATAGCACAAAATGGGGGCCAAACAAGGCCTATGAGGGGTCAAACAACCCCAAACAGCAAAACAACCTTAAACAACTATTTTAAGAAAGTAAAAACAAGACTTTTATATGTTATACACTAAGCTTAAAATAGCAAGCAAGGATGGAAAAAAGCCTATGCAAAAAGGGGGTAAAAAGGGTGAAATTCTTACCCTTGAAGACCTTCAAAAATGGTGCTCCAGCAACCTCCTTAGCTCAAAACCAAGTCCAAAACTCTGAAAATAGTACCTCAGTAGCTAAAGGAAAGTGTAATGGTAGGTGTTTGTGTGCAAAACTATGAACAAACACACACTTAAGCACAAAAGGAGAGGGAGATAGAGATAGATAGATACACAAGACCTAACCCTAGTTCAGACCTCTCTCTGGAATTTTTGTAACCCTTGAGAAGGGAGGAGGAGGCCTCCCTTTATAGAGGATCACTCTTGCAAAGCTTACAAAACAAGCTAAGCAAGAGTGAAATCCCTCCATACACGTGTATAGAGGGGGTGCAAAGTGTATGCCAGCTAGCACAGCTGGCATAAAAATATCTGCAAAAGCAGATGCACAGTGGTCAGCCAGCCGAAAATGCCAAATTGGCCAAATACATGGTGGCAACAAAACAATGGCCGGTGGCCTCAAGCCATGGCCGGTGAGGTGTGGGGGTGGCCCACAAGCCATTCCCTGCCCTCCAAAGCAAAAAAAAAAAAAAAACAAGTGTTTGGTGCAAAACCAAACACAAAACAGTCGAGTCGAGAGATCCTGAGGCAAGGCGCGTGGCCGAGACCTCCGGGAACTCAAGACGAACACAAACATGGATAATCATCGAGTGTTCAAACGATGACGTCCAAGTCTTGAGGACGGTCAAAAATGGGGTGTCTACAATATTATTCACTAGGCTTTCGCTCACACTCATTTATGTGTATGTAGGTGAACAAAGAGATGTCCAAACCCACCCCCGGTGAAGTCTGTGAGAAAGGTCAAGTTTTGAAGAGTCAGCCCAAACGTCTCACGCACAAGACTTGTTTTCGCCTCTTTTGTTCTTTTGTTATAATTTTGCAATGTTGGCGAAAATGTCAGATCACCCTTGTATATGAACTTTGGGTTTGGCTAATTTAGACTTGAATGATCCTGTGTGTATAAAACTTTAAGTTATTCTCCTTTTGGTGTGAGTTATTAATCAATGCATATGTTTGATGTTTTGATGTGCCATGTAAGCACAGCTCTATGGACAATTTTTAAGTTTGCTTCCGTTTGGCCCCTTAACTCTGATGGAGCATGTTTTATTTGTTTTGAGGCCGTAGGTAATCTCCTGGTTACTGGCCAGTTGTGACCTTAATCCATATGGGCGGGTTCAGGTCATGACACGTAAGCACATACGGATTATTCTCTTGTGATGAGATTCGTCCCACAAAATACCAAGAATCCTTAGCAGAATGAGTATTGATCAAGTACCCTTCTAATAAGGCCTCAAGGAATTTAATAGGCCCAAATAGCATCCCAAAAGTCCAATCCCATACCCATATAGTCACATAAGCATGTTATCACATAATCACGAAAAACAAAACATTTCCTAATCACGCGAAATGAACCCATTGTGGCAAAACAACCACTTCCCGCGGGCCCCAAGTATTCAAACCCGGTAGCTCTGATACCAAGTTGTAACGCCCCGAAATACCCAACACCAACTAGTGAATTAACCAACATCCATTAATCAATAAGGTTCATACATAAGTTCCACATGCGAATTATACATTCAATGATATAAAAATACATGAATCTATAGCATGTAGAACATTAAATCCCAAAATAATAAAGTGCCCCGAGGGGCTTACAATTTCCAAGGCTTAAGCCCGGTTACACAAAAATGGTTTCACGAACCCATACATTTAAAGCCCTTGGCTAGCAAATAAATCACAACAAAAATAGAGTCATTTACTCTTTACAAAAATATGTCCACGCCCTCAACTCGGCGGGATCACCACATCTTTTCCTGCACCAAAATCCCATAAGGGTAAGCATAAAGCCTATTAGAGAGTCCTTAACAAAGTATATACAGTTATGCAAGATTTCCGTTTTCAAATGCAAATGCCATGCAATGCCAAATTAAAAGAGGATTTCATTTACATGCCCTTTAAAAAAAAATCACCATGTTCAACAATAGCTTGAAATCTCAACAATTCCGAAATTTACAATTTTATTAAATGGGGCGGTAAATACAACTCAGGTAATCCCTAGGTTGGTGTCTGCAAGTAGGCTTATCAAGCACTACCAAAAACCCCACTTTACCGATTGCTAACCGGAAGGGAAGTGGTACCTCCTCCATGCATGTTTTCGGTCTTTCACCCCGGACACTCAGGCCAACTTAACCAATTACATCTACACCTCCTATCCGAACTTACCAACGTATTTACCCCTTAAACATTTCCATGATTTCATTTCACCATATTTCATTTTCCATGAAAGTTCCAATTCCCAATCAAATATTCATGACATGCAAGGTTTTAGAGAAGCCAATGCAACAATTATCTATACTACCTCATGTTTCTCCACTTTCAACATACTTCAACAAATGTTCTATAATGATCAAAATATCCATTTTCTTTTTTCAATGCCATTCCAACAAATAACCAAAAGTTTGCTACTATTTATCAATATATACAACACGTTCACAATTCGTGCACTTCCATCATTTTAATCATTTCAAAACTATAGCAAAATTTTGAACAATAACTTCCAATCTCAATAATTCTCATATGTCAAGAACTCATCATCAATACATACGCATTTGTAATAAAACAAGAAATTCTTCACTTTCTTTACTTATCATGGCACACTAGGTATATATATATACACACACACACATATATATATAATGTCAACTATAAACCCTCATCTTCTTTTATTTAAGGAAACCCCAAATTTTCTAGGTTTTCTTCTTTACAAAACACACACACTCTAAACACTTGATAGGAACCCTAAAGAACACACCATTTCCTTGCCCAAGATGATTTCAACCCTCAAGAGGCTATCTTAGAAAGATTTGAGATTTTTAAAACCCACTTTTGAGAATCTCTACATTTGGAACCACAAAATCAAAACCAATATAATAACTTCAAGAAAACCCTTAAAACACATCAACATTGCAAAACATGCATATATAACTCAAAGAAGTCCCTACTTTAAGCTTTGAAGAGAAAAGAAGATGAAACCTAGAATTTGATGGTGCCAAAATCCAATCTCCATCGTACACAATGTAGCTCTAGAGGAGCTCTTCCACTTTGATGAAGGAACTTGGGTTAGAAATGCAATAGATCCTAAGAGATCAAGAATTCTAAGTGTTTTGGTGTATGGAATGTAGAGAGAAAGGAGAGGAGATGATTTTTAGAGAGAGAGAGAAGAGCTAAAAGTGATACACACACAGCCAAATAGAAGAAGAAAAAAAAAACAGAGATTTGGACTGCCAGCATCCTGCACGTGCGGCACGTGCCCGCGCACGTGCGGCGCCTACTTCCCGCACGTGCGGCCTTCATCCCCACACGTGCGGCCATCTCCTTCTCGCACCTTCTGTTTTCTCGTGCTTTTATTGCAGTGAGTGCCCAGGTCCTCCCCTGCATTCCACACGTGCGGCCTAACCTTCCACACGTGCAGCTCAGCTATCCAGCCTAGAAAATTTTCCAGCTCCAATTCAAACCCTCCGGATTCAACTTCGCACCTTTCAAAATACAAGGAACTTGACACGGAAACCAAATAAAAGTAAAAGACTTGGGAATAAGCCTCCAAACGCAACAAACTCGACGAAGATAATAAGTGAAAAGATGTGTACCAAAACTGGCCATCATAGGTTCCAATCCATAACCGTGGGGTTCAATTCAAAACAGATCCATGGACTACAGATTTTTAATTTTTGAATCCAAAACCGAACCATAGATTCAAAAAACCAATCCAAACCTACCGAATTGGACTGGACCGAATTGGATTATGGTTTTAACGGATTCCTTGCTCACCCCTACCCATTAATATATACTTTGTCCTACATGATAAGCATGTGAAGGTTATATAATACAATATATATATATATATATATGTGGGTGTGGATATGGGTGTGGGTGTGTGTTCTTATGCTGAAAATTAAGATAAAGATGTAAGAAAATAGAGCTTTTGAAATTAAAAAAAAAAAATACATTAGAGAAATCGAAAACTTTGTTACTGTGGAAAAAAAAGTTTCACTATTCTAATTTTTTCCAAACCCTAATCTATCTCCTTAATCGTTCACAATTTGCGTTTTGTTTTTAGCTAAATACAATCAAAATTTGATGTAAATTTTAAACGAAATGTGTATAGACGGGAAATTTGGATGATTTTTCTCTTTTTCCCTCATTTTATAGTTGTATGCTTATCACATTATTGATTTCTATTAAAGACTTATATGATGGAATAACAAAAGGAAGACCTTAACACTTGACTAGAAGTATAGAGAGTTGATTGTCACATTTCATAAGTGCGGGGAGTTAACTGTCACAATTTCATATGTAAAGACCAAAGTGAGATTTGGCTAGAAGTGTAGAGGGTTAACTGTCACGATTTCATGTGTAGGGATCAAAGCAAGATTTAGTGCAAAGTGCAGGGGTGCAAAGTGTAATTTACCTATTAAACTATTAATTATTTTTTATACATTAGATTATTTCTTCATTTCACAATTTTTCAAAATAAAAACAATTTTATAAACTTTTCTTACTCCCTTCGTCCCAAAATATTAGTCAATTTTTAAAAATCAAGAACTAAAATAATATTAATTTCCTATTTTACCTTTCTTTTAAATTCATTAACAATACAAAAAGTACAATTATGACAATTGATATTCTCCAAAAAAATGTACTATCAAAACGCAATTTTGAAAATTTGATTTTTTTAAAGTACAATAATTATACTATCAAAAAAAGTTGGATTCTCCAAAATGGACTAATATTTTGGGACGGAGAAATTACTACTACTCTAATCCTATCTTTTATCATTAAAAACAAACAAGACATTATATATGTTAATCAAACAGGGCCTAACTTAGTCATTTCACTTTCTAATGTTAGTAGTGTGTGTATACTGATATAATATATAAAAAATAAAAAAATAAAAAAGGAAAGAAAAGTCTGAGGACATATATAGGGCAATCTAATAATTTGAAGTCCATAGTACCGGTTTTGGATCACCTATACTCATTTCATGTACCCATCTTCTATCTCATTTATGATTTCAAAATTGACGATGTGTCAGCTTGAGATGAATAGAACAAAAGATGGGTACAGAAAAATAAGTACTAGAGATTCGAAGCCATAGTACCGAAGAATCAACAACAATTTTTTTATTTAGTCAAGCTTGCTATTGACATAAAGCATCAAATAAGAACAATAGTGTAGGTCCTTTATTCAGGCACTGTTTGGAAAATGGCCAAATCATTTATAATAATAAAAAAAAAATTTAAATCACATTTGATTATGTATTTAAATAGTGATTTGAAAATGAAAATGAAAATGAAAATGAAAATGAAAATGTGAGAAAGTGGATAAAAAATTTAGCTTATATTTTATTTATATTTGTGTTTCTCTTTTCAAATTCCTTTACCAATTCATGATTCAAACACAACTTTATTCATAATACAATGTTGATTACATTTATTTACTAAAAATTATATATCACCTGAAATGTTTACATTATATTATTAGTGATAAAAATGAGCAAGTGTTGGAACTCATTACTTCAATAATACTATGCTGAATGCAAATCACTGTATTTTGTTTCAATTTTTTGAATTTAATTTTTTGAAAATTGAATTTTTTGCTTTTCGTATTTTTTGTTTTTAGTGAATATTTTTAAAATTTTAAGCATTTTTTTTTTACTTTTTTAGATGCACCTTACCTAGATGTATCTAAAAAGTAAAATATTTGTAAAAAATATTTCAAAAATCCATAAACACACAAGAATATGAAAAATGTACTGAATTATATATATATATATATATATATATGTATTTTCGGTATTTAGTGAATTTTTTTAAAAAAAATTTCACCAACATTATACTTTTTAAGTGTATTTATATTAGGTATATCTAAAATTTTAAAAATATATATTTAAAATATAAAAAAATTTCAATGAAAGCAAAAAAACATGGAAAACAAAAAAAATTAATTTTCTAAAAAGTGAATTGAGAATTCACAAACTAAACAAGCTGAATTACATTTATTTACTAAAAATAATTTATCATCTTATATTTTATCTTTATATTAGTAATAAAATTGACCAATGGAATCCATTAAACTGATAACAATGGTAATATGTGAGACTATACAATGACAATTTTCAGTTTATATTTTTTGATTATTGAATTATTATTAAGTTATAAATAGGATAGTGCATATAGAAGAAGCATCATATCCAATTCCCTCTCTACCACCCAATACTGGTGTAAGAATGGGTTTCTTACCATCCAATTATCAACTCACAATATGTATCCTGTATTCCCTAATTTTCTGCTTCTCTTCTTCTTCTGCACATCTTTGCCATAATCACGAGAGCACTGCTTTGCTCCAATTTAAGCAACTCTTTTCCTTCAATTGCTCTGCTTCCGATTGCGGCAGAATTTCTTCTGGTCCATATAATACTGATAATTGGAAAGAGGGTAGAGATTGTTGTGCATGGGATGGGGTCACATGTGATAACACCACTTCTCATGTCATTGGCCTCGACCTCAGATGTAACTGCCTATATGGTACCATCCATCCAAATAGCAGCCTCTTCAATCTTGTTCACCTTCAACACCTCGACCTTTCTCAAAACAACTTCAATCACTCTCAAATTTTACCTTCATTTGGCCGTTTCACAAATTTGACCCATCTTGACCTCCATTCCTCCTGTCTTTCTGGCCCAATACAATCATCAGAAGAAGAAGTCTGGCAAGGGAATAACTTCTCCAATAGCATTTTCCACTTACAGAAATTGCAGGAGCTGCTGTTAGGCGGTAACAGAGAACTCACAGGTAAACTTCCAAGTTTTATTAATGGAACTCTCCGGCACCTTAGGTGGTTGGATCTCTCTGAAATAGATTTCACCGGAGAGCTACCTAATTCCATCGGCCAACTTGAGTACTTGGAGGTGCTAGACCTCGGTCACTGCAATGTCTCTGGTACGATTCCAAGATCGTTTACAAACCTCACGCGATTATATTGGCTTTATCTTGGAGGGAATAACTGGAACAATGGTCAATTCCCATCTTCAATCGGCCATCTTAAAAACTTGGAGCAGCTATACCTCTCTCACTGCAATTTCTATGGTACGATTCCGAGATCGCTTACAAACCTCATGCTATTAATTTGGCTTGATCTTTCATACAACAATTTTGAAGGCCCAATTCCTCAAATTTTTTCCAACTTCTCGCTAATTCAATATATAGATTTCTCAAACAATCAACTAACAGGTCCCATTCCATCATCAATAACTGGCCTTCTAAGTCTACAGTCTCTATATTTAGGCAGTAACTCAATCAATGGGACAATACCTCCTTCCTTGTTCGATCTTTACCTTACCGAACTTGATCTTTCATCAAATAATTTAAGTGACACTGTTGAGCTGGACACATTTGCAAAGCTTGAAGATTTGATTTCTTTGGATCTTTCAAACAGTGGTCTATCATTGACCACCACCTACTCCACTCCCTTCTCTTTCCGAAAAATTTGGACATTACAATTGTCGTCTTGCAACATAAGTAAAATTCCTGAATTTCTAAAACCCAAATGGAATATTTGGAGATGCTAGACCTTTCAAACAACTACCTAAATGAAGAACTCAATCCACTCTGCAATCTTCATTCTCTTAGTTATCTCGATCTGTCCAATAACCAATTGGCTGGATTAATTCCTACCTGTTTGGGGAACTTCAATGGAAATTTAATCTTGTTAAATTTGCAAAAAAACAATTTCCATGGTAGCATCCCTCAAACATTTGGATATGCAAGCATGTTACAGGAACTTGACATTAGCCACAATGGATTGCAAGGGATGCTTCCAAGATCATTGGCGAATTGCACGAACCTAGAAATTTTGAATCTGGGTCATAATTTCATAGAAGATGCTTTTCCATTTTGGTTGGAGAACCTGCCCCAATTGAAGATTATTGTCTTGCGAGATAATAAATTCCATGGTCCCATAGAGCAACCAAGGAAGAGATTAGCCTTCACCAATTTACATATCATTGACATGTCTCACAATGAATTTACAGGCACTTTGCCATCAGAATACTTTGAGAGCATGCATTCAATGATGATGGATGATGAAGACAAATCCTCCTTAAATTATATGGCGTTGGTTCTGGTTATTATTCGGTAACCATAATGATTAAAGGACTGGAAATGACACTCGTAAGGATCATCACCATCTTCAAAGCTATTGATTTCTCGCACAACAAGTTTGATGGAAAGATTCCCATATCTATTGGAAGACTCAAAGCCCTCCGTGTCCTAAATTTTTCAAGAAATGGCTTCACAGGTCCGATTCCATTGTCCTTGGTCAATCTAACTGAGCTTGAGTCCTTGGATCTATCCCAAAACAAGCTCTCTGGTGAGATACCTCAACAACTAACAAGGTTGACATTCCTTGAAGTTTTTGATGTCTCGCAAAATAATCTAATTGGGATTATACCACGAGGCCAGCAGTTTGAAACATTTTCAAACACTTCATATGAGGGAAATCTAGGCTTGTGCGGGTTTCCATTGTCAAAGAATTGTGGGAATGTCCAAATAGCAGAATCACCAACTTTACCATCCTCATTTAGCCACAATTTTAAGTTCAAATTTGATGGCTTTGGTTGGGAAGCTGTGTTGATGGATATGGATGTGGAGCAGTATTTGGTTTGGTGATAGGAAGTTGCATCATTCGAAGGAAAGAAGAATGGCTTGCGAGAATTTTTAGAGTGAAAATGCGTCATCAAAAAAACAGATCGAATGGGGTTAGGTACCAACATGGAGCAAGATGACATGTTCAGAACTAAGTGGAGCTTGTTTGAAGTAAAGGTACTACCATGTTTCCTTTTCGTTAAAGCTGTTTGTTTTTAATTTGATTGTGAACCATGATATCCCTTTTCATTTCCTACTTCTATGTTTCAAATTTGACACTCATGATTGACTGCTGCTGGAATATATAGTTAGTTACATGCATGTATGTAAGCAGAAACAATTTCCATGTTACCATCCGTCAAACATTTGGATACGCAAGCATGTTATAGGAACTAAATTTCCATGTTCAGACCTGCATTCCTAAACATTACTTATTTGTTCGTGAACTTCCCGAACAAATAAGTAATGTTCGAGCCTGTATTTCCGAACTTGAAAAAATGTAAACTTCTGCAAGCGTTAACAATTTTGATTGTTCAATGTGTTAAGAAATTTTCATGTTCGGACTTGTATTCCCGAACATTACTTATTTGTTCGAGAATGCCTTCTCGAACAAATAAACAATGTTCAGGTATGTGTTCATGACGGTCATATGTTCGGGAGTTCAGTTTCGAAAAAATGACAAACAGATTTTATTATTTTTGCTATTTTTTCAAGAAACTTACTCTTACAAGGCCAATCTTGTAGCACTTGTACCCTTTTTAAAAACTTTTGGGAAGCATATTTGAATCTTTTATTGTGTTTTGGGAATCTTTGGTGTTGTTGTATCTAGGTTTTGGATGAGTGAAAATTGATTTAAATTTGTTGGGATTGTTTGTTCACGCTTGTTCGCGTTGAAAAGTTGTTTGGAAACTTGAAAATCATGTTCTGGGGTCGACACCGGTTTTGGTGGTGTCGACACCTTCTCTTTAGGTTGGCCGCAAGGGTTAACACCAATCTGGAAGGGTCGACCCTTGTGCAGATTTTGCTCACTGCATTTTGGTGTCGACACCTGCCAGAGGAAGGTGATCGACACTGCTGTGCAGTCAAACTTAGTGTTCCACTTTTTTTCATAAAGGTCGACACCTCTGCTGTAAAGGTCGACACCTCTGCTGCAAGGGTCGACACCTGCGAACTTTTCTCCAGATTTTCAGTTCGATTTTGGGTTCAACTTTTGGGGATTTTGACTTGGTCTTTTGGGTGACTTTGGGACTTTATTTTACTTTGACCTAGTACTATAATAGGCTTCCACTCAACCCTTTGCTTTATTTCTTCTCCTCTTTTCTCCCTCTAAACCGTGAGACCCCTCTCTCTTCTTCTCAAAAAGCACTTTTCACTCAAAAATCTTTAGATGTACTCTCTTGGAAGCATCTTCTCGCTAGCTCCTTTGAGAAAGATTGTAGATCTCGTCAAGAGCTTCACTTTGATCCAAGTAGAAGTTGGTTTCGTCAACTTTGGAGTTACAAACTTTTGCTCATCTCCTCTTCTAAGCTTGAGGTAAGGACATTCTTGAGTTATATATACAGTTTTGCTATTTGATGATGGTTTAGGAGTTTTCTTCTAGTTCCTTGTTGATTTCAATCTTGTGTTTCAAAAATGTAGAGAGTTTTAATGCGGGTTGTTTCTCAACTCTTTATAAATCCTAGGGGTTTTCCTTTGAGTTTTATATATATATATATATATATTATTTTGTAAGTTTTTAGTTGATTTTGTAACTCTCTTTGAAAATTTTGAAAATGGTTTTGGTGGCTCAAGAGGTTGATGATTTTATAAAAACAAACTCTATCTTGTGTTCATTTAGAGATTTTCTTGAAATTTTGGACAACTTGAGTTAATTGAAGTGTAGGATGAGATTTTATAAAAGAGGTGAACAATGTTAGGGTTTTTTGTGAAAACCTAGAAAATTGGGCTTTTTGAAAACATGAAAAATCTAGGGAATAACTTCTTTTCTTATGCTAAAATGAAGGAATTATTTCTTTAAGTTGTTGGTAGATGCATGAAAAATATTCAATTGAGAAATGGTAATTGTTGTGCATAATGGATGGTGAGAATGTTGAATGGTGGAGGTTAGTATTTGAAAACCTCATATGTGCTTGAAAGGATTAAATTGATGAGAAATTGATGTTGTGTATTGAAGACACATGATTATCATGGGAAAGAGTAATGAAAAGAGAAAATGGAAAATGTGATTGTTGGCATTGTTGTAGAGACTTGGAAATGGGAAATGTTATGAGTTATGGAAAATCACTGCATTGCATATGCATTCAATTATTATTTTTGCATTGTAAATTTTGATAAAGATATTTATTTCATGAAAGAAAGTGATGTGCATTAAGAACTATGGCAATGTGTATGGGGTAAATACGGTGGAAAGTCCGGATAGGGGGTGTAGATGATTTGATAAGTTGGCCTGAGTGTCCTTGGTGACAGACCAGAAAACCGCGCGGATAGATGTCGAGCCTTCCGGTTAATTCCGGTAAATATGATAGTTTGGTAGTGCTTGTAGAGCCTACTTGTAGACACCAGCCTAGGATTACCAGTGTGTATTTACCGCCCCTGTTGATTTAAAAATTGAAATTTTTGAAATGTGTTTGAGATTGCAAGTTTTTGTTGAAAAATGGAAATCTTTAAGAAAGCATGAAATGAAATTTCTTTTAAAGAGCATGGTATAGCATTGGCATTTGCATATTTTTATTGAGAATAGCATAACTGTATATACTTTGTTAGAATTCTCTATTGGGCGTTATGCTCACCCCTATGGGATTTGGTGCAGGTTAAGATGTGGTGGTCCCGCTGGGCTAAGGGCATGGATATGTTTTGATGAAGAGTAGTCTTGCTCTTCCATTTGTTGTGATCTTTTTGTAAGTCAAGGGCTAATGTGTATGGGTCCGAGAGACCATTTTGTGTAACCGGGTTATTGCCTTGGAAGATGTAATCCCTTAGGGGCATTTTATTTGTGTTGAGATTAGATACTTCACATGCTGTAAATTCATGTATCTCTATATTCGTGAATGTATAAACATTGATGGTATATTATGTAAAGGTTGGAGTTATAATATTATTTATTGGGTGAATGTTGATTAATGTGGGTGGTTCAAGTTGTATTATTTCCGGGGCGTTACAAATCTCCTATGAGCTAAGAACAACATCAAAGCTATGAACCTCCTCTAAGCTTTTATTGTTGTACTCCTCTCGTCTTATGGAGTTGTGGTTACCAGAAAAACTTCCACTTATTGTCATTGCCGGAGAAGTGTAGGTAGTCAAATGGTTGTTATTGTTACCGCTGGAATATTTCTACCAAAGGGTTTTCAAGGTTTTGAGGGTGGATAGGTTTTGCAAGTGGGATTTGAGGAAGATGGATAGGTGGTGATGGAAATGGGTGCTTCATAAACCCTAATTCATAATGTAGTGAGTGTGTAAGTTTAATATGTGAGATGAGGTGTTCCAAAATTAATGATATCTCATTTTTAGTAATTTTATATAAGGTTATTATTATAATAAAAAAAAGTTAAAATTGAGGAGTCCAAAATAATTTATGGAGTAAGCACTCTTCCTAATTTAGGTATAACTTTCAATTCAAACACACTAATTAACCAAAAAAAAACACAAACTATGAGAGATAGATAGAAAAAATCTCACGCTTGATGAAATAGAGAGCCTTGGACTTGTCCGAATCAAAATCATCGTTGCTCTGTGCTTTCTTTTCTGCCTCGTCTCTCGATGTCGTTGTCGCCAAATTCGAATCGTTTGATGCATTGTTGCTACTATCTCCATCATTATCACCATTGTTGTTCGCACCAAAACACCAAGACCTAGCAAAATTCCTATTCAAAACTCGATGCCTCTTCGATACCTCCTTGCACAAAAAACAATTGCTCTTTCGCACAAACAGTTCAATTATTTTCCTTGAAGTACTGCTAATGGGACTCCATTGGAGGCTTAGGTTAACGGCACTGAAACTACAGCTTGTGAGAGTTCCCATTGATAAATAGAGTTTCAATGCGATATATGTATATGTAATAAATGTTTTTTTTTTTTGAGTAAAATATCAATACATCTCAAAATGTAATCTTATAAATTGTTTAGTCTTTTTTTTCTTCTTATGAACTTCCTATTAAAGTAGAAATTACACAAAAAAAAATATAGTCACTTATACGTTTGAATTAATTTTTGAGTGGATTTCTTCAAAGAAAAATGTTAGGGATACTAATAATAATCTTACTAACACACTCACAAATTGATGTGGGTCCCATATCAAGTAATGGTTGATCTTATCAAAACTTGTGAGTGTATTAGTAAATGTGTAAGTATCCCTTGCATTGTTGTTCTCCAAATATAAAATACATATTTGGGCAATCTACACTATAAAGATTTTAGATTTTCTCTCATTCTTGGACAAATCCTACATTTCGAACAAAAACGTAACATTTTAATGTACCACTCCAATGTAACATAGTAAAAAATTTCTTATTGTACTTTTCCTAAACGTAACAATATAACACTCAAAAAAACTCTTAGTGTATTGTTTTCTAAATGTAACATTTCAATGTAACTCACATAAAAACACTAAAAAATTTCTTAGCGTATTTTTCTCAAACATAACAATATAACGCTAAAAAAAAACTCCTTATGTTGTGTTTGGTTGGAGGATTTGAGGAGAGATTTGAAAAGGAAAATGAAAAAGGTAGATGAAATGTAAATAAAGCATACCTATATTTTACACACATTTTCCCTTTCTCTTTCCAAATCCCTCCCTAAATCCCCTAACCAGACACAACATTAATGTATTTTTTTCAAACGTAACACTCCAATGTAACATTCAAAAAAACTTCTTACTGTACATTTCTCAAACATAACACTCCAATCAATGTAATTCTAAACGTAACACATTCCAATGTAACACATACAAAAACATTAAAAAAAACTTCCTAGTGTACTTTTCCTAAACGTAACACTCACAGTTTAAAATTATATATTTGCCTAAAACTTACTAAGGAAATTTTGTATTACTTTTGGAATGGTTTGAAGAATCTAACATCCTTTTGAAATGATTTGAAGAATCACACCTCCTTTTTTTGAAGTGTTCCATTGGAGTATTTCGTTTAAAAAAAGTACACTAAATGATTTTTTTGTGTGTTACATTAGAGTGTTATATTTATAAAAAGTACACTAAGAAGTTTTTTTGTAGTATTATATTGGAGTGTTATAATTTGAAATTTGCTCAAAACTTAATAAGGAGTTTTTGTACTCCTTTTGAAATGTTTGAAGAATCCCATATCCTTTTTGAATATTTGAAAAATCTCATATTTCTAATTATTTTTGTATTACTTTTGAAATGTTTTCCAAGTAAAAAAGATGGGCGCATTACACTGACATGGGAGCTTCTATTTCCGCACACTACTTCCTCTTTTTCCACAAACTTAATGATTTTTTTTTTCAATTACATTTTTTTCCTAAAATTAAATTACCAAAATATCCCTTTCCCAAAACACTAACTCTAACTCTCTCAAACCATCAATTTCCACCATCACCATCCATGGCTATCGCTTTGTAGACACTCCATTTTGACTGGCCCTAAGACTTGAGTGCTTTCTTTTGAACACCTGGTGATGAAAATTGAAATATGCTATATTACGAATTTCTCAGCAAAAAAGTCAGATTTAAGCTTTAATCCCAACCTTCAACCGTTTTGGCCAAATTGTTTTAGACTATGTTTGTACATATTTTTGGTATTTTTATATTTAGAAATAATAAAAATAATAAAAAAAAAAGAAAAAAAAAGGAAGTGCGCGGCGCAAGCGCACCTAATTCAATCATGCATATATATATATATATATATATATATATATATTTTATTATTATATAATAAAGAAAGGGACAAAGTGCACGGCTAAGGCGCACTAGATTTAATCATAAATACCTTTATATATAATAATTAATATAATATATATAAATATGTTTCTTTGATGATGGGTCGGCCATTTTGTTTATTTTTTGTTCTTTTGCTTTTACTTTACATGGCTATAAATGGTGTAAGACTTATGAAGAAAATGAGGGGGAGGCTCAGAGGGGGGAATAAAACGAGAGAGGAGGAGAGAATTGTTTATAAACAGAGAGAGTTTGTTTCTTCATAATTATTTTCTTCCAATACCTTTCACATACCACCTTCACTGTCATACCATCTTTTAAAGCTAAAATTTAAAATTTCTTGCTGAGATTCCAAAGCATACACCATAACCTTGAGGGTGTAAAGAAGAAAGTTTGATAATAAAAAAAATTCACCCTTTCCTCCAAAGGTGAAATTTTACAATTTTCTCATTTATTTTCTTTCTATTTCTTTTGTTTTAAATATGTGATACCTGGGTTGCTAAAAATGGTTGATTGATGAAATTTCTCTACTAATTATATTATATAATATATTATTATATTGTAATATATAGATATATATATATATATATATGGTACGGTAGTGGGTGAAAGCACCATTATATTTATCATAAAAGAAAATAACATAAAAAGAAACATGAAAGTTGTTTGAAGCATCTGCTTGGGTGCTATTTCCTACTAGTATTACTGTCTAAATATTATGTGTAGGAAAATACTTTACAAGGTTTGGCTTGGCTAAGTGGTTAAGATGTTGGGTGTTAGGGCTTTTGGTCATAGGTTCAAACCCCCATAGCAATATATTTGTCTTCTTGTTTCTTTTTTTTTTTTTTTTTGGTATATTACTATTTGTGGATGATGATGTCAGCATGACGCACCACTGACATCAGGGTCAAATGTGTCTCAATTGAAAAATCAGGGACCAAAGTGACACGATTCTCAAACTATAGCGACTGTTAGTGTAATTCTCCCCAAAAAGATTTTCATATGGAAATTCATCCCAAATTTGATTATCATAAATTGTGTATTTTATCTTAAAAAATAAATAAATTAAAAATAAAAAAAAACACATAATAGAAATAAATGTTTTCATTTTTTTTTTGTATATTACTATTTGTGGATGATGATGTCAGCATAACGCACCACTGACATCAGGGTCAAATGTGTCTCAATTGAAAAATCAGGGACCAAAGTGACACGAGTCTCAAACTATAGCGACTGTTAGTGTAATTCGCCCCAAAAAGATTTTCATATGGAAATTCATCCCAAATTTGATTATCATAAATTGTGTATCTTATCTTAAAAAATAAATAAATTAAAAATTAAAAAAAACACATAATAGAAATAAATGTATAACTGTAAATCCAAAATTTAAATAATATATTAAATCTGTCTTTCCAAAATTATTGGGATAATTGATCTATAAGAAAATCTTTAAGACTAAACGGATCACCATTTCTTAAAATGAGATTTATGGATAAAATTTCTTTTTTTAGAAATGAGATTTATAAGTAATTTTTTTTTTTGGGGTTAGTGCTTTTTTTTTTCATTTAATACAATTTTTTATTTCAAAGTACAGAGTTTCGATGCACTATATGCCTCTGTATGCATATATATTGGAGATATTTCTCTAAAAAATTCAATAATGACGAATATAAATTTATAGAGATATAATAAATAATTGGCATATTTTTGTATTTTTTGTGTTAGTAGGTTAATTACATTTTTAATGTTTAATGTATGAGTTTTGTGTTATTCTGGTTTTAAATATTTAAATTGTGCAAATTTGTTAACAAATATATAAAATATGTTTTAAAATGTTTCAATTTGATTCTCTAACCAAATCGTTAAAGTCAATAGTGAATGTATAATTTTGAATATCAAAATGACACATGTCCCATATTTTAAAAATTAAAAAGGTCATTTATTAAATAAATTTCTACTTAAATGACATATGAATATATTGTTGAAAACCTCAGTACATTGGTGTAAATTGTGTGTGAAATATAAAGCAGAATCAAGTTCATAATGCACAAACCAAATTGATACAAATTTAATTGTTAATTATATAAACCAATTGCAAATTAAACAAATTACAACAACAAATGAATCTAGAAAAAAAAATAGTAGGCTTACAAAACACTTCCAGAAAGGGAGACAATTGACGAACCAAGTTGAGCGTTTCACGCTCTCCCTTTAAGACAAAATTGTCCTTCTCATGATACTTCAAAATACTAGCATCTATCTCTTGATATGAAATGGTTCACAATCAAGTCACAACATGGCAAGAAGATTGTCAACGAACCATAATTATGTATATACTTACTCGTTGGAATACGAAACTATAAGGTATGTAGAGTATGAAGTAGAGGATGAGAAAGGAAACAAATGAATAGTGGCAATTTTTTGGTACATAAAATGGCTAGAGGGATTGCTAATTTTTGGGTGATGAAACGTCTGTTTGGATAGGCTAAAAGTGGTTCTAAATGATTGTGATCAAAAAAATTCAAAGAGAAGCCGAAAAAATTATGTTTTGTGAGATGGGGGAAATTGAAGGCATTCCAGCCCAAATTGCAAATGCAGGAAAAGCTCAAAGAAGTTGAGGCTCGAAATTCTTGGGTAAAATACATGATTCTTGGAAGACAAGAAAAGTATGATGAAGAAAGGTGCAAACCCCGATTCAGGGGGGTTTGGGACTTTAAAGGTTCAATGAACGCGGAAAGCAAACGTGGCCGAAACACAAAAGGTTCAATGACCTAAAAAATTAGTGCATTTAGCTTCACGACATTTTAGGAATCTAGAAGTCGCACAGTAAAGTGGGTCCCATAACAATATGAGGGCTTGGAGCTATTCCGATGATAACGCGTAGAATGGTAAGTTGCGACAGGAGTTAGTGACCCTCTCTCGAAGATGTGGAACTTAGATATATCCCTTCCTAATTAAAATAACTTGCCTATACCTAAAGCCTAGGTGGCAAGACTTGGGAGGTCTTTCAGGACTTGGCAAACCTTGCGGCAAGATGCTTTTTAGAACTACCCCTCACCTTATTTTGAGATGTTAGGAATTGTTGGATTGGTGGCTAAAGACAAAGGATCGCCGATGTAATTCATAATGCTCTCGGACTGTCTATTATCCTCGAAGGATTATTCGAGCGAAAGGCACAAAGTCCTCGGGGTTTACAATTACCTCGTTTGACAGTTAGAAAGAACCTTTTCCATACATGTTCCCTTGGACATGTGGCATCACTATAATCGGTTGCTTAAACCATAAGCTAATCTTGGGGGTGTATAAATACCTACCACTCATTAAAGCTCCACGAAAAAAAGAAATCATTTCATATCTCTTTTTTAGAGACTCACTCATAGAAGCTTGAAGAGCTTTGGAAAAGCGAGAGCTCTTCAAGCCATTTATAATCATTTAAAACTTAATTATTTGATTTGTTTTTAATACAACCTATTTATCTGTTTTTGCTAAGTAAAATCGACAAAAATAAGGCATTCGGTCCATAAGTCCAATTTTGATTTTTTTTTTTTTTTTGTCCAAAGGCCCACACTCTAAAATACTTTGTCCATAAGAACAAGCTCTCCCAAAACGACCAAACTACCCATGCGTGTATATATATATGGTGTACATGTGAACCAAACCTTTTCTCTATCTCTCTGTGTATATATATATATGGTGTACATGCGAACCAAACCCTTTCTCTATCTCTCATCTCTTTTTCTTCTCTTCTATGATCAACTATCCACCCCTCTCTCTCTCTCTCTCTTGCAATCGTCATCGTTGCCTTATCGTTGTCGCCTTCTCGCCATTTTTCACTTCTCTGTTTTCTCTGTTTAACGTCATTGCAACCGTTGTCTATCTCCTCCTCTGTGGCTTCAGAGACACCACCGTAGCATCGTTTGGAGCCAACTAATGATCTCTCCATCTTTTCTATCTCTTTGTGATAATGATAATGACTTAGACATGGCCCTCATCTACTTTATCGGACTGTGCCGCCTCAAATCTGGAGTCGTTGAAGCTCTGGTAAGCCTTCATTCACAAGTCCACTTCAACTCTGCCTCACAGGCAAATCCCTCCTAGTTGGCTTTAGATCTCAATGGATCAGTTAACAATCCTTCAATCAATGGCTTGGATCTTCCTATCGATTTGCCTCTTCTCGTGTCTCCGTCGTCCGTACCGAATCTTACTCCGCTGAACTTGTCAAAACCGTCGTGAGTTCAATATATATACACACATTATATGTATCAATTAACTGAGTTTGTTGTATTTTATTTTTATTCATTTATTGTTTTTGGGGTTTCAATTATTGAAAGTTGTGAAAGTCACTAATCGATCATATTTCTACCTAAATTTCTTATGATCTTGTAGGTTAAATAGAACATCTACATATTTGCAAAGAAAGGCATGACTCCATTATAGATCGGAGTCATTCTCCGTGACTCTCACGGTATTGCTCAGGTCAAGAAACCATAAACAGATATATATATATATATATATATGTGAGGAAATTGTAACAAATTTAAAATTTAAAAAAAATCAACACTTGAGACCTCTCTCTCCTCTCTCTTTCAGTTGTTTATTTTATTTTTATTTTTATACATTTGAGCTCTGTATTAGATCTGTTGTTGATAAAGATGATAATGATTTGTTATTTTTTTTCTTCTTTATTTTCTATTGTTAATAGTTGATTGTTTGTTGTTGTTGTTGTTGCTGCTACTGATGATGATGATGATGATGAAACATAATGCAACAGATAGGGGGAGAGAGAAAAGGATTCCAACAGATAGTAGATTCACCAATAGATATTTTTAACAAATATAATAAAATTGAATAGATAATTTTTTTGAACGGTGGATTGATTTGTTCAAAATGAGAATTTGAACATATAAGTTAAAAATGCGAATTTCAATAGATAGAGAGAGAGAGAGAGAGAGAGAGAGAGAGAGAGAAAAGATATGTGTAAAAATTGAATAGATAGGAAAAAAATTGAATATATAGTCAAAAAAATTGAACAGATAGGAAAAAAAATTTGAACAGATAAAAAATAATTTGAATAGATAGATATAAATTTGAATAAATAGTCAAAAAAAAAGTCAATACATAAATTAAGGGGTAAAATTAAAAATAAAATGTCCTTCAAAACAATAAAAATGATATCTCACCAAATTATTTCACAAAGGATAGATCTCTCACCAACAAAAAATACCCACTTAACCTAATGCCTTAGTCACTCTCCAAATTGGATTTATTACTAATTTTCTCCGAAAAGAATTGTATTTTAGCCATTAAATTAAATGTAAATGTACATAAAATGTCTAAAATATATTTTTCGAGTTTAATGGCTAAAATACAAAAAAAATTCCATCGTAATGAAAATAGAGAAATAGTTTAGATTGAGAATAAAAAAAAAATAGAACTTAAATTGACAAATTAGAAAATTTAAGATGTATTTTGTTATAGGTTTTTATAATTTTGTTTAATAAAGCCATTTTAAAAAATTTTTTCTTCAAAAACTTCCACTAGATATATTGATTATTATCTTACAAAGACCTCATTTGGGAAGTTAGTTATTTTAGTTAGCTTTTTGGCTATTGTAACATGGCTAAAAAAATTGTGTTTGAGAAGTTTGTTTGCTATTTTGTTTTGTTTTGTTTTTTTGGTAGTTGATTTGATAGTTGCGAGAGAAAAAATGAAATAATTATGATTTAGATACGACATTTTATCTTATTGGTTATTTTAATATATTTTGTCTTTATTGACTATTTTAGCTTCTAACCTACTTCCTCAAACACTCCCAAAATGAGTAATGCACACAGATTACCAAACACAGAATTAAACACATAAATTGTTCATCTGGCCGGACGACCGGGTGGTCAATCGGCCAAAGCATGTCGACTGCGACTATCATCTTGTTAACCGTAGTTGTCATCTTGTTGACCATGATTATCATCTTGTTAACTGCGGCTGTTATCTTGTTAACCGCGACTATGATCTTCTCATCCGGTCGATCACTCGATCATTTTCTCACTTGAGAGAATATAAAACCACTTAGACACACCTCAACCAACGGTTGGGTTCCACTTTAATTTCGAATTAAAGTTGTCGAGAAACCATTATTTTCCAACAATTGTAGGCTATATAACTGCTAGGTTAGGGTCATACATTAGAGTCTTTAAGGAATTGGGCAAGTATCACAATTATCACCCATAACTAATTAGATAAATAATTGATTAAATAAGCAGGTAATATATATATATATATAAATACAAGGGTTAAATTCATTTTATCCCCTTATTGTTGGGGCACTTTGTAACGCCCTAGAGAAATACCTCTAAATTCCCCTGATACCTTAATACAATCAACAATAATACCCGCATACAGGTAACAAATATTAACATTAATACAATCCTCTAACTCCTCTTTCTAATTGAACTATCTCAAATATACATCATTGTCAAATTATATATATACAAAAAAAGTTTCCAATTCATTCATACAAATAGTCCATACAAAATAGTGCAAATCAAATCACAAAATATCTACAAAAGAGCTCTCGTGCTCTTATCCAACCTCATTTCATACATCCATTGTTGTGGTGGTGCCTCGATATCTTTTCCTGAAATTTGTTAACTTTTGGGGTGAGCAAAAAGCTCAGTAGGCAATGTATATAACAAGGAATATAATTAACTGAAACACACATGATCATGCAATGCAGGTATGATGAAAGTTTAAATGTTTAATTATAAATATTTGTTGAAACGCAAATGAAATATGCAATGCATGACATTTGTTCAACATTTTTCAAGGTAACCATGGGCGGTAAATATACTATGACATCCCAAGTGAGAGCCGCAATCAAAGCAGTTATACATATATATAGTTTTGTATACAGAAAATAGTCCCACATTTGCTGGCTCCAGAAATGGCGGGGCGATGGGCCCCCAAAACATCACAACCTTCCACATTTGCCAGCTCCATAAACAGCGAGAACGTGGACACCCAAAACCATCTGTTTTCCACATTTGCCGGCTCCGAAAATGGCGGGCTCGTGGACACCCCAGAATGTTTTCCTACATTCGTTCGGCGATATGCGCAGACAGGGCAATTGGGCACCTTGACTCCCCGCGCGGGTACCAAATACAACACACAACTCAATTCTAACCCAACTCACTACCTGGACTCATAAACTATATACCCACTTCCAACTTTCAACTGTTTATACAAAGGTAAAACCAAAAAGAGGTGAATAATGCATATGATGCATGAATTTATAAACAATGCATTGCTTTCCTAAGATGATATCAACTCATAATAATCCACCTCTTCACATTTTATAATTCAAGGATCTACCATCAAGCAATCATCATCTTCTTCTCAAGGTTTACATTAAGAAGGAATCTCCAATCTTACATTTCAATCTCAAAATCAAGTAATTACACTCAATTTCATGCTTTAGAAATTAATTGATCAAAACCCCTTTTTATAAATTAAATTCGAAAACTAGGGTTTGAGTAAAATTGGAGTTTTTCTCTCCTTTATGAAATTGAGTTAATTATCCATCATAAACAATGATATTCATCCATAATAAGTATGATTCCTTCCATAACCATGAAGTATTGCTCATATGTATTTCAATTTATTCATTAACACAACAAATCTCCACATAACACACACATATATATACCTATGTATATATATATATACCACATGAATAACTAGTGAAAATACCACATATGAGTCTCAATCAAGCATATAACAAGTTAAAGACACCCTTACCTCAAGATTGGAAGCAAAGAAGCTAGATCAAGAGCATCCTTTCAAAAATCCAAAATCTAATCGGTTGAAAATGTTGAGCTTCTCTTGTTCTTCATCCTTGATGCAAGATCCATGGTGGATTTGTTAGTAAAAATGGATGAAATCAAAGTTTTGAGGGCTAGGTTTTCAGACATGGAGGAGAAGAGGAGAAGAGAGAAAGAAAACTAAAGTTTTTGGGCTAAAAATTCACTTTATAATGTCTGTTAGCGACCTGGTCGCTCAAGCGAAGGAAGCTTGGCTCAAGCATGGAAAAGAAGCTCGCAGAATCTCTAAAAATCATGCAGTTCGCTCGAGAGCGAAGAAAGTCTCGCTTGAGTGAGATTGCTTCTAGCACAGAAACTCAAAATTCAAACGGACCTAACTCTCTCATCTAGACTCCGTTTTAGGTCATTCTTGTGTCCAAATTGAAGCCCCGAAAATAAGTTTTCCAATGGTTCTAGCCTCACATCCAAATTCAAAGTATAGAGAGAGAAGAGGACAAAAGAGTGAAGGTTGGTCAAAAATGAAAACTCAATCTTGGGGCTTTTGATCTAATATTGCCTAAGTACCTTGTTAAGACTTCAATCAAGGTTCCAAACATCACCCAAGGGTCCTCAATTATAATATTTAAGGTTCACTTGTTAACCCATCAATACCAAGAGTCCGACAACCATACAAGTTTTAAGGTGACGGACACCAACTATACCAATCCCGATACGTATTAGAATTCAAATCATTACACACTTTACTTCCCTATGGTTCAAATATAGTTAGAAAACCTCCATGTGATTTTGGCCTAAAGTGCTACTGGTACGTTGTGTTTGGTTGAGAGATTTTGGGAGAATTCTGGAAATCGAAAGGGAAAAGTTGTGAAATTAGGAGAAATGTAGGTATATTTAGTTCACATTTCAACTACCTTTTCTCTTTTCCTTCCCAAATCCCCAAATCAAACACAACGTTAGTTTTTCAAGCCAAACTTACGGAAGGTGTATTACACACACCAATTTTTAGAGTGGGTTTGATTTTTTGAAAAATGAAAGCGAAATTAATACAACAAAAAGACAAATTTACCCCTATTTTCTCTAAATTTAAAATTAGATTAATATGTTAATTAAAATTAAACAAATTAAAGCATTATTAAGAATTTCTCTAAAATATAAAATATAATGAAGAATTGATTTAAAATATAATTAAATAAAATATTAAATAATTAATTATTAAGAATTGAACTAAAATATAATGAAATTAAAATTAGATTGACATGTTATGAATTATAATAAATAATTAAGAATTTAAGATTAATTGTTGTCTAAAATATTAAATTAAAGTTAGATTATAAAGTTAGTAATTATAATAAATAATTAAATATTTACGATTTATTATGATATAGAATATAATTAAAGTAAAATTACAATAAAAGGTTAAGAATTACAATAAGTAATCAAGAATTTATAATTAATTGTGATTTAATTAAATTAATGTTAGACATTATAAATTATGTGTATTAGACCGAAGAGAGAAAGAAAATGACAAAAAAAAAATATAGAGTTTGAGGGTATTATTGTCATTTTACATTTATAGTTAATTGTGTTAACGGTTGCATTTTAATTCAAAACCATATAGGGGTTTTCTGGCTATATTTTGAACGATAAGGGGGTAAAGTGCTCTGGCTTCAAATCACAAGTAACCCTAAATACAATACATTTATAGGGGCCACATGGCAAGGATAGAGAAAGAATGAGGAGGATCAAGGATGAAAGGGAGTTTGTAGGATTTTTAAAGAGGAAGAGATAGCCGTTCAGTAGAAGAAGAAGAGTGAAGAGAAGAAAATCAGTAAGAAAATGAAGGATAAGTAAAAGAGTGAGGGGAAGAAACTCAAGAAGAAAAGGAAGGATAAGTAAAAGAGACTCATAAAAATGAAATGTCTAGAAACAATCTATTTATTAGTAGATAAGTCAATGCTAGGATATATATTCTTAAGCCATCAACTTTTTCTCTCTGATAAGCTAAGTACACAGAAGTCTCTAATCTTTTTTTTTTCTAGGGTTCTTTGTATTTACCTTGCGTGAATTTTAAATGAATAGAATAGAGATATGCATGTTAAATGTACCCAATGTTAACCCCAAGGGTTTGGCCTAGTGGGTGCAGCTTTGGGGTGTGCTCCCTTCCAGGTCTTAGGTTCAACTTCTACTATGTCCTATCAACTCCTTGGGGCCATGCCCCGTGGGTTTTGCTTGAGATTTGTCCGATCCACATAGAGGGGGCCCTTTGTGTGGGTCTCGGGATTAGTTGAGGTGTGCATAAGTTGGTCTGAACACTCGGTCATCAAAAAATAAAAATGTACCCAATGTTCAATTATCTTAAACAAAATTTTGAAAAATTGGTTAATAGATGGAATTTAGATAAAGATGTTATTTCCTTTATGTTTGAAACCTCAGTATAGGTCTAAGTCACAGTTCTATTTCATAGCATAAATATTGTTAAGAGCTTTATGGTATGAAAACAAACAAGTTTGTGATGTTGAACTAGACTTCTAATAGATAAGATAAAATCGAAAAATACAATATACATGTGGCTATGTGGGCTACATAGTAGGGATAGCGAAAGAAGGAGGACCAGGGATGAAAGGTAGTATGTAGTCGTTCAGTAGAAGAAGGAGAAGAGTGAGGAGAAGAAACACAAGAAGAAAAATAAGGAAAAGAAAAGCGAATTCATCAAAAAGAAATGTCTATAAACAAACCATTTATTAATAGACAAGTCAATGATAGGGTATATGCTAAGAAGTAAGGACACGGACACGAGACACAATGATTTCAAAAAAATAAAGATACGAACATGGTGGGGACATGACAATAAAAATTAATTATATATATATATATATGTAGATTAATATTACATCCACAAACAATTAAAATTAACAAAAACTAACACTAATTCAAAATAATAAAAAAAAAATCATTCTTTTTTTGTGATAAATTGAGTTTATTGCTCACAGCATTAAGATGACGCAAAAAATACAAAAAGAGTCCCGAAAAAGGGAAAGACCGCATAACCAATCAAATCATTCAAGAAATCAAAAAAAAAAAAATCTAGATCCAGCCTCCCTGTAGCCCAACTATACAAAACTACAAAAAACCTATTCGCTAACCACAAGATATACCGAGCCACCCCTTGAAAAATACGGTGATTCTGTTCCAACCAAACCAGCCAAATTAAGCACAATGGGGCCATGGTCCAAGCCTTTCGTCGCCCTCCAATCTGATCCCGTCCGCAACTCCAAAGGACCGCCATCACCCCCCTTTGCTAAACTCAAGCGATTCCAGAAGTAGAGAAGATGAGCACCCACAAATGATAAGCCACAGGACAATGGATAAGCAAGTGATTCATAGACTTTGCATTACCATAACATATATAGCACCAGTTTACTAGAATATAATGATGGCAAACCAAATTATCAGTAGTTAGAATTCGATCAAATGATGCCGTCCACGCAAAAAACGCTACCTTAGATGAACACCTGTAACCCAAACACGATACTAAGGAAACTCCCATTCCACACCACTAGACAAAGCTCGGTAGAATGACAAAATCGAGAAAACACCTTTTGCACTTGACCTCCCCTCCCCCCCCCCCCCCACACACACACACCAAGACATACTCCCTCATCTCCCCCCAAACCTGCACCCTATACAAGAAACTCAGTAAATCCACCAGCTGCCCAACCTCCCAACCATGAACCTGTCAGCGCCATATAATATCCCAAACCATCGCACCTCCAATCCCATCTAGGTAAGACGCCACCACAGCCCTATGTTACCAAAAAAATGCTAATACCTTAGCGAATTACGTATTGATATACACGTTGACTTATGTTCCAAAACGGTAAATTTAGTGATCCGAAATCATCCCATAAATTTTACCAATATATTTCTTTAAATGTTACGTTAGAAGGAAAAAAATAAAACAAAATGAACTATAATCTAAGGTGACTTAAGTTTTTACAAGACAAAAACATAAAAAATGAGTCATACTGCTCATAGAAATGCTTTGCTACATGAAAAAAAATAATAATAATAATAATAATAACTACATTTATTGGATGCCTAATAGTTAAAAAGAAATTTAATCTAGAGTAACTTAAATTCTTAAGCGTGACATGTACAAGTCTACCCTTATTGTATCACATTTTAGAGCATGTTCCTGTTCCTGTTCCATGTAGCGGAACAATCCACATTCTAGGTAACATAGCCACAACCTCCTGATCAATGGCAATACAAAAAATCAATGGAAAATGAGACTGCAAAGAAACCTCACCACACCATTGACATCTATTAATTATTTAAATTTAAGCGAAAAGTAATAATTATTCAACATCCATCATGCATAAAAAGAACTAAGAAAAGGGGATAAAAACTAGTTGGGGTGTTCCTTGAAAAAAAAGTAATTAAATAAGGGGACACACAAGTCCCCTTTGAGTCACCGTCTCCGACACCACTACAACACATATTTTGGAGTATTGGTGCTTAATAGGGTATATGTTTTTAAGCCAATTAGATTCATGTATTTGATTATTTATTTATTGGAATAAATTTTATGTTGAAGCAGGGACATAAGACACGGATATGACACAGACACGCCGACACGACAATTTTTCAAAATTTCAGGACACGGCACGTTGGGAGATACATGAAAAAACAATATTTTCATATATTAATGTCATATATATTAAAATATTCATGAATTTAGAAAATACTAAATCAATATTGTGGTTTATTTTTTTAATTTTTTTTATTGGATATGATTTATTTATAATAAACTATTTGTTTATTTCTTTTCTTGGATTGGTTTGCAATATAGTTTTTTCTACATCATGCTTTGACATGATGGGCTTGATTTTTAAACCTGCTTGATGTAGTCCAAGCAGAAAGCCAGGCACAACGAATTGGGTTTGTGGCAATTTAGAATGAAACACCCACAAAGCCCATAACAATGTACAACAGACCAACAAAAAGAGAGCCAACCCCATTAAGTGGAAAAAAATAAAAATGAATCTGAACCAAGGATGCCTCTGTCAAAGAAGACGAAGTAGAGCCAGGTAAGTATGTGTAGCTCGACATTTTCAACCCCCCTTTCAGAAATTCGAAATAAGCCCTTCAGTTCGGACTCATGCGATTCTGAATCTAATCTCACAAGTGCAATGTGAAATTGATAAACACCAAAGAGTCCAAATTCGGCAAATCTTTTGGAAAATCGATTTTGAATCAAATTGCCAAAAATGGATTACTTTGCTAGATACAAAGTCGCCACCTAAATATTTTATTTTGGAGAAATTTAGAAAACTCATGACTCGTGCCAAAGGCCACGTGTCCGTCATCACTAAGATTGTCTCGGTTCGAGAACTTAGGTACGAGCGGGGAAGGTCATGAATTGAGCACCCCACTCACCCGATCAAAGATCGGCTTCCACTAATCGTGATATGATTTTTATCAACATTATATGCTCTTGTTTTGGTTTATTAGGCCAGCATTTACTATGTGATGTGCGCACACAAGGTATAGACTAGTTTGCCCGAATTGGAACATTTCAAGTCATGTTTGTTTTTCGAAAAGAGTTTGATTTTGCCACTTAACAAAGTGGGCTTAACGTTTGTGAATTTGCCACTTAACAAAATGGGCTTAAACGTACATTCATTGAATCATTCCAATTTAAGCAACAAGCCTTCATTCACGGGCACTCAAACAATTTAACAAGTAAGCACTTAGCCTCATGGCAAGCATACTAGTCATGACAATCACTCACACTCATGCAAGTATGCTAAACCACTAAAAAATCACCTAGTACTCCAAGCCAACATGAACAAAAGAGTTAGAAAAAAAAATGCATGATTCCTGACTTATACAAGATGACTAATGCAACATATGCGATATGCAATTTAAATAGGCTTGGCTAATAAGCATGGCATATGAATCGATTTGATAACATGTGTTCCAAGCACGTATTCAAAGAGGTATTGAAATGACAATGTAGTTAGAATGATGAACCGAGCCTCGGTGCATGCAATACAAATGAATGGATACAAGCATGCGATATGCTAATTGAACCGTGATGTCCCTAATCTAACTATCATAAGCTGATAAATAAAAAGGAGAAAGACGTGGGGTTGGAAATTGCGCTCTCATAAAGGAGAGTCCGAATAAACTAACTAGCTAGCTAAGTAGGATAAACTAAGCTAATTATTACAACATAAATTTAATTAGCTAAACTAATTAACTAATTATCACAACAAATTGAACTAATTACCTAATTATGCTAGTTAACTAATTATTACAAACCGAATTAATTAACTATTCTAGCTAACTAATTATAATTACAACACAATACAAATTAGCTATTCTAACTAATTACAAAAGCCACTAGTTAAGCATAAAATTAATCTATTACAACGCTGGTTCCAAGGATCGATGAGGAACTCATGCATGAACTCGGTTTCGACCCGAAAAGCCATTGTTCTACTGCTGCATGCCTCTGTTACTCAATAGGACACTTGCACTGATTTCCTTTTCCAGACCAATTCTGTTCTGTCTCAGAAGTACACTACTGAATTTGCACTGGTGGCTGACAGGGGGCCGGTCGGCCACTGATGATGGTCGGTCGGCCACTGCTGAGTGGACTCCCTTGCTTCAACAGAGAGCAAACAGAGCAGGACAGTGTATTGCTCAAGGGTTTGCTTGCACAATTCATCCCCCTTCTCATGGACAAATCAAAGGGAGACAAACCTTGGTCCTCAAACCATCAACTCAAGCAATTTCATTGCATGATGGCTCATGAACCAAAGTGTGCAATATAATTGAATGCACAAACAAGACCCACAACCTTCACCCTATCATGCATGATCAAGAGTATTGGAGACCTAGGAAACTTGGCACATTTCATCACTTTGAGTATGAAATGCCCCAATTTTCCTTGTGTTCAATTAACGTTCAATTGAACACACCAAAACACAATCAAATTGTTATCTTCGCACAATTTTAGTTTCAACTTTTGTTTACTCATTTTAATTACCCTTCCATTCTTTAACCAATTAAGTCCATTGGTGAAAAGTCCTCTAAAAAAGAAGAAAGTGTCAAACAAGGGTTAGTTTAAGGCAAGAGAGAGGTGTCATGCCATTGATAATGAACCCTCTAAAGAGGATTAAACCCTCTAAAGAGGATTAAACCATTAAGCATGGACCTCAATCTCAAGCTTAAACAACCCTAAGGTTGAAACAACCCTCAAAGCAAACAAAGAGTCAAGAAATAAGAGAGGTTGGAGAGATTATGTTTGCTGAAATTAAGTGAGAAAAGCACTTAAAACATGCAATCAACTCAAATAAATGATGTCTAAAGGCCTAAAACACCAAGCTTGTGAGGACACTTACATTACAAGCATACAATACAAGACTCAAATACAACAACCAGCCAAAAATAGAAGCAAAACAGTCTAAAATAGAGCCCAAAACATGCTGAAATTAAGATATAATAGAGTTTTTTTTACAGCCCCAAAAGAACCCAAAATCAGTGGGAAAAAGATAGAAACACAAGTATGCAAAGCAAGTTAAATAGGTAAGTGTTATACCTCTTGAAGCAAAGATCAATCCTAGGCAACAATTCAAGCCAAAACCAACTTCAAGAGTTCCAAAAAGGCTTCAAGGAACCTCAGTCCAATGGTGATCAACTTTGGTTAAAGAGATGTAGGCAAAAGTGTAGTGTATGTTGGCTAATGTGCACAAATTTGCAAGAGAGAGAGAGAGAGAGAGAGAGAGATTTTTGCTCCAAAAAATTCTAACCCTCCTAAAATGTTTCTAAACTTTAAAACCGAGAGAGAATGTCAAGTATATATAGAAAAAACAGTCCCTCAGTCGAAAATATTTAAATTGGGATAACCGGAGCATTTGGGGGACAGCTGGCCAAAAATATCTAGGTTTTTCACCAGTGGCCGACCGGGCAGAAGTATGCATTGTTGGCCATCAATGGTGGCCGGTCAGCGATCAAAAATTTGCTTCTAGGCCCGACTTCAAATGGGCATATCTCCTTCATCCGGACTCCTTTTCAGGTCATTCTTGAGTCTAAATTGAAGCCCCGAAAGTCTACTTTCCAATGGTGGCAGCCTCACATCTAAATTCTAAGTATGCAAAAGAGATTTGCCTATTTTAGTGAAGGTTGCTCAGTTTTGTCTTAATCGGATTGATGCCTAACTTCAAATAGCCATATCTCCCTTATCCGGACTCGATTTTAGAAGATTCTTGAGTCCAAAATGTAGCCCCAGAAGTCCCATTTCCAATGGTGGTGAGCTCACAACTAAAGTCCAAGTGTACAAAAGGATAGGCCTGATTTAGTGAGGCTACCCAATTCTCTCTTAATGGTTTCAAGCCTAACTTTTTCCCTAACTAGTTTTCTTCCCTCTCCTCCAATTTTCTTCAACTCCAATCCTATAAATAAGAGGTTTAAAAGATTTTTCAAAGAGTTCACCTCTCTTCCATTTATTTCCACTTTGTCCTTACTCGGTTTACCGAAAAATGCAATTTGCAATGAAATGCGAGCCTCGAAACATCATAGAAACATTTTCAAAAATATTTTGAAAGAAAGGGTTTTAAGGTCTAAAATAATTTTGGTCAAAAAGTTTTGGTCCAAAATAGGATTTATGGTTGGGATTTAGAGCTCTTCTTGCTGAAGAAATTGAACATTTGTATAGCACAACTCATCATCGAGTGATCAATTAGTGGTGCCCAAGTCTTAAGAGCGGTCAAAAATGGGGTGTCTACAGTTGCCCCTCTTTGATAGAGCTCAGAGTCATGAAATGACGTGAGTGAATGTCAAAGCCCGAAGATGACCCATTTTGACAAGGCCATAAGACTTGGGCAAATAAACAAAATGCAGATGCAGTTGGTTGAACCTGAGGGTTGCCTACGTATCCCGTTGCAAGGAATGAAACTAGCATAGTTTAGGGGCAGAATGCAAAAGATACACAATGCAGCAAAACAATGTAATGATATACAATGTAACGAAATAATCAAACCACAAGTAGTGCTTACCACACAAATATCATAAAGGGATGGAGATGCAAATCAAACTACGTTTAACACAGAAAAGAAGTGGGCACAACCAAATGATGCCTAACACAGGCTAAATGTCTACATTCGTAATACTGGCCTCAGCACAACGTAGATGCTTGCACATAATAGAACCATGTTTCAACGTGAAAGGGTGCGAGCATGTGCAAAACTATGTGTTTCATAGAAAGAGAAAGAGTACAAGTAATTGGATGTGATGATATAAGTAAGGAGTGATCTGCTAGGGAAAAATAATGATCCTAAATGCTGAATGCAACAAGACAAAGTACGATGCAATAAATGCAATGGATGCAGTGAATAAGGCTTAAGCCGAACCACGTCTTACCTAGAAAAGGCCTGGACACAAAACAGACCAAGTCTAAAACAGAAAAGGTGTTGACACCCTCAATACTAGCCTCAACGCAGCATGGGTACTTACACATGACAGAACTATGTTTCAACAAGGGAAAGGTATAAGCACATGCCAAACTAAGCTTAACATGGAAAGGATGCATGATGTAATGGATGTCTTGGACAATGTAGTAAATGAATAAGGGTGACATACTCCAACCATGCTGGAATCGTGAGAGGAGGAACAACAAATTCCACACACGTTGAAATCGTGTGAGGAAGAGAACACTCTAATCACGCTGAAATTGTGAAAATAGATCTTAAGAAAAATTCCAAACATGCTGAAATTGTGTAAGGAAAAGAACACTCTAACTACACTGAAATTATGTGGAGAGGTCCCGAGAAAACCGTTCAAGATCGCGTTCCACGTGTCCTGAGATAAATTCCAAACACGTTGAAATCGTGTGAGGAAAAAGGAACACTCTAACCACGCTGAAATTGTGAGAAGAAATCCTGAGACGACCACCCAGGGGCGCGTTCCACACGTCCTGAGATAAATTCCAAACACGCTAAAATCGTGTAAGGAAAGGAACACTCAAACCACGCTAAAATCGTGAGAAGTGGTCCTAAGAAAACCGCTTAGGGTCACGTTCCATGCATCCTAAGATAAATTCTAAACACGCTGAAATCGTGTAAGGAAAGAAACACTTAAACCACACTGAAATCGTGAGAAGAGGTCCTAAGAAAATCGCTCAGGATTACGTTCCATGCGTCCTAAGATAAATTCCAAACACTCTGAAATTGTGTGAGGAAAATAGAACCTTCTAGCCACGCTGAAACGATGCGAAGAGGTCCTGAGACGATGCGATGGATGCAAAGAGTATGATGAGATTGTGCGATAGATGCACGAGAAATGTAGTAAACAAACAAAGTGGCACTTTAGAAAGTACTTCATGAGGTGAATGGCGATGAATTGCTCTACGCTGACGGGGATTTCCCTCTTGTGTTCTTCGAACTCTTACCTTCAACTCACAGTTTAAAGGCTCTCAAATGTTGACAAGGGGTAACCTCTGCATATAGAAGCCACAGATGCCGCTTTTCTTCCTGATCATATTCACAACATTCCCTGTTCTCCAACAATATGACAGACTAGGTTAGTTCAGTATCCAAAATTGAGGCGCACACATGCTATCTCAATCTATGGGGTTGCCATACAGATTTCAAGCCGGGGATACACCCTTGGGTGTTTAAACCAGACTTTAGTCTCGGAAATTCCAAACCTTTGTGTTCCAGGCATCGCCATTCAAACTCTAGTTTCTACCGTCGTAGTTGGTTTCCTAGGAACTCATTATAAACACAGCCAAGATGCCTCTGACAGGAAATGATGTTCAGGGATAGCACTTTGATCGCCATTTTCGCTTGAAGCAGGCTTGAGCTTGAGGGAAAGGTACACTTATACTTTGGAGGAGTGACAAGGCTTGAGAAGGTACATTCGGAATGCAATCTCGGAAATTGCTGAAGTTGAAACAAACTCAGATGCTCCAATTTTCTCTCTTTTCTCTTGCTTTGCAGTCCGGAACCTATGAAGCTTCAGATAGGTCCTTGTTCTATTGCTCTCACTCTTAACCTGGGTTGAACCCTGCAGTTTTATGAAAGAACGAATCCTGTTTTGCACATCATAGTGGGAATGGCACGACACTTTGAGCACAAAATGATTAATTTTCACAATTGGAAATGAGAATGAGTTTTTGACCGGGTACCGAGCCTACGACTGACCACAATCAAAACGACTCAACAAAAGGGAAAGTAAAAAAATAACCTAAACACAAAACGACTCAAAACAAGGCTCACAACAAACAAAACCACAAACACAACACTTGAACATTTGCTTTCCATCGGTAGGAAACTTCTCAGTTCATGAGGAGCCTGTTTCTCCGGGTATTGTTTCCCACCCTTTCTCATTTGTGATTCTCACATCACTCTGGCACTCAATCTCTATTTCTCTAACAAGCCATTTCCTCACTTTTTCTCTCAGTGCACATCTCTCTATTCTTTAACCTCTTTGATTTTTTATCCCTCCCTTGTGTGGTTGATGGATAAGCAGGAAGTTGTGCTCTCTTACCCCTGGTATTCTGCTAGATTCTCCTTCTTTCACTCACAACTAGTGAGCTTTCCTACAAAGGGGTTATGGTGCGATTTGATATGCAGCAGATCTGCAACTAACATCGGTTGGCGATGCCCTTAGCTTAACTTGACCGGGATGAGTTACAACATATCTCACCGGCCAGGTATACAATTAATTGGTCTCACACATTGCGTTTTCTACATCTCCATTCTGGGTCAGACGCCAATTTGGGTGTGATCAAACCTGTCCAGATGAGGGAGTCGAACATCCAGCCCCATTTCTAGTTCGTGCTTCGCACTTGGCTTGATACGTCGTTGTTTTTGGTGGATGAGAGAGCTTTCGGGCCTCTGCTGTTAGCTTCGGTTGTGCCCTTTTTGGCAAGTGTGTTAATAATGGGGAAAAGACAGAAAACCCGACTCAACTGTGCCCCTAGTTCATCACTTTGGCCGTTTTTTTTTTTTGGCTTTCTGTTAAAACAATTTTGACCAACATGAGAGTTAGATTAACATGCTTGTTCAATTTTCTACTTTGAAATCATGTAAGTCAGGCTATGAGCACTGAAAATTTTCCCTTTTGGGGTCCAAGAAATGGTCCAGTTTTGGAAAAATGGAAAAATTTTCGAGAAAATTAGTCAACTTCACTAAAAATCCTCAAAACTGTTTGCAAATGGCCACTACTGAACCAATGAGAATTAACTCTTGAAACGCGTAGCCTCATATCTGAACTTGAATTGTCTTGCAGTTGAATCCTTCTAACGGAATAGGACAACTGATTTTGAACGAAGATGAGCACGAAGATGAGCCAATTTGCACATGGATAGGGTAGCCGAGTTTGAACAAGGATAAGCCAATCAACACGGATAAGCCAGGTAGGCTGAAAATGATTGGGACCGAACTTCAGGGTGAAGTTGCCTACGTATTCCAAAAATACGAATCAGGCCGCACGTAGTTCCGGGTTTGAGGTGCACTCAGATATTAACACTCCCTTTTTATGCTCTAACTTTTGCCAAAGCCACCCTTCTGGGTTTTCAACCTTGCGAGCTCTATTTTTCCTTTTCATTTTTCTTTCCTCTTTTTTTTTGTTCTTAGTTTCCATTTCTTTACATTTATTTTTCTTTTTTTTCTTACTCTAACTTTTGCCTGGGACACCCTTCCGAGTTTTTGGCCCAGCAAGCCTCTCAAGGACAAAAAAGTTTAACTTGTCTATGTTGATCAGTCGTAGGATCTCCAAGCCATCTAAATCCAGAAGAATGGTTATTGTTTGCTGATGATGTAGGAGCCTATCTAATCGGGTCTGAATTTGCCCCTAGTGTTGTGGATAGGAACTCGATTGTCCTTTCAGCAATAAACTTTCGTCTTTCAAATTCTAGGATTTGGGTTTCTTGCTAATCTTTATTGGTTTGAGAAATGACCTAGTTTGGAATCTTCGAGCACCTTTGATCTTTTTGCCCCTAGTTCAAGGGCTGCTTCTAATCCAGCTATGTAAGCTTCATTTGATCACATCTGACCTTCTTGCTCCTAATTCAAGGGTTGCTTCCAATCCAACTTTGCAAACCTCATATTTTGGTTGATTATTGAACATTCTACATCAAGGTTCAAGGTTTGAAAGCAAAGGGGTCGAGTCTTGAGGCTGAGAGTGATCCTATGCTGTACAATCTTAAGATCAATTCTAAGCATGTCTTCGTAGAACAACGTAAAATATTTTTGAAATTCTTTTAATAAAGCGACTTGTTGCTTGTGCCCCTCTGAAGACAATGTAGAACCAATCTGGACTAAGCCAGGATCATCCTCAGTATCCACATTAACAAACATGATCTCATTCATTAAGGGCTTAGCAGGCCTCTCTTTCTCTCAGTTGATCAAATTTTTGCAAATCCCAAGGAATTCCTTCCTTTTTGTTTTCACCACAGTGTTAGAAAAGTTTTAAAAAAAAACTTTGGTCAATGCAATGATTTAAAGGCACAAAAATGTAGGTAAAAAAAATTACTGCCATTCTATTAAGATCTTCTAGCTTAACTGGCTCAATAATAGAAACAGACTCAAAGAGTGAAAAAGACAAATAAAACAAGACAATGATGTGATGTCCGAGTTAACATGCCCAAAATCACCTGACTTTAAGGCAACAAGACTGACTCAAAACAACAAGACTAATTTGATACCTAAGTTCGAAAGTACAATAAACAACATTTTCAAAGTACTAAAACAGTGTGTGCCATCCACCACATCTGGAGTAAAATGAGCGCCATCAGCAGGTGTTTCACCCTCGATCACATAGTCACATTATCCCCCAAGTTCATCGATCCCGTGCCGATAGACTTTGTAGGACCCGGTGGAATGATGACCTTATTGTCAATCAGATCTTGAACTTCATGGCAAAGAGGAAAGCAGCCGTCAGTGTCATGGCCGATTTGTTGATGGAAGGCACAGTACTTGGCAGCATTATGTTTCGCTGGAAGGGGATCCAGGAGAGGCCAAGGGTCAAGGGGTTTGAGATGGCCTTGTCCTATGAGGATTTGGTGAGCTTTGGATAAGGTCATGTAAAGAGAATTGAAGATGCGGTTTCCAATCCTGCCAGGGTTGACAGAGGGGTTGGCAGGTGTTGACTGGGTTTGATAACCTCTTATAGGTATAGGATTAGAGCTGAAAGGGGTGTTTCTGGTACGGAAACCCTTTTCATGGTTTATCCCTGAATTCAAAATGCTCCCAACCTTAGTGACAAAAGTGTTATCCACAGTTTTTGCAACAACTGCCAACACTTGCTGCTTGTTCAACCCTTTGACCTTGAAAGCCTCAATAGCCCATTGAAGATGTTCATAAGGATCGATACTTGCCCCAACCTTGTTCTTGCCACTTGTCTCTACTTTGCCAAGGGATTGGGTCGCTATATCAGAGTAGAGCCCAATTGTTGTCAACATGTCATCACCCAGACTTGAGATAGCTTCAGGTTGGCCATTTTTAATTGCAGCTTGCCCCAAGATTGGGGAGCCTTTTGGCATGAAATTTATGGCATGTGATGTGGTCAATGATGGAGCCAAAATCCCAAAGGCTAAATCTGCCACATTTCTCTGCACATCTTCAATCATGCTCATTAGCTCAGAAGTAGTGGGTTCATGGGTTTGAGATGATTGGGATTCAAGTGCATCCATCATACACAAGTCCATGCTTTCTGGAATGAACACCTCAGGCTTGGGTAAATAGGCCGGGGTGATGTATATGCTGGCGTTGTAGGTGGATGGCAGTGTATGGATTTGGTTGAGGTGTGGAGGTAATGGGTTAATGGTGGCTTGAGGTCCTTTTGGTGGAGCCATGATCTCTTCGTCAATAAGATCCTGAATCTTATGACGAAGGTGGATGCAACGGTTTGTATCATAACTGTGTTGCTGATGATAGGCACAATATTTAGCTGGGTCATACCTTGGTGGAAGAGGATTTGGGAGGGGTTGGGGTTCTAGGAGCTCTAGGTACCCTTTTTCTAGCAAAATTTTCAAGGCGTGGGAGAGACTCATGTAAAGAGGATGGAAATTTAGTGCTTGGGGCCGAGTTGAAGTAGTTGGTTTTTGGCCATTGATAGGAGTGGTGATAGTGTTTACTTCTGAGCATTTCGCAGCTGTGCTACCATTGGAACTGCGAACAACATTCCTCCTTATAGGTTTATTACCCTCCACAATGATTCCTTGCCTGATGGCATCCTCGATTTGAACCCCAATTTCATGGAGGTCCTTAAAGTTGAATAGTAGGAGGACTATCATTTTCTGTAATAGCCTTTCATGCAGATTTCTAACAATAATACGAACTTGCACTTTCTCTAGAGGCCTGTTCGTCATCATAGCCGCCTTTGCCCTCCATCGAGTAACAAACTCTGAAAAGCTCTCCTTCAGTTCCTGACGCGTTGCCTCAAGATCACGAGTTGTGACCTCGATTTGCGTGTTGTAGGAATATTGGGCAACGATGGATTCAGCCAACTCCTGCCAGTTGTGTTTCATAGAGTCCTCCAATTTAGCATATCAAATGGCAGCTATTCCGGACATGGTTCGGCTGAATAGTGACAACTTCTATACTTGGGTCAAACCCATTGGTCGCAGGATATCAGAAAACAAATGTAAATGTACCATCGGATCTCCAGAGCCATCGAAGCGATTAATATGCGGCATCTTGAACCGCTCTAGTAAGGTAACTGTCGATTCGGTGTGCCCATCCTCTATGTCTAGAATAGAGTTGACCCTCTGTGCCTTTTTAAACAGCTTTTCCAGCTTGTTGACTTTGAGCGCGATTGGATCAACCTTGAGTTCAAACGGTCTCTCGATTTGATACAACGGGGCTCTGGAAGTTTGTGCTGGGATGGATTCTACTTGGACTGGGAGAACCGAAACGCCCTCGGTTTGTGGATCTTGAGCAGTGGCAGCATTAGCTGTGGTACTGGGCATATGGATAGCCGCGGTGGGTACATGTGATGCGAAGGCCGCTGCTGGCTGCGGTTGCTGTTGCTGTAGGCTAGTTATAATCTCGACCTGATGGGATATAACCTCGGCCTGACGAGCCGTATCGCACTGCAGTGTCTCAACTATTTGTTGTAAATGGAGTATTGGTCTTTCCATATTGGTCTGGGGATATTGTGCCATTGGAATATGTGAGTGCACTGGTGCTAAACTGGAAGTAGATAACTATTCCTGAACTGAACAAACACAGGTTACCCCTGAATTAAATCTCTTATCTAACAAAGTTTATCAACACGAGTCCAGAGTACCCGGGGGATATCAAAGCCTTCTGAAGCTATGGTTCCAGGACTACCTAGCAAAAGAGAAAACATACAGTACCTGAGCCCAATTTCACTAGAACAGATATGATCACAACAGAGTGAATGTACTTCCCACTGAATTCTGCCCCAAAATAGGTACCAACTTTGCAACAGATATGCACATTCTTGTACAGTTTCACTGTAAAGCACATACCAGTTAAGTGAAAGCCAAAACACCCCTATGAGGGGGTAGGGTTACCCTATCCTAGTTTCGTCAGGAGCTAGGGTTCATTATTCAAACAATGTGGTTTCACGCAATCGTGTATTCGGGTGAGCAACCTATCCTAGTTTGGAACAGCCTTTACGGCTTTCGATATGCAACTAGGCCAAATGGTCAAAAGGGTACCTCAGCAAGACTACCTAATATACCTCTCGCACTTAACACCGAGAAGTGAAAGGAGGATCAAATAGTACAGCGGTAGTCCAAATCCAAGGGTTGTGTTCCCATCGTGGCAGAGCCCGCGACCGGTCAGCCTCTTGGCAAGCTTTCAGGCAAGTCTTCGGCAAACTGTCCAGCAATAGCAAATGGCAAACATAGTGACGTAGGTGCACCAATACAAATGTAATGCAAAGAAACATATAAGTGTAAATAAAATTTCATATCATGAATTTCAAGTCAAGTTCTCTAAAGTACCCAGTAGAGTCGTCAGAAACTGTAGCTCGACTTTTTCGCCCCCCTTTCGGAAACTCGAAATAAGCCCTACAGTTCGGACTCCCGCAGTACTAAATCTAATCTCACAAGTGCAATGTGAAATTGATAAACACCAAAGAGTCCAAGTCTGGCAAATCTTTTGGAAAATCAATTTTGAATCAAATTGCCAAAAAATAGACTGCTTTGCTAGATATAAAGTTGTTACCTAAATATTTTATTTTGGGAAAATTTAGGAAACTCATGACTCGTGCCAAATAACATGTGTCCGTCATCACCAAGATTGTCTCGGTTCGGGAACTTAGGTACGAGTGGGGAAGGTCATGAATTGAGCACCCCACTCGTCCAATCAAAGATCGGCCTCTACTAATCATGATATGATTTTTATCAACATTATATGCTCTTGTTCTGGTTTATTAGGCTAGCATTTACTATGTGATGTGCGCACACAAGGTATAGACTAGTTTGCCCGAATTGGAACATTTCAAGTCATGTTTGTTTTTCGAAAAGAGTTTGATTTTGCCACTTAATAAAGTAGGCTTAACATTTGTGAATTTGCTACTTGACAAAGTGAGCTTTAACGTACATTCATTGAATCATTCCAATTCAAGTAACAAGCCTTTATCCACAGGCACTTAAACAGTTTAACAAGTAAGCACTTAGCCTCATGACAAGCATGCTAGTCATGGTAGTCACTCACACTCATGCAAGTATGCTAAAACACTAAAAACTCACCAAGTACTTCAAGCCAAAATAAACAAAAGAGTTAGAAAAAAAAGAAATGCATGATTCCTAACTTATACAAGATGACTAATGCAATATATGCGATATGCAATTTAAATAGGCTCGGCTAATAAGCATGGCATATGAATCAATTTGATAAAATGCGTTCTAAGCACGTATTCAAAGAAGTATTGAAATGACAATGTAGTTAGAATGATGAACCAAGCCTCGATGCATGCAATACAGATGAATGGATGCAAGCATGCGATATGTTAATTGAAACGTGATGTCCCTAATCTAACTATCATAAGCTGATAAATAAAATGGAGAAATATGTGGGGTTGGAAGACATTCACATTATTACATTGCGCTCTCACGAAGGAGAGTTCGAATAAACTAACTAGCTAGCTAAGTAGGCTAAACTAAGCTAATTATTACAACATAAATTAAATTAGCTAAACTAATTAACTAATTATTACAACAAATTGAACTAATTACCTAACTATGCTAGTTAACTAATTATTACAAACCGAATTAATTAACTATTCTAGCTAACTAATTATAATTAACACAATACAAATTAGCTATTCTGACTAATTACAAAAGCCACTAGTTAAGCATAAAATTAATCTATTACAACGCGGATTCCAAGGATTGATGAGGAACTCATGCATGAACGCGGTTTCGACCCGAAAAGCCATTTTTCTGCTGCTACATGCCTCTGTTACTCAATAGGACACTTGCACTGATTTCCTTTTCCAGACCAATTCTGTTCTGTATCAGAAGTACACTACTGAATTTTTATTGGTGGCCGACAGGGGGCCGGTCGGCCACTGCTGAGTGGACTCCCTTGCTTCAACAGAGAGTGAACAGAATAGGACAGTGTATTGCTCAAGTGTTTGCTTGCACAATTCATCCCCCTTCTCATGGACAAATTAAAGGGAGACAAACCTTGGTCCTCAAACCATCAACTCAAGCAATTTCATTGCATAATGGCTCATGAACCAAAGTATGTAATATCATTGATTGCACAAACAAGACCCACAACCTTCATCCTATCATGCATGATTAAGGGTACTGGAGACTTAGAAAACTTGGCACATTTCATCACTTTGAGTATGAAATGGCCAAATTTTCCTTGTGTTCAATTAATGTCCGATTGAACACACCAAAACACAATCAAATTGTTATCTTCGCACAATTTTAGTTTCAACTTTTGTTTACTCATTTTAATTACCCTCCCATTCTTTAACCAATTAAGTCCATTGGTGAGAAGTCCTCTAAAAGAGAAGGAAGTGTCAAGCAAGGGTTAGTTTAAGGCAAGAGAGATGTGTCATGCCGTTGATAATGAACCCTCTAAAGAGGATTAAACCATTAAGCATGGACCTCAATCTCAAGCTTAAACAACCCTCAAAGCAAACAAAGAGTCAAGAAATGAGGGAGGTTGCTGAAATTAAGTGAGAAAAGCACTTAAAACATGCAATCAACTCAAACAAATGGTGTCTAAAGGCCTAAAACACCAAGCTTATGAGGACACTTACATTACAAGCATACAATACAAGACTCAAATACAACAACCAGCCAAAAATAGAGGCAAAACAATCTAAAATAGAGCCTAAAACATGCTGGAATTAAGATACAAATGGCTAAAAAAATAAGCTAACACATAGAGCTGACTAGGCTAGCAACCAAGGCATAAGGAATGGAGGCTAACCCCTCCAAATTTGGACTTCAAAACATGATTTTCGCCACTGAAATTACTCTGAAATTCAGTACTCAAAAGCCCAAAAAAAGATAGTTTGAAAGTGGGAAACAAAGGTGGAAATGCCTTATAAACAAGAAACAAAGAAGGGTGAGCCACTCCTTAACCTTAAATGGCCTAAAACCACCAATTTCAGCCCACAAAACAGAGTTTTTTTTTTTATAGCCCCAAAACAACCCAAAATCAGTGGAAAAAAGATAGAAAAACAAGTATGCAAAGTAAGTTAAAAACGTAAGTGTTATACCTCTTGAAGCAAAAATCAATCCTAGGCAACAATTCAAGCCAAAACCAATTTCAAGAGCTCCAAGAAGGCTTCAAGGAACCTCAGTCCAATGATGATCAACTTTGGTTAAGGAGATGTAGGCAAAAGTGTAGTGCATGTAGGCTAATGTGCACAAATTTGCAAGAGAGAGAGAGAGAGAGAGATTTTTGCTTCAAAAAATTTCTAACCCTCCTAAAATGTTTCTAAACTTTAAAACCAAAAGAGAATGTCAAGTATATATAGAAAAAACAGTCCCTCAGTTGAAAATATCTAAATTGGGACAGCTGGCCAAAAATATCTAGGTTTTTCACCAGTGGCCGACCGGGCAGAAGTATGCATTGTCGGCAATCAACGGTGGCCGGTTGGCCATCAAAATCTACTACTAAGCCCGACTTCAAATGGACATATCTCCTTCATCTGGACTCCTTTTCAGATCATTCTTGAGTCTAAATTGAAGCCCCAGAAGTCTACTTTCCAATGGTGGCACCCTCACATCTAAATGCTAAGTGTGCAAAAGAGATATGCCTATTTTAGTGAAGGTTGCTCAGTTTTGCCTTAATCGGATTGATGCCTAACTTCAAATAGCCATATCTTCGTCATCCGGACTCAGTTTTAGGAGATTCTTGAGTCTAAAATGTAGCCCCAAAAGTCCCCTTTCCAATGGTGGTAACCTCACAACTAAAGTCCAAGTGTACAAAAGGATAGGCTTGATTTAGTGAGGCTGCCCAGTTCTCTCTTAATGGTTTCAAGCCCAACTTTTTCCCCAACTAGTTTTCTTTCCTCTTCTCCAATTTTCTTCAACTCCAACCCTATAAATAAGAGGTTTAAAAGATTTTTCAAAGAGTTCACCTCTCTTCCATTTATTTCCACTTTGTCCTTATTCGGTTTACCGAAAAATGCAATTTGTAATGAAATGTGAGCCTCAGAACATCGTAGAAATATTTTCAAAAATATTTTGAAAGAGAGGGTTTTAAGGTCTAAAATAATGTTGGTCAAAAAATTTTTGGTCTAAAATGGGGTGAAAGGTTGGGATTTAGAGCTCTTTTTGCTGAAGAAATTGAACATTTGCACAGCACAACTCATCATCGAGTGATCAATTAGTGGCACCCAAGTCTTAAGGGCAGTAACAAATAGGGTGTCTACATTATGCTTCTTCTTATACTGTTATTGTCTCTTGTGTGACTTCTTCCTTCATCTCTTTCTTTGTGAATCACAGATCTAGAGTTCCTACAGGTAGCATAAACAAAATCAGTGTTTTTTTTATTTTATTTTAGCCATCATCGTGTTTGAGAAGTGTTCAGAGAGTGTTGGAGGTGTGTCCAGCAACTAAAAGAAGTGAACAAAAGTGGGACACAAGATAGGGCATGTCTAACGTATTTGCCGCGTATTCGAACTTGTCCGTGTCCTAGACGTGTTGGACACCTAATATGTTAGGCTAGATGAAGGGCATCTGCTTCATGGGTTTTCATATATAATGGACGTGATTCATGAGATAAATGTTTTAACCTCATGGTTATATTAAATGTGCTTTATGTAGATGTAGACACCCCATTTTGACCGGCCCAAAGACTTGGGCGCTTTCTTTTGATTCCCCGATGATGACAATTAGAATGTGTTTCTCGCAGAATTCTCAGTAAAAGAAATGGAATTTAAACTTTAATCCCAACCCTCACCATTATGGCCAAATGATTTTAAAATATTGAATATTTCATTAATTTAGTATTTTTGTAATTTTTCATAATTTTATGTGTTTGTTCATATTTTTGGTGTATTTTATATAAAAGAAAATAATAAAACAAATTATCTTATGTGTTTAAAATTATTATATTATATATTTAGTATTTTATATAAAATTATATTAGTATATTATATGTTTAGTATTTTGGTATAAATTATATATTTTATATATTTTATATATTATATATATATATATATATAATATTATGGCCTTTGGCACGAGTCATGGGTTTCCTAAATTTCCCATAAATATTTAGGTGGCGACTCTGAAATCTGGCAAAGCAGTCCATTTTTGGCATTTGATTCAAACATCGATTTTCCAAAAACAATTGCCGGATTTGGACTCTTTTTGTGTTTCCACTGTTTCACATTGCACCTGTGAAATCAGATTCAGAACCAACACACAAGTGGAGTCCGAACTGTAAGGGCTATTTCATTCTTTCGAAAGGGGGCACGAAAAGCCGAGCTACAGTTTCTGGCGACTCTGCTGGGGATTTAGAGAACTTGACTTGAACTTCATGATGTGAATTTTTATCTACATTTATATGTTCTTTGCATTGCATTTGCATTGGTGCGCCTAAGTCCCTGTGTTTGCCATCTGTTATTCCTGGACGGTTTGCCGGAGGCTTTGCCTACAAAGCTTGCCAAAAGGCTGACCGGTCATGGGCTCTGTCAAGTTGGGAACACAACCCTTGGATCTGGATTACCGCTGTACCGCTTGATCCTCCTTTCACTTTTCGGTGTTAGGTGTGAGAGGTATATTAGGTAGTCTTGCTGAGGTACCCTTTGTGACTATTTGACCTAATGCATATAGTACGCTCTAGTGACCATTCAAATTAGGACAGGATGCTACCCGTATAGGATGTTATGAAGCCACTTGTTTGAATAGTGAACCCTAGATCATTTCAAAAAGCTAGGACAGGATAATCCCACCCTCCATAGGGGTGTTTGTTCTCTTTCCTGCTATGTGTTCTGTGCAGTTTATTGGATCTAGACAGGGGTTCTCAAATTCTGAACAGTGGTTCAGGCATTTCAGTTTGTGGGTTTGAGTTCAGTGTGTTAGTATGAGTGATCAGTTGAGTCGAAACGCTGCTAAAATTCTGATTGGGGGTCCCATTTTTTTTTCTAGTTTGCAAACATGGCTTCAAAAAAAAAAAACAAAAAACAAAAAGAAAAAAAAAATAATACTAAGTCAACTCATTTTATTTGTGTTGTTATTTTATACCCAAAAAAAAAAATTAGTATTAAAAAAAAAAATCATCAAAATCATTTTGTTTGTGTCGTTTTAGTAATTGTTGTTTTTCCAAAAAAATTTTTTTTAAAAAAAAAAAAAAAATGGGAATGGGTTTGTTTTCTTTTGTTCATATAAAATGTGTTTTTGTTTTTTGAGTATATATATTAAATAAATAAAAAAATCTATTATCCCACAAGTCCACCAGTGTAAATAAATAGAACTTGTGGGATATCTGACCATTTCTGTAATTGGGGAGTGACCACTTGTTGATTACACGGGCTTTATTTTGAATGTTGTGGATGGCCCACATGTTGACTGGCAATTTGAGTATGGTTTTATTCTGAGTTCTGAATTGACTATTAAGTCTAAGTTTGATTCCACCAAGTTTGTAGAGTTGGGATCAGACCCGAGTCATTCTAGTGAATCAAAGTCTGTTGATTTCAAAAGTGTTAAATCTAGACATATGTCCTGTCTAGACCTTCTTTGTCTTTTTCTTTTGAGTCTGTTGTCATTGCTGAGTCATAGTCTCTTTCCAATAAACCAAAAAAAAACAAAAACAAAAACAAAACAAAAACAAAAACAAAAACAAAAACAAAAATAAAAAAAATACCATAGAGTCTACCTACTTCACTGTGCCTTTAAATCATTGCATTGACCAAAGTTTTTTCAAAACTCTTTCCAAAACTCTGATAAAAACAAAGAGGAAGAATTTCCTCGGGATTTGCAAATTTTGATCAACTAAGAAGAAGAGAGGTGTACTAAGCCCTTGATGAATAAAATCATTTTTGTTAATGTGGGTACTGAGAAGGATCCTGGCTTGGTCCAAATTGGTTCTATCTTGTCTTCGTAAGAGTACGAGCTAAGGAGCTAAGGAGGTCGGACCTTGAGTCAAGAGGGATCCTATGCTGTATAATCAATTCCAGGCATGTTTTCGTAGGACCACGCAAAAACAATTTTTTGAAAGCTTTTCACAAAGTGACTAATCACTCGTACTCTTACGAAGACAAGATAGAACCAATTTGGACCAAGCCAGGATCCTTCTCAGTACCCACATTAACAAAAATGATTTTATTCATCAAGGGCTTAGTACATCTCTTTTCTTCTCAGTGGCTCAAAATTTGCAAATCCTGAGGAAATTCTTCCTCTTTGTTTTTATCAGAGTTTTGGAATGTGATTCTTATGTACAATATATGTTCTTATTCTGATCATTTAATAAATCCTAAAATTTATTATGTGAAGCATACAAGGTATAGACTAGGTTGCTCAAATTGGAACAATTCAATTTCATGTTTGTTTCTCGGAAAGGGATTGAATTTGCCACCCTTAGGTGGGCTTAATTTGCCACCCTTAGGTGGACTTAATGTTTGTGAATCTTAAAACGTACATTCGTTGAATCATTCCAATTTAAGCAACAAGCCTTCATCCACAGGCATTCAAACAGTTTATCATTTTAAGCAATTAGCCTCATGGTAGGATGCTAAACAAAATAAGAAAATTATGTACAAGCGGGATGCTAAAGCATAACAACTCACATATTTACCGACGTCCCGCGAACAAGCTACAAAACAAAGTTAGAAAATATGCATGATTCCTAACTATACAACACATGTGATATGCAATTACTAGACTCGGCTACTAATATGGCATATGAAATGAATTGATCGCATGCGGTCTAAGCATGTATTCAAAGAAGTATTGAAACGACAATGCGAATTGGATGATGAACCGAGTCTTGGTGCATGCAATATAAGTGGATGCAAACATGAGTATGCTAAATAAAACATGATGCCTCTAAACTAACCATCATAAGCTGGTAAATAAAAGGGAGAAAGACGTGGGGTTGGAAGACATGCACACACACACGCACACTTATTACAAGTTTGTTTGCCCTCGCGCAGGAGGGTCCGAATGAACTAATGCGCCCTCACGCAGGAGGGTCCGAATGTCCAAGTGTCCAAATAAATAATTATTACAAAACCGAATGAATAATAAATAAAAGGGGGCTGTCTAATTTATTACAATAATTGACGTAAGGCAAGCCTTGACACAATAAATTCGGTATAACGTCCGACCGAATTCAATTAATCATATTGGTTCTTTATGTTGGTTGTATCCAATTTTAACCATTTTTATTAGCATTTTTTATTACCTTTCCATTTCTTTATCTTTTCTCCTGTTTATGCAAAAGTGATATTTACATCCACTAAGTCTGAAATGCAATAAAGGAAAATCAGTGTCGACTTAACCCGAATAAACCTTATTTTCTTCAGAGGAAATCACAAATGAAGAGTCAAACTTATTTAAAGTAATAAATTACAACAATTTATATACAATATTTAAATTACAGCAGATATGTAGGTGGTGCGGTGGTGCAGTGGTGCAGCCATCCCATTAAAGCGATAAAAAAAAGTAATAAAACGAGATAAATAAAGTATTTAAACAAATTAGGTACTATTCACCGCCGGGATATTTATTTAAAGTAATAAATTACAACAATTTATATACAATATTTAAATTACAGCAGATATGTAGGTGGTGCAGTGGTGCAGCCATCCCATTAAAGCGATAAAAAAAGTTATACTTAGGTACTATTCACCGTCGGGGTTACTATTCACCGCCGGAGGTGCTATTCACCGCCGGAGGTTACTATTCACCGCCGGGATATTTATTTAAAGTAATAAATTACAACAATTTATATACAATATTTAAATTACAGCAGATATGTAGGTGGTGCAGTGGTGCAGCCATCCCATTAAAGTGATAATAAAACGAAATAAATAAAGTATTTAAACAAATTATATCACATTTTACATTAAATGAAAATTTGCGAAAACTCACCTTTTGGAGAAATAATGAATTTTCTGAGTCACAAACTTTCTTTTTGATTACTCTCAAGTCTGTGGAATGTGTTCTCAATTCTCAATCCAAAATTTGAAATTATAACTTTAGTGGTTGTTTTTTGAATGGTGTAGTGATGAAAAGAAAATATTTTATTTCTTTCTCCCTCTTAATCCTTCTATCCCTATTGAGCCTCTCACAGAATGCTCTCCCCTCTCTCCTCCAGAATTCTTCTTTGCTGAATCCTCCCAGAATTCCTCTCTGCTCTCTCCTTCAGAATTCCTCTTCTCCGAATCCTTTTTAAAACTCCTCCCTGATTAGCCTTTATATAGGCAAAGTAATAATATAATAATATAATAATAATAATAATATAATAATATAAATATAATAATAATATAAATAGAATATATATATATATATATGCGTTGTTGTTGTTGATGTTGGGCGGTGCCGACGTTTTATTTTTTATTATTTTTATTTTATAATATATATAATATAATATAAAATATATAATTTATATCAAAATACTAAACATATAATATACTAATATAATTTTATATAAAATACTAAATATATAATATAATAATTTTAAACACATAAGATAATTTGTTTTATTATTTTCTTTTATATAAAATACACCAAAAATATGAACAAACACATAAAATTATGAAAAATTACAAAAATACTAAATTAATGAAATATTCAATATTTTAAAATCATTTGGCCATAATGGTGAGGGTTGGGATTAAAGTTTAAATTCCATTTCTTTTACTGAGAATTCTGCGAGAAACACATTCTAATTGTCATCATCGGGGAATCAAAAGAAAGCGCCCAAGTCTTTGGGCCGGTCAAAATGGGGTGTCTACAGTTGCCCCTCTTTGACAGAGCTCGAAGTCATTTCATGACGTGAGTGAATGTCAAAGCCCGAAGACGACCCTTTTGACAAGGCCGTAAGACTTGGGCAAACAAACAAATGTGCAAATGCAAGTGGTTGAACCAGAAGGTTGCCTACGTATCCCATTGCAATCAGGGGCAAGATGCAGAATGATATGTAAAACATAACTTATGATCATGCAATGAAATGCAAAACAAGACAATGACATGACACTGAATGAATGCATAAATGTTGGATGTACTGAATGTGAGATCCAAACGCTTCGTTCGCGAGAGGAGGAAAGTGAACTTGAGATCCAAATGCGTCTTACGCGAGAGGAGTATTTGATATTGAGATCCAAACGCGTCTGTCATACGCGAGAGGAGTATTTGAGATTGAGATCCAAACGCGTCTGTCATACGCGAGAGGAGTATTTAAGATCCAAACGCATTTGTCATACGCGAGGGGAGTATTTGAGATCCAAACGCGTCTGTCATACGCGAGGGGAGTATTTGAGATCCAAACGCGTCTGTCATACGCGAGGGGAGTATTTGAGATCCAAACGCGTCTGTCATACGTGAGGGGAGTATTTGAGACCCAAACGCGTCTGTCATACGCGAGGGGAGTATTTGAGATCCAAACGCGTCTGTCATACGCGAGGGGAGTATTTGAGATCCAAACGCGTCTGTCATACGCGAGAGGAGGTGGCGTGGTATAAACAGACAGGTGCACCTACTGTTTTTAACCGATTTGCAATCCAAACGTGTCTCACACGAGAGGAAAGGGGGAAGGTTTTAACTAGGTAAACATCAAATCTAGCATCATTCATATGAAAGGAGCGAAGGTAAATTCGAAGTCCAAACGCGTCTTACGCGAATGGAAGAAGGTATGGTAGAATGATTTCTTGCTAACAAGGGGTAACCTTCACAGATGCCCCTTTTCTTCCTGATTATATTCACAACTTTTCCTATTCTCCAACGGGGTGACAGACTAGGTTGGTTCAGTTTCCAGAGTTGAGGCGCATACAAGCTACCTCAACCTATGGGGCTGCCATACAGATTTCAAGCCGGGGATACACCCCTGGGTATTTAAACCAGGCTTTAGTCTCGGAAATCCCGAACCTTTTGCGTTCTAGGCTTTGCCATTCGAACTCTAGTTTCCACCGTCGCAGTTGGTCTCCTAGGAACTCATTGCAAACATAGGCAGGATAATACACAGATATTTACATATACACAGATATTTACTTCAATAAAATAAGTTTTGTTTTTTGCACATCAATGGCGTGACTGACATATCACTTTGAGTTTGAAAACATTTTGTTTGATTGAATTTGAGAGTGATTAAATTTTGAATTCTGAATTGAACATTGATTCTATACTGATTTGAATCAAAGAATGACTTAACGAAAGAAGAACGAAGCAAAACGTTCCAAACACACTTATATACACTAACTAGTATAAATACACCGACTGGTATAAATATACTGACTGGTATGAAAGGAACACCCTTATATACACTGACTGGTAGGAATACCTTGACTGGTAGGAATACACACTTATATATACTGAATAGTTGACTCGAGCGGTGGAGAAGACAGAATCTCTAACTTGACTATGCCCCTAGTTCATTGCCTTGACCCTTTGATTTTTTTGTAAACATGTTTTGATCAACATAAGAGTTAGATTAGCATACTTCTTCCATTTTCTGTTTTGAAATCATGTAAGCTGAGTTGTGAGCATTGAAAAATTTCCCTTTTTAAATCCAAAGAATGGTCCAAGTTTTGCAAAAATGAAACAATTTTCGAGAAAAATTAGTCAGCTTCATTCAAATTAATCAAAACCTATTTTTGCAAATGGCCACTACTCAACTAACATGGAATCAACCATTGGGGTGCATAGCCCTAAGCCAGATAACCCCGAATTGGTTCTGTTGTAGCAACGATGATAACCGAACCGAGCCGATCTGAATCGAACTGAACCAAGTTGAATCGAACCAACTGAACTGAGTAGATCGAAGATACACCAATCAAATACGAATAGGACAATCAGGTTGACTAAAGATACACCAATCAAACATGGACGAAATGAATGAGTTAACAAAAATTATTGGGGCCGAACTTAAAGATGAAGCTACCTACGTATCCTCAAGATAGGAATCAAGCCATCGTAGTTCTGGTCAAGGTTCACTCGGGTATTGACACTCTCCTTTTCGTTTCATCATCATTTCATTTTTTTTCTTTTTTTCTTTTTTTTCTATATATTTTTTCATTCATTTTTTTTTTGTTTTTCTGCTCTAACTTTTGCCTGGGTCACCCTTCCGGGTTTTCGACCCAGCGAGCCTCTCAAGGGTTACTTTCATTTTACTTTGTCCATGTTGATTGGGTGTGAAATCTGTAGGCCATCTATAAGAACGATTGCTACACTTGATCAGTACTGAATTTGCCCCTAGTGTAGTGGATAGGAACTTGATGTCCTTCAATAATAAAATTCATTCTCTCAACTTCTGGGTTTGCCTTTCTGGGCGGTCTTCATTGGGAAACGATTCAGTTTTAACTTTTTGATCACATCCAACCTTTTGCCCCTAGTTCAAGGGCTCCTTCAAAACTCACATCTGACCTTCTTGCCCCTAGTTCAAGGGTTATTTATCTGAATCACAGGCTCGACATAGTTCTGGCTAAGGTTCACTCGGGTATTGACACTCTCCTTTTACGCTCTAACTTTTGCCAAAGCCGCCCTTTCGGGTTTTCAACCTTGCGAGCTTTTCATTTTTTTCTTTTTATTTTTTATTTTATTTTTGTTTTTTTATTTTTTTTTTTTGTGCTCTAACTTTTGCCTGGGTCGCCCTTCCGGGTTTTCAGCCCAGCGAGCCTCTCAAGGGTGGTACCTTATTGCCCCTAGTTCAAGGGCTACCTCCATTTCAGCTATGCAAACCTCACACTTTTGCCCCTAGTTCAAGGGTTGTTTCAAATCTGGAATCACATTCGACCTTATTGCCCCTAGTGGAAGGGCTGCCTCCATTTGAATCACATCATTGCCCCTAGTTCAAGGGCTGTCTCCATTTTGGCTATGCAAGCCTCATGCTTTGGTTGATTACTGAACACTTCGAATCACGGTTTGAAAGTTAAGGAGCTAAGGAGGTCGGACCTCAAGTCAAGAGGGATCCTATGCTGTATAATCAATTCCAAGCATGTCTTCGTAGGACCACGCAAAAATAGTTTTTGAAATCTTTTCACAAAGTGACTAAGGCTTGCCTTACGTCAATTATTGTAATAAATTAGACAGCCCCCTTTTATTTATTATTCATTCGGTTTTGTAATAATTATTTATTTGGACACTTGGACATTCGGACCCTCCTGCGTGAGGGCGCATTAGTTCATTCGGACCCTCCTGCACGAGGGCAAACAAACTTGTAATAAGTGTGCGTGTGTGTGCATGTCTTCCAACCCCACGTCTTTCTCCCTTTTATTTACCAGCTTATGATGGTTAGTTTAGAGGCATCATGTTTTATTTAGCATACTCATGTTTGCATCCACTTATATTGCATGCACCAAGACTCGGTTCATCATCCAATTCGCATTGTCGTTTCAATACTTCTTTGAATACATGCTTAGACCGCATGCGATCAATTCATTTCATATGCCATATTAGTAGCCGAGTCTAGTAATTGCATATCACATGTGTTGTATAGTTAGGAATCATGCATATTTTCTAACTTTGTTTTGTAGCTTGTTCGCGGGACGTCGGTAAATATGTGAGTTGTTATGCTTTAGCATCCCGCTTGTACATAATTTTCTTATTTTGTTTAGCATCCTACCATGAGGCTAATTGCTTAAATGATAAACTGTTTGAATGCCTGTGGATGAAGGCTTGTTGCTTAAATTGGAATGATTCAACGAATGTACGTTTTAAGATTCACAAACCTAAGCCCACCTAAGGGTGGCAAATTCAAACCCTTTTCAAGAAACAAACATGAAATTGAATTGTTCCAATTTGAGCAAACTAGTCTATACCTTGTATGCTTCACATAATAAATTTTAGGATTTATTAAATAATCAGAATAAGAACATATATTGTACATAAAAACCACATCATGATTAGTAGAGGCCGATCTTTGATCGGGTGAGTGGGGTGTTCAATTATTGACCTTCCCCTCTCATACCTAAGTTCCCGAACCAAGACACTTTGGTAACGACGGACTAATGGCCTTTGGCACGAGTCATGGGTTTCCTAAATTTTCCATAAATATTTAGGTGGCGACTCTGAAATCTGGCAAAGCAGTCAATTTTTGGCATTTGATTCAAACATCGATTTTCCAAAAACAATTGCCGGATTTGGACTCTTTTTGTGTTTCCATTGTTTCACATTGCACCTGTGAAATCAGATTCAGAACCAACACACAAGTGGAGTCCGAACTGTAAGGGCTATTTCATTCTTCCGAAAGGGGGCGCGAAAAGCCGAGCTGCAGTAGATAAAGGAGTTTCATTTACATGAGATCTCCCAAGTTTTGTAACTTGGAAATTTCACAGTTGTTAATAGAATTAGAGTCTGTATTAGGTCAACAACAACATAATTAACTTTTATATGAGTGGTTGGGCTTGTCCAACTAGAATATGACATTTTGAGAATATGTCAATTCAAAGGCTAAATTTGTGGTTCATTCAAGTAATGTGGTGCGGGAAATACTAATTTAAGGGATGTGCTACATGATGTCTATCATGGAATTCCTAGAACACATCATTTCTTTTCTATCTCAGTTTTTGCTATTTATTTCCAATGTTCCCTTTTTTTGTTGGTAATATATTTCTTTTTGATAATTAATTATCTCTAAATGTTAATAATGTAGGCATTGATTCGGAAAATCCAGTTATTGATGTCACTCTATCTCCCTTCATTGATTATACATCATCTTCTCATGGTTCCAAAGTTGTTTTATTGTGTGAACGCGCTCGAGTTGCTAGTTAGTCAAGATTGGAACTTAGGAGTTATGAATTGGTCCCATCTGTAGTAATTCCTGAGAAACTTCACAACAAAATTTAGATTTGTTTTCACTAGTAAGTGAAATGTCCTTGAATTTTGACTTTTTTACTCCCATGCTCTTTCTCTCCTTGATACTCTACTTTACATGGACTCAGGTACAAGTGTAGAGTGTGGGTATGTATCTAGGGGTCGGACTCGACAAACCTCTAAATGAGGGATATGGGGTACATGGATACGGCTAAACATGGATGTGTCAAAAAAATATAATGTATTTTTCTGATGAAGTTACAACAATCTATGGCTTAGAATGATTACATATTTTTATGATGATGCTACATATTTGTAGTTAAAAAATATTGAATAAAAATTATATATAACGTTATTAAATTTTTATTTTTATTTTCGATGGATAGACGTTAAATTCCAACTCCTTAATTAGTATTAGTCCCAAAACATGAGAAGCTCATGTAAGACCATCTCCAATGCTGCATCTAATATTTCATCAAATTTAAATTTGATGAAAAACGACAATTGTTGAACTTCCAACCCTTTCATCAAATTCATATCAGATGAGGGATGAATCAAAACTTTTATCAAATGAAGGGAGGCTTTTATCTTTCATCAAATTTAAATTGTAACCATTCAGTTGGACATCCTCCCGAATGTCCACCTTAGAGCAACTTTAATAGCTTTTCTTGTTTATGTCCGGATGATTTCTAGGACATCAATTTGGATGTCCTCCGGAACAACTGGGGACGGAAAAAATCTGATGAAAATTATAGGGTGTGTTTGATTTGTGTCTTGAGATAAATTTTCAAAATTTTTTTTGAGAAGAGTTTAGAATTTTTTTTTGGTTTGTTTGGTTGTATATTTTGAAAATAGTTTGGGAGTTTGGAATTATTTGATATTTTGTTGTAGTTGAGTAGATGTGTATGAGAGAAAAAGTGATTGAGAAGGAGAGAGGAGAGAGAAAAAATGATTAATTAATATATAATAGAGAGAAGTAATTTTGGAATTTTTTAAAGATAATTTGTAACCAAACATGGTGTTAGAAATTTTCTTTCAAAAATATGTTTCAAAACACAAATCAAACACACAAATAATTTTAATATTGGAGTGAACAGTGTTAAATAAAACTTCTCATCAAATTTTATTAAGATTTAATGAAATTTTTGATTTCCCAATGCTCTAAAAGCCAGCCAACCCAATAGCCTTGTAATTTTTATTATAAGCCCCATTTTATTAACAGATCAAAGTGTATCCTAAGCCCAAATTCACCAAACCCTAGCAGCCATCAACAAAGTTGAATACAGAATATGGAGATGACGAACGACGACGATGACGATGAGGTAGCGAGCCATGTCTCTCTCTCTCTCTCTCTCTCTCTCTCTCTCTCTCTCTCCCCCTCCTTCCTCCCGTGTCCTGGCCGTATTCAGTACCCATGTTGTGTCGTGTCGACACAGGTACAAGATGGTTTAATTTATCTCCTGGTGCTTAGGTTTAATTTATCTCTGTCTGTCTCCGTCCATCTTTTGATTATAGCAGTTCAATGGCTGTTGGAGTTTTTCTTGTCATTATTTTCCTTCTTTTTCTGGTCTTTTTTTTAAAGAAAAAAAAAATCTGGTGCTACTTATTCTTCGTAAGGTTTCAATTTCAATCACATAACAAAAATCAAAGTTGTTGGCCTGTTTAGTTGTGCAGAAATCTTGAAATGTTTTCAACATGAAATCTTTGCAACCTTTGACAAAAATCTGGTTGTAGAAAATATAGGCATTCACTGGTAATATTGGCAATATCATCCGTAACAACCAAAAATCTTATAACCTGTGTGGATTTTATATTTTCATGGTCTCTCCAAAAGAGAAGAAATGATAAGAAATAAAAATAGGGCTTAGAGTTTTGTCCTTCTCTAGCTTTAGAATTAAATGATGAAGAGGATGGAAAAGTCTTCTTGTCTCTGTATTGCATAATTTAGAGTGGCACTTCTTGAAGATACAATGATTAATAGTTGTTTAACGTTGACCAATTAATGTTCCTGTAAAGAGTGATCTGATCTGGGTCCATGGTGCCAAAAAGAAGAGGAAGGTCAAGAAGAGTGGCATAGGATGGAATTATCAAAAAAAAAAAAAAAAAAAAGAAAAAAAGGGAAAAAAAAGGAGTGACATAGGATGGGGCGGTGATAAATTGCATGATTGCTTCAGACTTAATCAAGAATATGGATTGGAATAGAGTGGATAGGAGAAAACAAATTCGTGTACTTGAAGCCAATTAATTGGGGCCAAGTGATGTAGAACAACCGGAAACGAAGAATAGTAATACCGAAGAAAGAGAATAAACCACACGGAAAACAAAACAAACCCTAAAATACTCAAATACAGCTCTCAATTTTCAACGCTTATTCAACGCTGAATAATCCTCCTACATAAAGGCCTAGTTACCCTTCTTATGCGAGGAAAACTTAGCATTATGACTTGTATTAGATTCATTATTCTTCAATTGAGTTTTTATTGCTGGCTGAATTGTTGGTGATGGGGAATATATTTGATTCTTCTTATTAGTTTGATTTGGTGTAATGAATTTCCGGATTTGATTTTGATATTGATTATTGAATATATTTGATTTTGCTTTGGAACTGTTTCCCTTTTCTCTCCTCTCTTCACACTCTTCTTACTTCTCTTCCTCTTTCTCCTTTATTGTTCTTCTAGTGCTACAACTGTTGGAGCATGGGTCTACTATCATTTTGTATTCAAGTGCTATAATTTTATAAAACATTTTACTTCCTAGTTTCATATGCTGCTTCTGAATTTATGGATGAAATATCTCATTAGACTGCTGCTGAAATTGGTTTAGGGGATGAAATTATTACCAACTGGGAGGAAAAATGTTTTCTACCTCACTCTATATGGATCGTTGGTAAGTGCTTTTCTGCTTTGGTATAGCGATGTTAGGATCTTTTTTTTGGTGTTTAATATCTTATGGAATTGACTAGCGTTTCATGTCAGCTTGGAGCTGGTTCCTTCCTGATACATCACTTTTCAATGTTGGTCAATTCAATTCTTGTCAGTTTTGGGCTGAGTGAAGAGGTGCACAACCCTGTATGTCCTTCTAGCATTATGTTTATATAATGAAGACTTGTTTATCCAAAGTAATTGGCTTCATTTGGTCTGGAATGTACTGTATTCCAATTTTTTAGTGATTTAGTATGATAAATAGACTAAATGTTTGTCAAATAGCTTATCAGTTGTAGTATATAAATAGGTGTGGTAATACCCATTAGTTTTGGAATAAAGAATATATATTGTGATTGGAGTAGGGCTTAGTTTCTCTCTCTAGCCCTTAGGGGTTTTATCCCTAATTGGGGCATTTTTCTTCTCTCTCTCTCAATTTGATCTTGATTTGGCATTTGGATTTCATTATTTGGTATCAGAGCATAAGATCTTGTACTCCATTGTTTCTAATTGTACATACAACTCGTCAATTAGAAAGGAGCAACATACCTGACTCTGGATTTAAACCCTAATTCTTGGGTGCGAACCCTAGATCATCTCACCAGAAGTTTCCATCACAAGTGTGATCGATTTGATCTGAAGCCATAGATTTGACATCGCAATCAAGAGTTGACTCTAGATTTGGTAGTCGTGACTTGCATTTGGACCTTTCACACTGGTGATTCAACATTACAACAAGATCTCGAAGCCTTCGAGTTCAGATCTCAGTTTAAAGCCCTTCATTTGTTTGCATATGTCAGGAAACCAAGGAATAACCATCTCTCTGAAGTCGAAGTGGAAATTGCGATATTACCAGATTGCTTCGTTGACTCCATTGGACGAAAGAGGGATTTTTTTTTTTGTTCAGTTGTTTTGGGTTGCATTTGGTTCAAAGTTCAAACCTAGAATCTCTCTGAAGTTGAAGTTGAAGACCTATCGCGATTTGAAGACCCATTGCAAACTTGAAATTGTTATTGTTCATCGTGATTTCAACCTAGCTCTTTAATTTGAGTTCGCGTTCGCTGGAGTTCTTGAATCCTCTTATTGAGTCAAGTTCGCAGACTTTGAAGTCAACCTAGTTTGGCCTTGCGATCTGACTTGCAAGATGAGATTCGATCTGGGTTTGGTCCTTCGATTCCAGTTCGTCGCTGAATAAGGTATATCAACTCTTTGTGAACCAACTCCCTTGGATTCCCTGTACCACTTCGATTCATCTTGGGTTCGAAGTTGTGAGTTGACTTCAACAATCACTTGCAAGTTGCGATGCAACCCTCTGCAACGAATTGATGTGAGTAGTGAACTCATCTTCTTTGGAAGTTGCGACTGCAGATTACCAAAAAAATCAACTCAAAGATTTGATCTCATAGTTCATAAGTGATTCAAAATCTAACTTGGTTCTGTTTTTCAAGTTGATCGACATGACTCAATTCAATTCTGGTATGTTTGACTCAGCTTTCTTCTCGATTGGAATTGTCCTGAATCAATTCGCGATGTGGCTATCTTATTCTTGATTCTTGTTCTTGGATTGGATCTTGATTATTTGCTACTACATACTGCTGTGAATGGATATTGAATTGAGTTGTCCTCAATTGGGAAATTGGGTCTGAAACTGTGATCTTTGTGATCGGCATATCTAGACTGTTTGTGGGTCATATTGGGTTTGGTTATGGCTAATCAGGATCGAGGTCATCGAAATGGCCGTGGTAGAGCTTATGCTTCGACTTTGGGTGAAGAAACTGAGATGAAGTTCTCAATTGGAAGGGACACTGATGCTAATCCAAATCAAAATTCATAATAAAAAAGATGAGTTGAAGCAAATGAGTGGACGACTTGTTACATCACAAGCTGCCATTGAAATTTTTGATAGCTTCAAAGAAATTATTTGAAGTTTATCGTTAGGACTCTTTCATACCTCTTTACGAAGTTGTTTTGAGTTGAGTGGGTTGCTTGTGTGCTCAATTCACATTTGTGTCAAGGGAGGAATGAAAGAACCAAATTCCAACTCATGATCAACTACTCTCATGGTTTTGCTTGGTGGATACATTGTCCATTCTATCATTATGTCAATCTTCTCAGCTTTGCTTTGGAAGATGTCATTTGCCAACCATTGGGCTCATTCTGACAGAATGAGTACTCTTCTGCAGTATGCAAGTTAGAGGTGAAGGGGTTTGGAAATGGGGGGTCTATCCGAGTTTTTTACCGAGAGGATATAGACACACTGGTAGGTCGTTTTGTACACCAAAAATAAATCCTTACTAAGACCTTAATTCAATAGAATAGTGGTTTAGTTCGGGTATCGATCCACAAGGACTGAAAGGTTAAGTTGTTTAAATTTCAAATTAATTCTTAAATCAATTCAAAAGTAGAAAAGAAGAATTTTGTATGAGCTTAATTAAATTAAACAAATAAATATAATTAAACTAGTATTAATCAAATAGAAGAGACTCAGGGTTTTGAATCCACCATAACCTTGTAATCAATGAATTGTAACAGTTTACAGATTTATTATTCAACTCAACTATGATCTATTAGTGACTGCAAGTTCCAACAGTATTGTCTAGAGGATAATTGGCAGTTTAACGATTAGCATACACTATCTAGTACTAGCACGAATCGTCTCTCCTAGCATAGACTATCTTAACCAAATAAAAGCAAATCAATGAAAACCGTTGTATAAGTATGCAATTAGAATCACAGAAACTAAGAACATGTGCTAGATAGAATGATTCAAAACAAAGTAATAATATAGAAAAGCCTTAATCTTATACAACTGTTGAATTAATAATAACAACCCCAAACTAAATACAGAACATTGTTACTTGACTAGAGTTTCATCCAAATCCTAAGAGGAGAGCTCCTTAGCCGCACATGTGTTCGTAGCCTCCGCCTTCTCTCTCTAAAATCAAGAACAACCCTAATAATGAAGAGGGTTTTATATTTATAGACATTAGGAGCCTTCTAAGTAATACCCAAGAGGTTAGAATTTCCAAAAATGAAAGGAAAATTCGGATGTAATTATTCCTAGCTTTTTAGGCTTATCTTGTTGGCCTGTTTTGACCTATTAAAAGTCAGAATTTGAAAATTCCTATTTCACACAAAATCGTCACAAAATCGTAGCCCTTTGAGTTATCTTTCCAATGCCGCTTGAATCACTTAAATTTGATATTGGACGAGAGAGATACATCCAAAATACTGAAGGTTGTGCATAGTGACTTCTATAGCGGGATTGTAACAATTTTAACTTTTCTTTTTTCAAATCTCATGGGTTGGGCTTTTATTGCTTAAATAAAATTATTTAGGTTCTTCTAGGCCTTCAGAGCTGAGTTGGAGCTTGGTCTCGGATTTCAAATATGAAATTAAGTCCAATTTCTACTCATAAACTTGAGTGACCTACACACATACAAACATATTAAAATCATCAAGTACCAATGATTAAAGGACCTAAAAGTATACTTTAAGGGGCCTAAATGTATACATTTTGGCAATTATCGTACACCTATGGTTGTTGAGCCAAGGATGCAAGGATGAAGTTCAATGTATTTGCAGACGGCTAAGTTGAGAGAATCATGTTTGTTCTTGAGCAAGGAAATGCAGCACCTATTCCTTACATATCGTTACATTAGTAGTATTACGTTGAGTTTTCTTAGTTGGTACTTAAACTTGAGGACAAGTTTCTTAAAGACGGAGAGTATGTTGTAGTATAATAAATAGACTAAAGTAGCTTATTAGTTGTAGTATATAAATCGGTGATACCCATTGTACTTAGTTTTGGAATAAAGAATATACATTGTGATTGGAGTAGAGCTTAGTTTCTCTCTCTAGCCCTTGGGGGTTTTACCCCTAATTGGGGCATTTGTCTTCTCTCTCAATTTGACAAATGCCCCAATTACGGGTAAAACCCCTAATGGATAACCAGTTCGGAAAACCCATCTTTTTGTCTTCGTTCGTTGCCATTCGGGAAACCAGTTTCGAACAAAAGCATGATGTTCAGTACTATATAGCCGAACAAAAGGCATATGTTCAGTTGTGGAGCATTGAACATATTCAACAAGTTCAACTCTATGTAACTGAACAAAGAGAAATCCACCTACCTGTGAGGTAGAGAGAGAAATCGATGGGGAGAGAGGGAGTTGCGCACAAAAAAGAGAAGAGAGTAGGTTCTGAAGGATGAAGATGAAGATTGCGAAAGAGAGTTAGCGAATCAGTCGCTCCTTCTCCGCGGCTGCAGCCAAAGTCCTAACCTTCAGTGCCATTGATAGTTCTGTAAACAACAGGTAGTGGCGAGAGGCTCACTGAAGGAGGAAAATAACGGTGATGGGTTGGTTGCTGGAGGCCGGGGCCGGGGGCGGGGGCGGGGGCGGGGGTGGGAGCGGGAGCGGGAGTGGAAGTGCTGGTAGGATTAGGGTTAGGGTTAGACTTGGGAGGATAGGATGAGGACAAAATTGGAATTTGATGTTAGGATAAAATTGTAATAAAAAAAAATATAAAAAATGGAGGGTTCAAAGTAAAAATGTAGTGGCATTTAGCAACCCTCATAGACTATATATATTCTAAACCCAACCGCACTTTTGAAGTATGACAAATTTCTATTGTGCAACCCTTTAACTAAAACTCAACAAAATGATTTGATAAATGTCAACTCATCTAAAAGCTTAAATTGTTGGAGAAAGTGGTGACTTCACTATTTATAAATTATATCCTCAACAAGCCCCTCACATGTGGCCAAACTCTCCTCCAAAATCAGGCCAAAGGGGTGCAAGTATTATAATAATCGGGTAGGTGTTGAGTTCAAACACATGATCTATTACCTGCTCTATACTATGATAAATAGTTGACAAGCAACTCTTCCTGTCCTTCAACATGATCCTTAAAGTTTTATGTTGTCATTGCAACTTTTCTGGCTGCCATTATAAAGAACAATACAGTTTCCCGAGATTAGAAAAAAGAAGAAATGCAAGTACATGTGTTGTATGAAAAGAAACAACAGGAAAACATTCCTAAGTAAAGAAGAATACATTTGCATGCGTTGTATTGCATTTGTTTGCAAGAACTAATTTAGCCCTGTGAACACACTCCACTCGTGCTTCTTGGACAAAAATAATCCCCCATAATAACCACTGAAGTCCAATAAAAAATTACCACAACATCCTTGTTCTCTCACATTACACCAGACAAAAGACAGAAGGAATAGAGACTTGAGACTCCAGCCTTGATACTATACCTTGAGGTATCTTACCTTAGGTCTTGCACCCAATGAAGCATGTGTACGGGTATGAGTATGGGTATGTCGATACGGTAAAATCTAAAAAAAGTAAAGCACGGGTATAGCTAGGTACGTAAGTAAAAAAAGATTAATTTTTAATTTAGAGTAGTGCAAAAATTAGTTAATGGTTTAGTTGGTTAAGATACAACCTACAATTTACATTTAATACCAAAAGTAAGGTATAAAGCAAAATTAGATATCATCATATTAAATAATTGACAAACCAAAGCTTAATTTTAAAATCAACACATGAAAAAATCCAATGAAACTGAATTCACTTTTGTATAAAAGAAAATACTATTTCGGCTTCAGTATGGCTTCGGTATATACTAGGTACCTCTAGGGAACGACAAAAAATTAAAAAGAAAAATTTAGGTATGTGTTTTGTGTACCTGATATGTATGCAGAATAACCTATGTTACACGGACGCGGGTACGAGCGTCGGGTGCGGGTGCGTATCTAGGGGTCGGACACTTCAAAATTAAAAATTAAGGATACGTGGATATGTATCCAAATTTGGATACGGGTACGGGGATACGTTAAATATATATATATATTTTAAATATAGTTGTTAAGATGAGTTATATTGTATAAATAATAAATAATTATTTCACATATATGTGTTTATTTATTTGTTATAAATATATTATATATTATAAATATATATTTATAATATATTTACTATTATTATGTATAATATATTTACTATATATTTATAATATATAATATATAATAATAATTGTTATTATTATAGTTATTATAATAATAATTATTCACTATTATTATTTTAGTTACTATAATAATAGTTATATAGATATATACGAATGGACATAGATAATTGTTATTATTATAATTATTATTATTATGTATAGATAGATAGATACGAAGGAATCAAGAGATATATACGAAGGAATCAAGAGACAGAGGAACGACAGAGAGAGGGAGAGAAAGCGAAGCTCGATCGCGATCGCGAGGGATAGAGAGAAGGCGAGAGAGAGAGAGAGGGTTTTCGAAGTCGGCTGTTCGATCGACTAGGTCTTTGACTGGATCGACTGAAGCTCGATCGCGATCGCGAGGGATAGAGAGAAGGCGAGAGAGAGAGAGAGAGGGTTTTCGAAGTCGGCTGTTCGATCGACTGGGTCTTCGACTGGATCGACTGGATCGACTGGAGCTTGGATCGACTGGAGCTTCGACCGGATGGAGCTTCTTCCAGGTTCTCTCTTGCTCTCACCTCTTTCATTTCTTTTGCTGTGAGCCGTGTCCGATAGAGAATAGACGAATCCGACACAGATCCCACACCCGCACCCGTGTTGTGTCGTGTCGACTCGACACGGGTACTTTGGCCCAAAGTGCCAAGTCCATGTAACACAGAGAATAACAATGCAAAGTATTAGTACCCGATGCGGGTTTGGCATGTTTGTCGAAGTACCTATACTTCATAGTTCCTCCAATGCTGTGGAACTTACTTGCTCTTGTCCATAACAGAGACTTGCAAACCCTCTTCTGAACAATCAACTCTAATCATCTCCCACCCTTTGTATTATTCAGAGCTATTGTACTGCTCCACTCATGTCTTGAAGCATCTCCCTCTTTTGTTCCTTCTCGAGCACACATTTCTCGGCAATCAGAGCTTCCGCTTATGAGAACAAAGATCACCTCCTTTTCACAACCACAAAGATGCCCCATAGAGCTGAAAAATGACCATATAACAAGGGGTGATCATCTAGAAGAATAAGGCCCGATTCTTTGCACAAGGTCTATTGAGATCAAAAGAATAAGCCCCCGAAAGCAAACACACCAGAGCTTGATGGCACTAAGGACCATTTTTTTGACAAAATGCAACTCTATGTCCATAAGTAGGGCTTGATTGTTGGGATAGTGTGTAGCCCATTTTCCTTTCTATTCCTAGCTCGAATAAAACAAACCACTTTTTCTCATCCCAATAGGAAGTAGCCTAGTACAAAGTCTATCCTCTTGTGTAGAATGCTCAAAAAATTATCCAAATCGTTCAACCGAATGACCTAACCAGAGCATCATTGGATGGTTTTGAAATCAGTTACGGTATGTGGTGGGTGAAGTTCTTAATTTTTTCAATCAACCGGTTGGATGTTGAGTCTACTGTCCAAAAATCCGCCACCCGAACCGACTAATGTATTTACTTAGCATATTGCATCTACATGTGTCACGACCCCAACCCGCCCCTAGTAGGATGGCGCCGTGATGGCCAGTAATCCGTGATTACCGAAGGCCAACTTACAAAGATCAAACACAATCAGAGTATAATATATGGGGCTCACAAATGCGGAAGCAATAAATCAAAATACAAGTGGTCCATAAGAGCCGTGCATAGATCAATTGTAATGGCATACATGACATGGTTTACATTCTGTTGATAACCAGATACATATTTCAATCTTGATCAAAAGGCTTCTAAAGCCGACATGTGCAAATACAAATGATTACAAGCCAAAGAAGCATAATCTTCAAGATTTGCCGACGTAAATACAAATTGCCGACACAAAACAAGTCAAGCCGACATGACAAGAATCCAAAACAAGCTTTGCAAAACACGTCTAGGCGTCGCCGCCGTCTTGCTCGTCACCTACATATATATAGAGAGGGTGAGCTTGGATACTCAGTGAATGGTACTAATAATAAAGGTTTTGCATGAATAATAGCCGAGATCCTTTCAAGCAAAACATATCAAAAATTTACAAATCAAGGGATGAACCGTATTCCTCAAACAAGTCTTACAAGTCTCAAGGGATGCTTACTGGCATCGGCAAAACACAAATCAATAGCCTTCCGAACAAACAAGTCCACGCGGTAAACCGTCAGTGGCAAAACAAAGGACTGCACGATCCGTAATCGATTAGTCAAGGGTACTGCGAAAGTTTATAGTCCTCCAGCACAAGGGACTTGTGTTACTTAGGCCCGTAGCCCTTTTTAACACGATGGTCTTGTGTTACTTAGGCCCGTAGCCCGCTTTAACACGATAGTCTTTCCAAGAAAGGACCGTATCCTTTAATACTTAGTACTGCGAAAGTTTAGAGTCCTCCAGTACACGGGACTTTCCAAAGATGACATCAAAACAAAGCTTATACTTGACACATTAAAATAAGGCTAATCATTCATGCTCAAACAAATACTTTGATCAAAACGAAACAAGCAAGCTTTATCAAAACTTTATAACATATCTTTATTAGAAATACCACTCACTTAGATCTTCTCGGGTGTAGGCTCAAAGCAAGGATCAAGGACCTACAATCACATGGCAAATACATTCTCAAAACAAGCTTTACATACATGCAAATGATCTCGGCATTCTCACCAAAGTCTAAGTCAATGACAAAGCAAAACATGCTGGGAGTTAAAACACTGTTTTTCATCTCATGAAAACACACTGGGTACCATCCAGGTCTTGCCGAGGTCCCACACCTCCTTGCCGAGGTGTGGTCTTGATGGCCACATTCAAAAGCGAAGTCGGGAAAACCTGGGTTTCCCTTTGTAAAATGTGGAGAACAAGATCACCAAGAACATCAAGAACATGCATGCTTAAATCATAACTTGTTTATACAAAATCTGAGGTTTCAAGCAAAGAGTTCAAAAACATGGACCTGGGTACCCACTCAAGGAAATCATGTGAAAACAAACACAAAACATGATTCTTGCCATGAACTTCCGGATCAAAACAAAACTTTTCTCTAAGAGCACATGAACACCATTTTTCTCTTTCAAAACCAAATCTTCAAATCGATGCATGGCATGCAAAACAAATTCGATCATGCAATGCAGCTAGATGATCAATAAGAATAACCAAAGTAGAGCAAGAATCTAACCTCAAAACTCAAATCAAACGGTTCGATCTTCAAAGATCAAGCTCGGAACTCTACTCTCTCACTCTAAAACTCCTTCTCCTTCTTCTAGAGTTTCTCTCTCTTCAAGAACAAGGACTTACAACAAAATGATACAAAAAGATACAAAATGATGTGTTTAGATCTGCCGGCTGACAAGCTCGGACACGTGGCGCCACCGGGTTGGTTTAACTCAAAAGTGACTGATTGACAAGACAAGTCTATGACAAAGCGTATGCAACACGCTAGGGCGAAACACATCGGCAAGCAATAACATCGGCTAAAGACAAAACTTGGGCAACAGGGTAACAAGGACATCGGCTAGGGAGGACGATACTTGACTAAGCTGTGCCACACCTCGGCCTAGGTCATACCCGCCCAGGAACAAAGGTCACTAAGTGTAAAACATCTCGGCCTAGACAGTGACATCTTGGCTAACATGCCGGGGTGAAGTTGGGGGTCAACCAAGGGGTTCCGGAGTGGTTCTAAGTGCAAAGGGTTCAAAGGTGAACTAGGCTCAGGATGACCTCGGCTACTCACCGAGCAAGGAACAAAATCAAGCAAACAACACTTAGCAAAGTAAGACAAAACATGATAACAAGATTTGCAACATAACAAGGCAAGACCATACATGAATGTATGCAAGCATAACTAAGTCAAAGTGAGGGTTGTTACATCCTACCCCCTTAAAGAAGTTTCGTCCCCAAACTTAGGTTACCTTGTTCCAAGAACAGTTCTGGATGTCGAATTCTCATTTCTTCTTCCATTTCCCATGTGGCATCCTTGCTGTAATGCTCTTTCCATTAAATCTTTACCATTGGTAGCGACTTGTTTCTCAACTGCCTAACTTGTCTGCCAATAATGCACATCGGCTTCTCTTCATAGCCTAATTTCTCATTAACTTCAATCCCAGAATAATGAATCACATGCAGTGGATCTCGAATATACTTTTTCAACATTGAAACATGAAATACATTATGGACTTGGCTTAATTCTGGTGGCAAAGCAAGTCTGTAGGCAACGGGGTTAACCTTGTCAAGAATTTCAAATGGCCCAATATAACGAGGTGCTAACTTACCCCTCTTTCCAAATCTGGAAACTCCTTTCGTCGGCGAAACCTTCAGGAATACATGATCCCCTACTTCAAATTCTAACTCATTCCTTCTCTGGTCGGCGTAACTCTTTTGTCGGCTCTGGGCAGTTTTAATTCTCTGTTGAATAAGTTTAATCTTCTCCGTTGTTACCTGAATCAATTCGGGGCCAAGCAGTGCCTTTTCTCCAACTTCGGTCCAACATATCGGCGACCTACACTTTCTTCCATATAATGCTTCATATGGCGCCATGCCAATACTAGCCTGATGACTGTTGTTGTAAGCAAATTCCACTAAGGGCAAATGCACTCCCCAACTTCCTTGGAAGTCCAATACACAAAGTCTAAGCATATCTTCAAGTGTCTGAATCGTTCTCTCTGTTTGTCCATCTGTCTGGGGATGAAAAGCTGTACTAAATCTCAACTCGGCTCCAAAAGCCCTCTGTAGACTCTGCCAAAATCTAGAAACAAACTTCGGATCTCGGTCTGACACAATTGACATCGGCACTCCATGAAGTCTAACAATCTCATTCACATATAACAAGGCAAGTTGATCGGCGCTGATGGTAGTCTTAACAGGCAAAAAGTGTGCTGACTTAGTTAATCTATCAACAACAACCCAAATCGAGTCCACCCCTTTCTGTGTCTTTGGTAACCCAATCACAAAATCCATGGAGATGTGTTCCCATTTCCACTCAGGGATCGGCGAAGGTTGAAGAAGTCCTGCTGGTCTCTGATGTTCTGTTTTTACCTGTTGACAATACAAACACTGGGACACGAACTCGGCTATTTCTCTTTTCATATTTGGCCACCAAAATGTCTGTTTCACATCTTGATACATTTTGGTATTTCCTGGATGAACAGCAACTTGGAACCATGAGCTTCTTGCAAAATTTTCCTTTTCAACTCTGGAACGTCGGTCACACACAGTCTTCCTTCAAACTTGAGCGCTTGGTTCTCAATAGTGTACCCTGATCTCGGCTTTGTAACAATCTCATCGGCTACTTTTCTGAAGAATTCATCCTCCATTTGTCTTGTCTTTACTTCATCAATAATGGTCGGCTCTACTGTAATCATGGTCAAACATGCCAAATTTCCAACTGACTTCCTGCTCAAAGCGTCGGCTACGCTGTTAGCTTTACCTGGGTGCTACTGAATTTGCATGTCATAGTCTTTCAATAGCTCAAGCCATCTTCTCTGCCTCAAATTCAATTCTTTCTGAGTGAACAGGTACTTTAAACTCTTATGATCTGTAAAAACCTGACAAGAAGCTCCATACAAGTAGTGACGCCAAATCTTTAAAGCAAATACAACTGCTGCTAGCTCCAAATCATGGGTAGGATAGTTCTTTTCATGTGGCTTCAACTGACGAGATGCATATGCTATGACTTTACCCTTTTGCATTAATACACAATCCAAACCCTTATGCGATGCATCACTATAGATATGAAACTCTTCATTACCTGATGGAAGTACAAGTACTGGTGCTGTAACTAACCTCGTCTTCAGTTCCTGGAAAGCTGACTCTTGATCTTCAGTCCATTCATTGCGTCAATGGAACTGCAATCCTTGAGAAATCCTTCACAAACTTCCTGTAATAACCTGCCAAACCCAGAAAACTACGAACCTCGGACACATTAGTCGGCCTCGGCCAATTTACTACGGCTTCAATTTTACTAGGATCAACTGAGATGCCCTCTTCATTAATCACATGACCCAAAAATGAAATAGTAGAAAGCCAAAACTCACACTTGTTAAACTTAGCATACAATTTCCGGTCCCTCAAAATCTGTAAGGCAAGTCTCAAGTGATTTTCATGCTCAGTTTTACTCTTGGAATAAATCAATATATCATCAATGAAGACAACTACAAACTCATCTAAATACGGCTTGAAGACTCTGTTCATTAGATCCATAAATGCAGCAGGGGCATTGGTCACCCCAAAAGCCATTACTAAAAATTCGTAGTGGCCATATCTTGTCCGGAAAGCAGTCTTCTCTACATCCTCAGCTTTAACTTTAAGTTGATGGTAACCAGACCTAAGGTCAATCTTAGAAAAGACTCGTGCTCCTTGTAGTTGGTCAAGCAGATCATCAATCCTAGGTAATGGGTACTTGTTCTTAATTGTGACCTTATTAAGTTCTCTGTAGTCAATGCAAAGACGAAGTGTGCCATCCTTTTTCTTAACAAATAAAACAGGTGCTCCCCATGGTGAAGTGCTCGGCCTAATAAATCCCTTATCCAACAATTCCTGTAATTGCAGTTTCAATTCCCTGAGTTCAGCTGGGGCCATTCTATAGGGTGTTTTGGAGATCGGCTGTGTTCCCGACATGATATCGACAGTAAACTCTATTTCTCTATCGACTAAGTGGCCAGGCAATTCGTTTGGGAAGACGTCGGGAAATTCATTAACAACTGGGAGGTCAGCTAAATTAATATTTCCATTTTGATCATTCAGTATACTACACAAGTAGCCCCGACACCCTTTCTGAATTAACTTATAGGCTTTAATGGACGAAATCAAGTAAGGTGGGGACATTACCCCTTTACCCTGGAAAATAACCTCGGCTTGGTTTGGGGGTTTCAAGGTGACGCTCTTTGAAACACAATTAATAGATGCATGATTTGTTACTAACCAATCCATTCCCAAGATAACATCAAAATGAGTTATGTCCAGAGGCATTAAATCAACTAACAATTCAACATTCTCCATCACAATAACACAGGCTCTATAAATGGATGTAACAATCATAGATCTCCCAGATGGAGTAGACACAGATAGTACATAATCAAGGGGTTCTAAATTCGTATTAATCTTCTCGGCAAACTTAGCAGATACAAACGAATGTGTAGAACCCGAATCAATTAACACATAAGCATCTTGAGAGCAAATTGAGAGTATACCTGACACCACTGCCTCAGCATTCTGCGTATCTCCTGGTACTAGTGCAAACACCCTGCCCTGCCTCATCTGTCCTTTTCCAACATTACTTTTCTGAACGGAACCTGAGGTGTTCTCACCTTTCTTACTGTTATCAGCCTTTGTCTTAGGGCAGTCCCTCACATAATGACCCATTTCACCACATTCATAACAAGCTCCAGACGTCCGACGACAGACCCCGAAATGTTGCTTCCCACAATCCGAACACGTCGGTTTAGTATTACCTTCCTGCCTTAGGTTACCAGCACTGCCATTGTTCGTTTTCTTCTTGGTGCTCAACTGTGCTCGGCGACTGTCATAATTCTGTCTCTTTCGCTGATTCTCTCCCGAGCTCTGGTATCTGTTCAAGTTAGCTTCGGCCAAAATGGCTTTGTCCAACACTTCGGCGTAAGTCGGCATATTGTGCAGGTTAACCCGATCTTGAATCGGTCCACGAAGCCCACTCTCAAACTTTCTAGCCTTCATATATTCGTCGTTAGCTATGTGAGGTGCAAATCTCGCCAATTCGGTAAAAGCGCGGTCATATTCCGCCACTGTTCGGTTGCCTTGCGTCAAAGTCTGAAATTCGGTAGCCTTGCGGTTTCGAACACTTAAGGGAAAGTGTTTGTTGTAGAACAATTCCAAAAATCGAGTCCAAGTCGAGTTTGGATTGCCTTCTCGAATCATCATCCACCATCTGCGAGCGTCATCATCTAAGGTGAACGCCGCCAATGTTACCTTCTGAGTGTCAGTGCTGGGGAAGATCTCGAACAACTTCTCCATTTCCAAAACCCACGCCTCGGCCTTTATCGGCTCTATGCCCCCAGAGAATCTTGGCGGTTTCATCTTCTTAAACTCCCTAATCAAGGCGATTGTGCCGTCCCCATACAAGGCTGGCTGTGGAGGAACTTGCGGCACTGGGGGAGGTGGAGGCGGTACTACATTTCGGCCGTTTGTCTACTCGGCCGGAGTCGAAGTAGCACTAGCGTACTGCTGTCTTGTTTGCCTCAATTCACGGGCCAAACCTTCCACTAACCTTTCCAGTCTGTCCAATCTGTCTTCGGGCCGATCTCGCCCCTAGTAGGATGGCGCCGTGATGGCCAGTAATCCGTGATTACCGAAGGCCAACTTACAAAGATCAAACACAATCAGAGTATAATATATGGGGCTCACAAATGCGGAAGCAATAAATCAAAATACAAGTGGTCCATAAGAGCCGTGCATAGATCAATTGTAATGGCATACATGACATGGTTTACATTCTGTTGATAACCAGATACATATTTCAATCTTGATCAAAAGGCTTCTAAAGCCGACATGTGCAAATACAAATGATTACAAGCCAAAGAAGCATAATCTTCAAGATTTGCCAACGTAAATACAAATTGCCGACACAAAACAAGTCAAGCCGACATGACAAGAATCCAAAACAAGCTTTGCAAAACACGTCTAGGCGTCGCCGCCGTCTTGCTCGTCACCTACATATATATAGAGAGGGTGAGCTTGGATACTCAGTGAATGGTACTAATAATAAAGGTTTTGCATGAATAATAGCCGAGATCCTTTCAAGCAAAACATATCAAAAGTTTACAAATCAAGGGATGAACCGTATTCCTCAAACAAGTCTTACAAGTCTCAAGGGATGCTTACTGGCATCGGCAAAACACAAATCAATAGCCTTCCGAACAAACAAGTCCACGCGGTAAACCGTCAGTGGCAAAACAAAGGACTGCACGATCCGTAATCGATTAGTCAAGGGTACTGCGAAAGTTTATAGTCCTCTAGCACAAGGGACTTGTGTTACTTAGGCCCGTAGCCCTTTTTAACATGATGGTCTTGTGTTACTTAGGCCCGTAGCCCTTTTTAACACGATGGTCTTGTGTTACTTAGGCCCGTAGCCCGCTTTAACACGATAGTCTTTCCAAGAAAGGACCGTATCCTTTAATACTTAGTACTGCGAAAGTTTAGAGTCCTCCAGTACAAGGGACTTTCCACAGATGACATCAAAACAAAGCTTATACTTGACACATCAAAATAAGGCTAATCATTCATGCTCAAACAAATACTTTGATCAAAACGAAACAAGCAAGCTTTATCAAAACTTTATAACATATCTTTATTAGAAATACCACTCACTTAGATCTTCTCGGGTGTAGGCTCAAAGCAAGGATCAAGGACCTACAATCACATGGCAAATACATTCTCAAAACAAGCTTTACATACATGCAAATGATCTCGGCATTCTCACCAAAGTCTAAGTCAATGACAAAGCAAAACATGCTGGGAGTTAAAACACTGTTTTTCATCTCATGAAAACACACTAGGTACCATCCAGGTCTTGCCGAGGTCCCACACCTCCTTGCCGAGGTGTGGTCTTGATGGCCACATTCAAAAGCGAAGTCGGGAAAACCTGGGTTTCCCTTTGTAAAATGTGGAGAACAAGATCACCAAGAACATCAAGAACATGCATGCTTAAATCATAACTTGTTTATACAAAATCTGAGGTTTCAAGCAAAGAGTTCAAAAACATGGACCTGGGTACCCACTCAAGGAAATCATGTGAAAACAAACACAAAACATGATTCTTGCCATGAACTTCCGGATCAAAACAAAACTTTTCTCTAAGAGCACATGAACACCATTTTTCTCTTTCAAAACCAAATCTTCAAATCGATGCATGGCATGCAAAACAAATTCGATCATGCAATGCAGCTAGATGATCAATAAGAATAACCAAAGTAGAGCAAGAATCTAACCTCAAAACTCAAATCAAACGGTTCGATCTTCAAAGATCAAGCTCGGAACTCTACTCTCTCACTCTAAAACTCCTTCTCCTTCTTCTAGAGTTTCTCTCTCTTCAAGAACAAGGACTTACAACAAAATGATACAAAAAGATACAAAATGATGTGTTTAGATCTGCCGGCTGACAAGCTCGGACACGTGGCGCCACCGGGTTGGTTTAACTCAAAAGTGACTGATTGACAAGACAAGTCTATGACAAAGCGTATGCAACACGCTAGGGCGAAACACATCGGCAAGCAATAACATCGGCTAAAGACAAAACTTGGGCAACAGGGTAACAAGGACATCGGCTAGGGAGGACGACACTTGACTAAGCTGTGCCACACCTCGGCCTAGGTCATACCCGCCCAGGAACAAAGGTCACTAAGTGTAAAACATCTCGGCCTAGACAGTGACATCTCGGCTAACATGCCGGGGTGAAGTTGGGGGTCAACCAAGGGGTTCCGGAGTGGTTCTAAGTGCAAAGGGTTCAAAGGTGAACTAGGCTCAGGATGACCTCGGCTACTCACCGAGCAAGGAACAAAATCAAGCAAACAACACTTAGCAAAGTAAGACAAAACATGATAACAAGATTTGCAACATAACAAGGCAAGACCATACATGAATGTATGCAAGCATAACTAAGTCAAAGTGAGGGTTGTTACAACATGTGTTACATTGGTATTGGCTCTTGAGTCACTTTCCTTATCATGTCTCTAAAGACTAGACCTATCTAAAAAAGACTAGACCTATGTATTGGCTCTTGAGTCATATCTGAGTCCTCTCTCTCTCCCATCATATCACTCAGTGTCACTTTTTTTTGTGTTTGTGTCTTTCATTCTCTCCTTCGGAAGCCATGATATGGTGAATGATGATCATCGCTTTTAGTCTCTCAAAATCTTCTTACAATATGCAATCTCTCACAGTTTCTCTTCTCTCAGTCTTGTTGCATCATGAATACCAAACAACCGTAGGTCAAGTTGCTGTAAGATGGAGGTAGCGGCAAGTTGTGATAAGATGGAGGTAGAGACAGTATTCACTCTTTTTCGCTGATCTACCTTACCCTCATCCCGTCTATCACTCTTCAATCTCCCTCTAGTCTCCATTGTCCAATCTTTGTAGTCTCATCTCTCACCCCCTTTCCCTCTTTGGTCTTCCTTGCCTTTACAATTGATTTTTTTCTTATGGTTGTGGTTGATTGCAAGAAAAAAATAGACAAAAATGAATCACCCAATAGACCTGCTGGAAATTGATTGCAATCCGAATGACACATTTGGTCCAGTTTTTTTCCTAGTGTTTGGTCGAAGGCGTATGCTTGTGCTTCCCACCTGAAAGGACTAGTTTGTGTGACGAGCCAATGGAAAACCCGAACCAATCCAATGCCTGAGCCGAAATGGTTGGGATTTCCCAGACACACTACCTTCTGCCTAGGCAATGTGCCACATTTCTCTCTATGCACTTGTCCTATAGCTAGGGGACTTACCCAATGTACCTGGCAAATTGACCTAATTCGACATGCTACGGACAGTTTCGTGAAGTTGCACGGTCGGTAGTGGGTTGGAAGTGTAAATTTTTTATATTTTTGGTTGGCTCTCATAATGTAGAAAAAAACAATGATTGCACCCAAATTGTCCGATTTATATGTATGTATACAGGATATTCATTACACATGCCATTCTGTCCTTGGAAATTGAGATTACACTCTTTTATCTTTTTACTTCTCAATCTGACATCCATCTTTATTTTCTTAATTTTTAAATACTATTTCATTCTCTTTCTTCTTAAATGACTTTGGGCTTGTTTGGTTTGTTTTTGGGAGAGTTGTTTTTGAAAAAAATTTTGGGGAGAGAGTTTAGAAATTTTTTTGGTTTGTTTGGTTGTATATTTTGAGAGAATTTTTTTGTGGGAGTTTGGGATGATTTGATATTTTGTTGTAATTGAGTAGATGTGTGTGAGAGAAAAAATAATTGAGAAGGAGAGAGGAGAGAGAAAAAGTGATTGATTGATGTGTAAGAGAGAGATTTTGGAAATTTTTTGAGAAAAATCTCAAACCAAACAATTTTTTGAAATTTTTTTTCTAAAACTCATCTCTAAAACTCAAACCAAACAAGCCCTTTATTGTTTCTCTTTCTTCTTAATCGACTCATATTTAAAATCTGTCACTCTTTTTCTTCTTAAATGGTATTATTAATTCTATCTTTCCTCTCAAATGACTTGTAGTATTTGAAATCTTCTCTCTCCTTAAATAGTATTGTTTAATTTTTTCTCTTTTTTTTTTTCATTCTCTTTCTACATCTAACACACAATCTCTCTCTAACCTGCATCTCATCTCGTTCTCTCTCTCTCTCTGCTCTGTCTCTCTCTCTCTCTCTCTCAATGATGCAATCAAAAGGAAGAACCCAAATGTACTTGTAGAAACTAAGGTATTGAAGCATATTGACTTGGTGTTCTTTGAATTATTTTTAAACCCTCCCTTTGAAATCCCCTACACTCAGATCTCCGTCACTGCTCTCCCTCTCTAATTTGTGATTTTTATGTATTCATCAAATGGTTGAGGTTGATTTGGGTTAGATTAAACAGTACTACTGCTCAACTCTTTTTGTTTTTCTTAGATCTACGTATGTGCAGAGAGAAAATAGGTTGATTTTGAACGGAGATTTGGTCAAAATCGGATGGTCAGCTTTGAAATCCAAAATGGTTAGTGTATACACAAATTTCTTGTCTGCAAAAATAAAGACAGAAAAATAGAATAACCAATATAAATTTATTGATTTAAAATAAAACGAGTACAATCTCTGATAAAATTTCTAATCAAAGAAAAGCCTCTTATTTTCATATCTTCAATAAGTTGATTCGAGGGCTCGATAGCTTGTTCTTGAATTGAGTGGTGAAATCTCCTCCTAGTAACGTGAAGAAGACGGTGAATTTGTAGAACTTTGATTTGAGGGCTTGATAGCTTTTTTCCAAATTAGATTTGTATAATCTCCTCCAATTTAGTAGAAGACGACTATAGATTTGTAAGGTTTGATGACGAACTTTGATTTGACTCTCCGAACTTTATGTTTTATGGAGATTGATCGGCTTTGGTGAAGAAACCTTGGGGCTTTAGGCTCGAATCTGATGGAGCTTTTTCTTGCTTGATGTAAATTTTTGTCACGCCCTGAAAAGTTCACCTCAGGCAACCACTCTACCAAGATTTACAATACACGTGATCCCAACAATAAAACAATAGAGTCCAATGCACAACATTCTTTCCTCTTGAACTATTCCCCAAAATAAAGTTTTACCTAGATATTCTATTACATTCTTCCAAAGTAGGACTCCAAAAGAAGGAAAACAGTTCAAAAGAAAAGAGGAAGAAGTTATAAAAAAAATAAAAATAAAAATTCATAAGGACATAAACATTAATCCCCCCAAAACAATTACAATGGTCAACACAATGTCCCCAACAAAACTTCAACAAAAGGATGCTAGCAGAATAGACATCAAAGCTTGAGAGGTATCTCATCGTCATTTCCTGAAAAATTGTTAGTTTTTGGGGTGAGCATAAGCTCAGTAGGTGATGCATTTAACAAGTTATATACTCATTGGAAAAGCTTATGCTTATACAATGCATGTGTGTGTATGACAAGGTTATAAACATTATTAGAGTATGCCATTTATAGGAAATAAATGCTTGCACATAACCTTAGTAGCAGGAATCGTTCAACTTGCCCACGATTCTTCCTCAAAAGCACGATTCTGCGCTCCTGATTCAGATTCGTAGAAGAATCGCGAGTTTGATTCGAGAGAAACGCGAATCTGATCGCTTCCAAAATACAGAAGAGACGAAATAGCCCTAAATACAGAAGGAACGAAAGAGAAGAGAACAAGGAGAACCTGTTCACCCACTTCGCTCTGGTCACCGGCTTCGATCTCGCGCGAATCGATTCTTCACTCTCGATCTCGTCTCTCGATTGACCTCATCTCTGTCTCGCACCAATCGATTCTTCAATCTCGTCTCTTGATCGATCTTCTCTGTCGATCTCCTCCTCTCTCTTTGTCGATGCATCTCTTCTTCTCTCTCTCTCTGTCTTCGATCTGTTTTCTCTCTCCCTATTGTCGATATGTTCTCTCTCTCTCTTTCTGAGTCTCTCTTCTCTATTGTTTTTTTTTTTTTTTTAATTTCTTTTGATTATAATATAATATTAAATAAAGAAGATGGGTTATAAAGATATTTATTTTACCTTTATAAATAAAAATGTAATGGGTCAATTTCTCTATTTATTTATTTTTCCTTTATAAATATAAATGTAATGGGTTATATATATATATATATTAAATTAATCTTAATTTTTATATCTACAAAATAAATAGATTTTAATTTGAAGTAAAATCTAACAACACAAAATAAAATACAATTTATAACAATTTATGATAATTATAATATATTTCAAATATTAATTGGAGAAAAGAATTATATCTCACAATATATTTATATATATTATTTAAAAATATAATTAATAAAAATTATATAAAAACGCTCCTAATCTACGACTCCTCTAAGTGGCCACGTTCCCCCGCTCCAGCTCCTGGCCCCGCTCCCACTCCCGCTTCGTGCAACTAAGCACATAACACATTTCATAACTATACTACATAGATAACTGTAAGCATAAATATAGAAATTAATCCCACATTTGCCGGCTCCAAAAACGGCAGGGCGATGGGCACCCAAATTATCACAACCATTCCACATTTGTCGGCTCCGTAAACGGCAGGGACGTGGACACCCAAAAACCATCTGTGTTTCCACGTTCGCCGACTCCAGAAATGGCGGGCTCGTGGACACCCCAAAATGCTTTTCCACATTCGTCCGGCGATAAGTGCAGATAGGGCAATTGGGCACCTTGACTCCCCACGTGGGTACAAAATACAATACACAACTCAATTCCAACCCAACTCGCTAATTAAACTCACAGACTATTTACCCATTATTGACTTTCAACTAATTATACATGGCGGAACCAGGGAGAAATAAATAATGCAATATGATGCATGAGTGTATATACGATGCATTGCTTTCCTACGATAATATTAATTCATAATAAATCCACCTCTTCACATTTCATTTTCCAAGAATCTATCATCAAGCAATCATCACCCTCTTCTCAAGGTTTACCTTAAGAAGAAATCACCAATTTTATATTTCAATCTCAAAATCATGTATTTACACTCAATTTCATGTTTTAGAAATCAAATGAGCAAAACCCCTTTTTATAACTTAAAATTTGAAAGCTAGGGTTTGAGTAAAATTGGGGCTTTTCACTCTTTTATGAAATTGGAATATTTATCCATCATGAACAATGATTTTCATCTACAATAAGTGCAAATCTTTCAACAATCACAACATTTCACCATCATCATATTCTATCTATAGTCATCAAGGTCAAGCCAATATATATATATATACATATATATAAATATATACACATCTATCTACATGAATAGATTGAGAAAATACTACACAAGCTATTCAAATTGAAGATATAGAGAGTTAAAGGCACCCCTACCTCGAGTTGAGATGCTAGAGTGGCTACACACGCTCGTACTTCATTGATTTAGCGAAACAACTGGTGAGAGTGTTGATCTAACTTCTCTTACAACCAATCTTGCAAGATCTTAAATAGATCTTGAGTTAAAACTGGAGAAATCAATGGAAATCCATGGCTTTGTGAGCTAGGGTTTGAGAAAGGGTAGATCAAGGAAGCACGGATACGGATACGGGTACGATACGATACGGATACGGCGATGCGACAAAAATTGAAAAACTAGGATACGGGTATGGCGGGGATACGTTCATAAAAAATATTATTTTTATAATTTTTAGTAATGTAGCATACATAAAAATAAAACTTCAATTCAAATTCATTAATGTAGTTATCTTTCGGCATGAACATAAAAAAAATAAAAAATAAAAAATAAAAAAATCATCAATTCAATTAAATTTCAACAATATAGCATCACCCATAACAACAATCATAATGCAATTCAATTCAAATTAAGGGGGGAAAAATTTACAAAATTCATTTATTTAATAAGTTTATTTATTTATTTATTTGCTTATAAGAAATTAATTTAAACTAATTTACAAAGTTCAACTTATTTTAATTCTTTTAAATTAATAATCAAAAATTTTACAAATATAAAAGCTAATATATATATATATATGATATTAAATGGGCCAAAAATATTAATGAGAGTATACTTCTAAAAAAAATATATATATACATATCAAAAGGGGCAGTCAACAGAGGTCAAAAAAGGGTAAGCGAGAGATAGAGCGAGAGGGAGAGATAGACCGAGAGAGAGAGAGAGAGTCAGATCGAGGGAGATCTGTCCATCCAGACTAGAGAGATCGAGCGAGAAGGAGAAGGAGAGAGAGAGAGATCGAGCGAGAGGGAGATGAGTTGCTGTTCGACGACGACGACGACGACGAGTTACTGTTCGGAGAGGAGACGATCGATCGATCAGGTTGATTTGTGTTCGGAGACGAGTTGTTGTTTGACGACGACGACGAGTTGCTGTTCGGAGACGAGATCGACTCCTCTTCTCTCCTCTCCTCTTTGCTGCTGCTGTCTAGGTAGGGTTTGGTTGATTTGTGTTTTTTTGTTTTATTTTACCTATTTTGTTATTTTATAGTTTGACCCTTGTTATATGTTTTTAAAATTATTTTTTTGTGCTGCTGTATCCGAAAGTATCCCGACCGTATCCCTGAAGTATCCTCGCGTATCCCAAACGTATCCGAAATTAAAAAAATTAAAAAAAAAATAAGATACTTTTTTTCCCGTATCTGATACGTATCCCGCCGTATCGGGCGCGGATCCGTATTCGATACATATCCGATACGCTTACGGGGGCCATTTCGGAGTATCCGTGCTTCATAGGGGTAGATTTAGAGAGAGAGAGGATAGAAAAGTGGCTAGAAAAGGGCTTGGAATCGCTATTTAAAATCTGTTGTCCTCGACAGCCCGCTCGAGCGCGAGTTCGGCCGCTCGAGCATAAGGCACGAATAAGTGGTCCCGTTCGTGCGTAGACTCCCTCGCTCGAGCGGAAAAGAACAAGTTACAGAACTTTTATAGAGCTATAGGGAAACTACTGGGGGCATACACTTCACGCTCGAGCGGCAACTCCCCCGCTCGAGCGGCCCGCCTACAAAACGCAAAATACTGGGAGCTGAAGATCTACACTCGAGCGGGAAAAGCCATGCTCGAGCGGGGCGAGAAACTTGGGTGTTGGGTTATGGACAAACCCGGGCCGACTCGACCCGTGAACACCCTTACCTATAGCACTTTCTTGTCCTTTTGTCTATTCATATTTGAACTAGATGACAATTGTTATGCACTAACAATGCACGCCTTTTTGCCAAGCAAACTCGTGTATTGACCTCGTGTGACCCTCCATTATCCTCCTCGTTCGGTCAATGCGACCACCTCCAATCATTGTATGGTACGCAGACCTTCGACTAGCATGCACTTGAAGACCCCAATTCTATCCAAAGAGGGATCTCAAAAGCCAAGGATTTACCTCCACTATTACAGTCGTTAGAAACTGTCTTGTGTAATCTTCAACAAGAAGCCTAGCCCAATGATATTGACATCTTTGCTTGTGTCTTTGTCTACCCTTAGAACACTTCCACAAACACCTTAACAACCTCCTCATTCTATAGGTGTAGTGACAGCCTAGTAAGTGAACCCAAGTGGCCTTTGGACCACCATTTCCATGACAACACTCTCCTACCAGAGACCACCCGTCAGAAGAACTCAACTTTTTTCATTCAAAACCCTTTTTCGCCTCCTCTTTTGATGGCAAAAAAATAGATAAAAAAGATCTTTAACATGAAACCCAACTCTGGTCGAGACCTTCCAAGGGTGATTAGCCAAGGGTGATTAGCATATTCGTTGTAGAGGGGATGCCCCTATACTAGTCTACTACCCTCCCCATCAAATCTGTTTCCGAGAAATGTACAGCTTTCTTGGCATCAATAGAATTTACTACTCTCTTTTCCCCTTGTAACCTTGGTTCTACAAGGGCTTTGATTTAGTGGTCAAATACACCATTTCAGGCACCTACATAAAGGATCAACCTCTTTCACCTTGGTTGGTTCCTTCTGCACCTTGAGTTTCGACAACTTCTTACCCACATCCCTCAAAGAGGACGCTCTTTATTCTTTGGCAAGAAGACCACCATTTCCTACCTTTACCAACCAAAATGCAAAGGAACCTCCCCCGTTAGTATGAAGGAACTAACATCCATACGACTACCTTGTCACAAAATCCTTTTGTAAAATCCTTCTCACCTTCGCTACACATCAGTTGGTTAAGGACTTCACATGACCAATCTAACTTCTCATGCTTCAGTCTGACCTAGTGATTCAAGTTTCGCCTTCTCTCTTTGAGCATCAGGAAGTCGCCATCTCCATCTCTATCATCTTCCTCTTCAAGGACAATCTTAGACCATCCCATCTAAAGAGCTACGTTACACAGACTCTTTGTATTTTTAGAGGTACCCATGCTGACACAACATGACACAAGTATGGGTAGGGAATGCGGCTAAATACAAATGGATACGGTTGATTTTCTTTTCTAATTTTCACAATAGCAACAAAGGAGGAGGAGAAGAGAAATATGGCTCGCGACCTCATCGTCATCGTCGTTTGTCATCTCCGTCTTCTCTATTCATCTTTGTTGATGGTTGCTAGGGTTATATTAAAGGGTTTGGTACATTTGGGCTTATTTCACTTTGGTCTGTTAATAAAATGGGCCTTATAATAAAAATTATAAGGTTATTGGGCTGGCTGGCTTTTACATGAGCTTCTTATGTTTGGGCCTAATACTAATTAAGTTGGAATTTAACTTGAATCCATGGATAATCAATTATTCATTTTTTAAAATAATGTTATATATATTTTTTATTCAATATTTTTTAACTACAAATGTGTAGCATCATCATAAACCTATGTAATCATTCTGAGCCATAAATTATTGTAAACATAATATTTTTTTAACATGTCCATGTTTGGCCGTATCCACGTACCCGTGTATAATTTTTGTGTACTTTTTACACGTACCCTTGTATCGCTCTTTTAAAAGGTTTGTCGGACGCTCATTTAGAGGTTTGCCAAGTCTGACCCCTAGATACATATCTACACTTGACACTCGTACCCGAGTCTATGTAATGTAGCTAAAGAGTGACTCTCCTTGCTAAAACCTTCATCGCTTCTCTCAATTTAGTGCATTTCTTTTATCTAATAAAAATCAATAATATAGAAATTGTGTATAAAGAGCATCATCTAACACCTTTAACTGTCCTTATTATCTCCGTGTTAGCCCATTTACATCTATTAAAAATTTCGTCATTTTTTTTGCCTCTTTTTAAAGCATTTATTTATTTTCTTCTACTACAACTTGAATCTCATTTTTATTGTTTTTCGAAAAGGAAAAATGTTGCATATGGCATGCGTTTAAAATTTCAGTCACAAGGATTCGTAACCAATTTGGTTCATAACCAAAAACACCAAAAAGCCTCGTAACCTAGGCCACTTCTGTTCATAGCCACAAAGCCTCATAACCAAGTTCATAACCAACAACCCCAAGTATGACCACCACAAAGCCTCACAAGTACATGATTCATAATCAAGACCAAATGACTTCATAACTGCAAGACCATAGAATCAGAGTTCTTTTTCTTCTTCTTCTTTTTTTTTTTTTTTTTTTTTACAGATTCAGTTTTCAACTATGTCCTCCTTTATTTGTTTAAACTATTCATCTTGTTTGGTTACAGGTTTCTATTTTTGTACTACTTGGGATTGTTGTTGCAGGAGCTGCCCTAGGGTATTGGATGGTGCAGAAATTTGTTATTTCAGATGATGGAAGTGTGGATGTTGGCGTAGCTCAATTTGTGAAATGGGCCATGCGCATCATTGCAGCCACATTTATCTTCCAGGTGGCTATTCTGTTCATGTTAATAAATAGTGTGATAATGCTCTACTTGCGTATCTCTGGACCAAACGGAAATCAGTGTGCAATTTGCTTTGCATTCCTGAATTTTTTATTCTTATTCTGCCGGAGTACTCTTGATACTCCTTTGGCAATGGGGCATTGGCTTCTTGTTTGTCAATCTGCTTTCTTGTCACTTCCTTCAAGTGGAATGGTCCAGAGTAAGTTACCTGTACCATTTTTTCCCTACTCTCCCCTTGCTTCATGCTGGCGGACTGGTAATTATAGTACCAAATAAATTTTCATATAATTGATGCTTAACTCAATTTATTCAACTTATTAAATCCAAAGCAAATAGATCTTATTAGCTTTTTGAGTTTATCTGTTGGGATGTTGAAATCCATTTTGGATTAGTCCAAATGGGTGGTTTGCTTGATTTAATATATGAATGGTCATGAATATTGATTGAAGAGAGGTCTGCTCAGTTGATATAACAGATTTAAAAAATCTTTCGTTTGCTTGGTTTAACAAGATCTTAACTAATTATTTGTATGTAGTTCTACCATTACTTTTGGGGATTCAATTTATTCTGCAAATGGGAATCCTTGGCGGAGTAGAGGACAAGCAAATGTAAGACACAATCGTGCTGAATTTCTCAGCAGGTCAGGGATGGTGGCTTCATGGGGAACACTGTGGAACAGCCCAAGGAGATCTTCTGGTTGGTCTGACTCTCCTGTTAAAGGTGCACACGTGTTAAACTCTGCATTTTCTCTCCCTAATATTTGTTTTGTCTGTTGAAACATTTTTTCAAAAAAGATTTGAAGCTTCTGCAGAGCATTTTATTTCCTCTTATTTTACTTTGACATCATGGATCACTTCCATAGTTACCATGTAAAACGCCCTGTCAGATCTCTTATGAACATGAACATGCAAGGGCTAGGATGTTTTCTGTAAGCAACATGAACATGAAAATAGGCAAGGATCACTACATCGGCGCCTTAGTGCAATGAAAAATAGGAAAAGGTCCTTATGTTTTCTTGGATGAGCACCTGTGAAGAAATTAGCCCAGGACTGTTGGTTTACATTAGCAACTTGGAAAAGGGAACACTAACAGATAAAACTATGGAATTAGTAAGCAACATGTTTTGGAAAATAGGCAAGGATCACTACATCAGCGCCTTAGTGCAATGAAAAATAGGAAAAGGTCCTTATGTTTTCGTGGATGAGCACCTGTGAAGAAATTAGCTCAGGATTGTTGGTTTACATTAGCAACTTGGAAAAGGGAACACTAACAGATAAAACTATGGAATTAGTAGATTCTATGATTAGAAGGAAAGTATAACATGCTTACAAGAAACTAAGTGAGTAGCTGAGAAAGTAAACGAAATAGAAAAAACTCAGTACAACATTTGTATGCTGGAAATATTGGTTAGTAGATAGATTTTTGCGAGTCTTGCGTGGTTGGGTGTCAAGGCGTATGGATCCTGATTTGTTTACCATTTTTGATTTTCTTGACAATGTAATTGGCTAGCGCTTCTTTTTATGGGGACGTTTTTGTATCTTTAGCATCTTCTTGATGCTCTTCTTCAATAAAATTTACTTATCAAAAAAAAAAAAGATGTAGAAATGGTGTAGCTAAGCATCTGAAAAATAAGGCAGTAATAGTTATGAGAATGAGTTACATAATAATATTAATTAAAATTGTAACTGTAGAGTATAATTAGCGCCTATGCACCCCAAATAGGCTTGGAGAAACATAGTGAAAGGAAATTTTGGGACAACTGGATGAGTTAATACAACAAATATTTGTAGAGGGGACAATAATTATAGGTGGAGATTCCAATGGTCATGTCTGAAAATATAAGCAAGTGCACGAGAGGATGCATGGTGGATATGGTTTTGGTGATTGAAATGAGGGTGGAGAGAACATCTTAGATTTCGTAGTAGCATTTGATCGTGTAGTAACCAACAACTTTTTAAAAAAGGTGGGTTAAACAACTTTTAAAAATGGGTCAAATAAGAGTTGGATAGATCCATTTCTTGTAAGAAAAATAGACCGCTGAATATGTAAAGGTTTCAAGGTTATTTCCAAAGGAAGTTAATGGCACAAAGTAGGCTAACAATATTCAATATATAGTATTATATACAATAATAAAGAGCAAAATCAAAAAGTGAGAAATTGAGGATAAAGTGTTTAAAGTAGTAACGCTGGGTTTGAAAGGTGTTACTAATAACACGTGGAATACAATAGCATAATGCATTGAAAGAATATCGTAAGCAGTGCCATGGAGAGTCAAAAGGGAAAAACTCCTATAACTAAATATACTTGGTGGTTGAATAGTGCGATATAAGCCATAGTAAAAGAGGATAAAAATGGGAATAATTTTCAGACACAAGTTGATCAATAAGGAGGTTGGATGAGGAGATTAAGAAAAAGTGTGAATGATATTTTCAGAAATTGTTAAGTGAAAATCATTTTAAAAACTTGGAAGGAGAGGAATATGATAGCCTTGATGGAACTAGAGAATATAAGTTCTATCATCTAACTAAGAGAGTTTAAGATGGAATTTGCATTAAAAAAAGATGAAATAAGGCAAGGCATTAGATTTATCATAAAAAAATAAAAAAAGAGGCACGGCATTAGGATTAGATTGTATCCCTATTGAGGCTTGGAAATGCTTAGGTAAATAGTTGTTTGGTTAAGAAAATTATTTAATAAGATTCTAATGACTAGGAAAATGGCTGACGAGTAAATAGTATTTTAATACCTATATATAGAAATAAATGAGATATCCAAAATTGCAACAATTATAGAGACATTAAGTTGATAAGTCATTACAATAAAATTGTTTGTGAGAATGATTGAGCATCGCTTGAGTGTTATAACAATAGTGTTAGAGAATTTGTTTGGGTTTATGATTGGTAGATCAAATATGGAAACACTATTTTTACTAAGAAGATCAATAGAGAAGTACAATGAGAAGATGAAGGATCCAAATATGGTTTTTATATATTTTCAAAAAAAAAAAAAAAAAACTTGCGATAGGGTGCCTATAGATATAATCTAGGAAGCATGGACATGGATACGAGATATGTATGTGGCGATACGATAAAACCTAAAAAGTAGGATACAAGTACGGCTAGAATATGTATGTATACATTTAAAAAAAAATTATTAGGGAGTTAAACATAAGCTCAAGAATGTTGAGAGATCACATTGTAATTTTATATTACAAAACACTAATCTTTCAAAATTAGGTATTTATTTAAGGGAAAGATTTTAATGAGCCCCATAATGAGAGAGAGAGAGGATACCTCAGCTCGTAATCGTTCGCATATCGCGTATCTGCCTCAATTTAAAGTCTCTGCTCCTGCTTTAAAAATTACAACGATTTAGTAGCCTGAATTAGGTCCCAATCAATTCTCTAATTTAGATAGTAGCTTGTTTACTTTTTAAATTTTCAATAGGTCTTGCAAATATTTCATTTTAATATCAAGTTTAATTTGTTTATATTACAATAATAGAGCAATCCATGACTTGTTTCTGTGCTTTTCCCCTTTGGCATTAGTAAAAATATTGTATTCAAGTTTACTTGCTTATTTATTTGTTAATTTATTAATTTTACTGTTGTTATATTCTTTTGTTAATCTTTACTTTCTATGTAGTTATAGAGGACATGCATGAAACAATAAAGATACATCAATTTGACAAATTTTTTTACTTTAACTCTCACTATGTTTTTAAGTTGAGTGGAGAAGAAAGATTCATATAGCCGACCCCATTTGATGAGACTTAAGATTTGGCTTGGTTTGGTTTGGTTTGGTTTATATATTTTCAGAATCATTTAAACAAAACCACCACTAACTATGAATAAAGAAGAAAGAACTCTCACTATGTTCTTTTCAAATAACTAAATAAAGAATTCGGAATAATATGTGACTTGGAGTATCCGATACTTCAAAATTAAGTATTTGATGCTCCAAAATTAATGAAAAAATAATTAAGAAGTATCTAATAATTTTAATAAGTATCCGATATGTATCCGCGAGTATCCAAAGAGTATCGGTATCCAATACATATATGATATGGATACGTCTCTCTTTTTGAAGTATCCACGCTTCATAGGATATAATATGGTGAGTGTTGGTGAAAAAGGGTGTGACCGAAAGGTATATGCATGCAATAAAACGCATGTATAATGGGGTATCAACCACAATTAGATCACTTGTAGGAGAAACTAGTAAATTCTCAATCACTTGTATTGCATCATGGGCCAACTTTGAGTCCTTACCTATTTACCATGGTCATGGATGAATTAACTAAACACATTTAAGATGATAGTTCGCAGATGATATTGCTCTAGATGAAACTAAGGAAGAAATTTACATTGAACTACAAATATGGAGAGAAGCACTCAAGTTAAAAGGGTTTAAAATTAGTAAAAATAAAAGTGAATATGCAGAGTGTGACTTAGCAACAATAGAAATAGAAATGATAGAGAAGTGAAGATCAAAAATCAGAAATAACAAAGTGAACTTTTTTGTTACCTAGGTTTGATTATTAATAAGGATGGTGAGGTTGAAAATGATGTGATTCATAGAATTAAAGTAGGTTGGCTCAAGTGTGGGAGTGCATTTGACATATTATGTGATTGACAAATTCTAACAAAATTGAAAGAAGAATTTTATAGAACAACTATAAGGCTAATGATGCTTTATGGGACAAATATTGGACAACTAAAATACATGTCCATAAAATGAGTGTAGTTGAGTTGAAGATGCTTAGATGGATGTGTGGTAAGACTAAGAAGGATAGAATTAGAAATAAATATATTCTTGAAATGGAGACCAACAGAGGCAGTAGTGAAGAGATGCGATGCTGTAACGGTAGATGGAAGTGTTAGGGGACGAGGTAGGCCTAGATTAACGTTAGCTAGCGTTGTAAATAGAGATATGGATTTACTTAATTTGACTAATGAAATGGCCTTTGATAGGGCCACGTGGAGAAGAAGGATTCATGTAGCCGACCCTATTTGATGGGACTTAGGCTTGGTTTGGTTTGATTTGGTTCTCGAAATGGTAGAAGTAACACTGATTGAAAGATAAGTTGAGAGAGAATAGGTTAAGATAGTTTGGTCATTTACAATGAAGAAATGTAGATGCAACGGCAAGGAAGAGTGATATGATTTCTATAAATAAAATGTTGGGGAAGGGGAGGACTTAAACTAACATGGGATATAGTCTTAAAAAAAGATATAAATGTATTTACTCCCTTCGTCCCAAAATATTAGTCCCTTATTCCATTTTTCATTGTCCCAAAATATAAGTCCCTTCTAAAAAATCAAGTACTCAAATACTATAAATTTTCTATTTTGCCCTTCTTTTAAATTCATTAATAATACAAAAAGTACAATTATGACAATTGATATTTCCAAAAAAAATGTACTATCAAAGGGTAATTTTGGAAAACTAATATTTTTAAAATGCAATAATTGTACTACAAAAAAAAAAAGTTGGATTTCCCAAAAGGGACTTATTTTGGGATGGAGGGAGTAATTTATTTGAACTTGTAGCCATCGATAGAGCAAAATGACAAAAAATGATTGATGTAGATTGGGAAACAATGCTTAGATTGGATTGGTTTGGAAGTGGGAAATGGAAATTGAAACTTCATGCAAAAATATAATGGAAAATGTGAGACATTAGGTGATGTAAAGATTGAATGAAAAAAAAAGAGTAGAGTTTGAATAGGATATTTGTAAGAAAAATTTATTAAGAAATTTAAAAATAGCAATGTAAATTATTTTTATATTTTCATGATCAATTAAAATACTGCTACTACTACTACTACCCAATATCTACAGTAACTTATTAGAGCAATCATATATTATTGTTGAAAAATAGTATTAGCAAGTATTCAAAGATGGTAAAAATTATGAAAAGTGCATTTTTAGAACATTTTTTTGAAAGAGTTTCTCGCAAGCTTATTCAAATTGAGTTGGAGTTTTTCCTTTCATATGTAAATTGTACTTGAGTTCTTGGATTGTTTTGGAGATGTTTTCTAGAGGTTTTCCTTAAAATTTCATGAGAGTCCTGTGTCTATTCCTGAAATGAGTTTACAGGGAAACAAGTTTCCTCTCTCAAGAGATTTCCTAGTCTCCCTTTATCCCTCTTTAATTTCTTTCTTTACCCTTGTATGTGGTTATTGCCGTCACTAGAAATATGTGTACAAAGAAAGTAAGAAGTTGTGGAGGTTTTTTGGACGAGAGAAAGCAAAAGATTGTGGTAGCTGTGTTTATTACAGAATGTATGGTGGTGGCAGTAGTGTCTGGTTGAGTGAGAAAGTGGTGAAAGAGGGTGTTTAGTTGGGTTTCCGAGATTGTGATTAAATTGGTCTGGTAAGAGAGTGTATTCGAGTAAACTCCACAGGGATCATATGGTTATCTATGTCTAAAATGATAAGGTATAAGTGATACTAATATTGAAATGGTCTGGTGGTGAGGCCAAACCCATCCCAACATCATTTAGGTTCAAAGCCAGTAACCTGGTGCTGACCTGCTTATGAAACCTTGTTTGGGATTCTGTAGTCAGATTTGCTCGTGATAATTTTTGGTGTTCCTTACCTTAGAAAGATGTATTTGAGTGAACTGTATAGGGATCGTAAGGTTATCTATGCCTAAAATGATGAGGTATAAGTATTTATCCCAAAAAATAATAATAATAATAAAAAAATAAAAATTGATGAGGTATAAGTAGCGGTGATAATGAAGTAGTCTGGTGGTGAGCCCACACCGTTCCCAATTTCATTTAGGTTCAAAGTGGGTAACCTGGTGTTGACTTGCTTATAAACTTTGTTCAACCTGATGCCATTTATTGCTGATGTGTTTGTTAGGCTAGCAGTTTCAGTCAATGCTAGATCTAATGTTAGACACATGTTCTACTTTTAAGTAATTGTTGTGTTGATTTTAAGATTATGAGCTTTAATCTTGAAATTTTTATACTTTGTTCTATCTTGACTTTCAATTGAGATTATAAGTGATTTAAAGAATTGAGTTGAGGATACATCATCACCTGTCTGGACTGCAACATGATGGTTAAATTTAGGCATGCCATTCGACCGTCCCTTTCAATGTATGTTGCATTAATGACCACAAAATTATGTTTCGCTATCCTAATGAAGTCTGTATGATGGTTTTTATGGAGCATGGAGCATTAAATGAGATGTATGATGTGAAATTTGTAGCAAAATTGGATGTAGACACACACTAGGACATGACAATATCTAACAAGAAATATTTTGATGGGGGAGAAGTCTATGTTTTTAATAAATTTATCCAAATTTGTGCATTAGTAATTGCACAAATTGGGAATTAAAGATTAACAAACAGTAAGTGTTTCTTTAAAACTGTTCCTACTTTCTTTATATTTTTATCTTTACAACAATATTCTTTTTTGTATATTAGAAGTGGGGTTCATGCTTGACTTGGCAAGGTAAATATTCAGTTTCTTTTGAAATATCTCGTGTTCTTGACATTTATTGGCTTGTATTGCCTGATGTGGTGTCAGTTTCAGAGCTCCTATGATCTACTGATCATTCTTCATGGTTTGGTTTTGACCATGATATTGTAATCATAATAAAAAATGAAATGAACAGAGTAGGTTTTTGGTTGGGAGGATTAATCTTGTTGAGGATGTTTCATGCAGACAATCTTTCTAAAAATGTCTATAAAGTACAATGGTACTCGTGTAAATTATACTATATATAGCATTGGTATTGACCTTTAATTCATGTTTCATTTGTTTGTTTTTGGCTGTTGCAGGTGTGATATCTCCGACCACTGGGAGGGGGTGACAAGAAATCAACAGGATTACTATTGAACATTCCATAGGACACCCAACAGAAAGAAGTTTTCAAAAAAAGAGGGAGAATTTCACCCAGGAATCAACCTGACATGCTGTGGCTGAGTTGGCATCCTCTCCAAAGTTCACTGACTGGATTATTAAGCATGCTGACAGCAGATGATAATTCAGATAACACAATTGGAAGTGGCTCAGATTCTACAGATTAGAATCTTGTAGAAAGTGGCGATCGATTTGTTCAAATGGTAGCTGTTAGGAAATTAGTTACTTGTAGCAGTACAATGAGGTAGATGCTAGGAATGGTGCTCATTTTATTTTTCTTCTTTGTTTTAGGTTTACTTTTAATACATCGTATTATGTCATTAAGCAATTGTGGCAAATCTTTTGAAATCTTCTAATCATGTTATAGTGCGTGCTCTTTCTATGCCTCTTCCTACCAAATTCTTCTGATGGTTGCATAAAAAGAGCATTGTCAAGTGTTTTAACTCTCATTCAGTTTTAACCACTTATTCAGTCACCCAAAAAAAGGGCAACACACTCAGTGCAGTTTCAACCTCCGTTTGCATTTGTTTATCTATTTTAGTTCAAGTTGGTGCATATGTTATGTTTGTTTCTATCACAAATCTATAATGCTATAGCTAGTAGGCCTAGAAAGGTATCTCAACTATGAAGCTAGTTTTGGTAGATTTTAAGCATTGTTTCCATTCTCTCAGTGAATAATGTTAAGGGGTAATTACATTTTGGGAGATTTACGTGCATATCTTAATAGGTAGATTTATTGTTCAATAGGTTATGTGATAATTAATGGCGCTTTTATAAAAAAAAAAGCGTCACTAATTGTTAGTTTTTAATAACAATTTGAAAATTTTATCACAAAAAGTTGCTAATTGTCAGTTTTTAGTGATAGATTTAGAAATTGTCACATAAAATATCATTAATTGTTAGTTTTTAGCAATAGATTTATACAATTGATCAAATTTATCTCAAAATTTAGTCTGGTTTGATTTTATTTGTTCATATGAGCAATTGGTTCAAATCCTAGATTTTCCATAGATCTTTAACTTTTACAACTTAAAAACTAGTGTATAAACATGTAATTATGGATCAATATCTGCTAGGCACCTAGAAGGTGGACATGATGCACATTCATTTCGATTGTGACACAATGTGCCTAAAGTAACTATGTAATGTGCTTAAAATTATAACTTCAAACATATTGAATCACACTGAGTTATGACTCACTGAGTAACTCATTGGGTCATTGGAGTTATTACAGAATGAGATCATATCATATTTTGAGAACATTGTGTTGTAATTTTGTGCACATCTCATCATCATAATTAGAGAGGATACAAATTGTGCAACTTTTTTGGGTTGCACATTACAGCTTTTTCCTATAATGACAAGTTCTTTATATGAACTAGTGGTGGGTGTCATGTGTTAGGTTGTATTTGTATTGTTTCATTTTAGGTTTGTATTTGAATTATTTGAACACTAACTTAACATGTTTATTATTTCGTATTTTTGAGTCATGTCATTTTTGGTATGTGTCCAGTTCATGTTGTATTAACGTATTATGTCAATTTTTTTTACCTTAATTAGTTAAAAAGACTCGGTGTAGAGACCAATTATTGGATGAAATTATTCATAAAAATATTTGCTTTCAATTCATTTTTTTTTGTGCTTAATTTAAAAAATTACATCATGTTATTTTATATTGGGCAAATTACAGTGGTAGTCCTTGTACTTTACCTTTTTTTCATTTTGGTCCCTGTTATTTCAATTTGATCAATTTTGCCTCTTAATTTTGCAGATTGTGTCATATTAGTCCAATAAATAATGGCGGTTAAGTTTGATGGACGGAAAATCAAATGATGTTTCAATTCGGTCCCTGTAATTTACAGGATGTGTCAATTTGGTCCTTGTTGTTTTGACTTTTTTATAAACTACAGGAACCAAATTGGCACATCCTGTAAACTACAGGGACCAAATTGAAACATGATTTGATTTTCTGTCCATCAAACTTAACCGTCATTATTTATTGGACTAATATGACACAACTGTAAAATTAAGGGGAAAAATTAATCAAATTGAAACAACAGGGATCAAAATGAAAAAGCGAGTAAATTACATGGACCATTTGCATAATTTACCCTTTTATATTTTTATTAGATTAAAATAGTAGGGAAACAAAACATTATCTTCAATTAAGAAAAAAAAAATATTAGCCTTAAAATTTCTATTTTACATGCTTTTTGATCAATTAAATGGAGTTATATAAGCAATTCAAAAATGTCATGGTACCTTTTAGTAGAAATAACATTGAAATATGTAAATAATTATTTATTAAACAAGTTATCTATATCAATTTCGTGTTATATAAGTACAACACTAACTTAACATGTTTAATACTCATATATTTGTGTGTGTCGAAAGATTGATAAGTTAACTTGTTTAACTCTTAGGTACCTATTATGGAATGCCTGAGTCAAATTTGTGGTCTATAGACTACATAAAATAGACGCAACTAACATGTCTATTGCTATTGTGCTCCACAAGAGTTCAGTTATAGCATCTCCAATAGAGATGTTAAGTTTGTGTGTAAAGTGCTTAGTGCCTACTAATTTAGAGTGTAAATTGGAGTTCTCGTGGATGTGTTAAAGTGTGTGTTAAAATGTGTGTTATGTGAGGGTAGAGTCCACTTGAATGAGTTAAATATATAGTGTATCAGTTGATAAAATTTCAAAAAATTCAACTAGAAGGACAAAGAAAGATGATAAATTACACCATTAATCCCTATAGTTTAAGCGAATTAATTTTCATTTAATCCCTGTAGTCTTAATTTGAACATTTGAATCCCATACTTTCATTTTTGTTGCAATATTGTCCGCTTGTCATAACAACCCGTGCACAACTAAAGAGAGTAAAGTGGAATTCAAAAGAAACAATAGAGACCATTGGTATAGTTTATTCAATTTCTTTTCTTGTGTTGAAATTGCTAAGAATCTCATGCGTGTTGCATGTGGCAGTTTTGCGTATAAAATTTCAACGGTATGTGATAGAAAGATTAGATTGTAACAAAATTAAAAATATACAGTTCAAATTGAAATTATGAGGACCAAACCAAAACTTTGATCATACAAGATAGACCAACGATATAATTTACCTTAAAAAAAAAGTTAATCGGTGACTTGGCGAGCCAAAAGGCTATCATAATTAACGAAAGCACACAGTGGCTGATAATGTTAAAGAGGAAGATAAAATGTCCACTAAGGCAGAAAAAATGGGGAAAAGTTTAGGTAACTATTAACTTATGACACTAACTACCTTCTTAACACTTCTAAGTTCCAAAATGTGAATATTAGGGAAAGGCAAAAGAAAAAAGACAAGAAAAATGAAAATGAATTCAACTTAGATATGCATAACACACTACAAAAAAATTGATTTTTTGTACCCAAAACGCCGTCTCAAAAGGTTTTTTGCGACGGTAAGTGGCCTTTTGCGACGGCAAGTGGGGGGGCAACAGAGGGGGTTGCGACAACATTACTGCCGTCGCAAAAAACCCAAGTACCGTCGCTAATTTGAGATGGTGAGTGGGCTGCCGTCTCAAAAAAAAAAAAAAAACCTATAATAAAATTATTAAAAATATGAAAAATAACCTGTATTAAATGAAAAATAACTAAAAAAAATCAATAATTACATAATAATATAAAAAGTCCAGTATATAAATAAAATGTAGCAATCTCGGTTTCAATCCTTATTTTATGTTTAGCCACTTCGACTGGGCCGGTCGGGGTCGAGGGGGCAGCGCCCCTTCGCGGGGTCCAGAGGGCAGCGCCCTTTCGCGGGTCCAAGGGCAGCGCCCTGGCGGGGGTCGAGCTGCCCGTCAGCTCGCGGGTTCCAAGGGCAGCGCCCTGGCGGGGTTGAGGGGCAGCGCCCCTCAAAACAAAAATTCATAATGCATTCGAAGTTACTTGATCTATGTCCGCAATTCACCACTTTATAAGCATTTGGACACAAAATGTTTCCTCTCTCGGCGATGTGGGACTCAAAGAGTGGACGAAAATGTTGTGCCAAACGACGTCGTTTGGTGTGTTTGTTGGAAGTCCCACATCGATTACAAAATACATTTTAAGGTGGACAAACTTCTATATAAGTGCAAGTACAGAGGGTTAGCTTATCGGCTTCTATGGTTTTTTCTTGGTTTAATGAGCCATTACGAGCTGAGCTCGAGTTATATAAATTTTAGTTGTGCCGAGCTGGATTTTGGCCATAGTTCCATTGGGATTTTAGACATCGTTTTAATCTGAAAATCTTTGGATTTGGAGCACGTTGGTCTTTGGGTCTTCATCTCCGTTTGAGCTCAAACTTTGAGGTAGGGATATCCTACTCCTCCTTATGAGCTTTGTCTTTAAATTTTGGTATTTTGATATGTTGGAAGTTGTTGTGTAATTTTCAGAAAGTTTGGGCCTTTGTGAAATTTTACAAAAGTTGGGGTTTTAAATATATAAAACCTATATGCATGTTTGGCTTGGAGAAATGGATTAATGTTGAAACATTGATGAAAATGAACCTTAGGGTTGTTATGTAATTTATGGGAATAATGCCTTAATTACATTGATAAATTAATTTGAGAAATTAATTTGAGAAATGAGAAAGGAAATTGAAATTGTTGGAATTGGGGGTGTACGGGGCTAAAGGGTGTAGTGGGACAATTTACCGCTCACCTAGTTGAAATGTTGATTTTATATCCATTTGGTGCATTTATTTTCTGTTTAGAAATAACTGCCTTGGGCTATCGGTGGAGGATAGTCTTGATTGTTGTAGACAATGCATGATGATTAGGCAAATGAAAATTAATCAATGGAATGTGTCATTGAGTATGACGGTTGAAAGAATACATTAACTTTATGTATTGATTGATGATGTGTATAATAATTGTTTATATGCAATGTGTTGTGTTGGAGGAGATAGGGGATGGACCTCTAAACCGGATGTTGTTTGGGAGAAGATAGAGGATGGACTCCGTAGATACAGCTCATATGCTTATCTATTGATATGATAATACAGCTCATATGCTTATCTTTGGAAGTGTGATATAGCTCTTGTGCTTATCTATTAATGTGTTGATATAGCTAATATGCTTATCTATTGTGAAATGGGAAAATGTCTAATATGAGTTACTGTCTCACATAAGTTGCTTGGCCAGGTTCTGAGCAATGGTTATGAATTGAGAAATGAATAAGAAATGGAAAATAAAAAGTAATATGGACTTGTATGTCATAAAACTGTAATGTGATATAAGTGGGTGTATCAGTGTTGATCATCTATCAACTACTAATCTTTTAGTCATTGTTCATAGCTGGTTTAGTGTATTTCTACTGGGCTGTTAGCTCACCCTATACGGGAATATCATTTTCAGGTGCAGGTGAGATGTTACCTCCAAGGCAATAGTATGGATGGACTCTCGGGAAGCAAGAATTTCCTAGTTATGCTTTATGTGTGCATGAGTGTTATTTGTAAAGCCAAGGGCTTAATGTGTAATGAGCGAGACTCTATTTGTGTAACCAAGCAATGTCTTGGAAAGGTGTAAGCCTATATGACATTTAATTGCTTGCTAAACAGTGAACTTTGATATATGAATTTATGTTGTTTCTTATATTTATTCCGCATATGAGTTATCTTTATTGCAATATTTCGGGGCGTGACATAAAAATTCATCCATAATTAAAATATTCTTCCATTCATAACAATACATCAGCAAAATTATCCCAATACATAATGTTGCATAATACATACATAATATTGTTCACAAATCCAAATAATGTAAATCAAAAACAAAAATTTTCATCATGCTTCTTCTGTGGATTACAAAAACAAAAGTTAGTCATAATCTTTACACGCCTGCATTCTATAAGAAGCAAACTGCTACTCCGAAAATATCTGAAAATAACAAAATAAAAATAATTAATGACAATATAATTGTGTTAATATTTTAATTACAGAAAAACATAAAAAATTAACTACTATATAATTACAAAGATAGTTTAGTAAATAATTTTGGCTAGACAGAAATCCGGCCCTAACTCCCAAACCGGAAACCCGATTGGAGTCCCGTCTTCTCCCACAAGTCTCTTGTGCCTAGGCGGTCGTGTGTGCCAAGTTTCGTGCTAAACCGATGTCGTTTGGTGATTTTGGGACGTTAACACCTCAAATTCAAGTTTCTTAAGGAACTTGTTTGCCTAGACCGAAATCCGACTCTAACTCCCAAACCGGGAACCCGATTTGAGTCCCGTCTTCTCCTACAAGTCTCTCGTGCCTAGGCGCTCGTGTGTGCCAAGTTTTGTGCTAAACCGATGTCGTTTGGTGATTTTGGGCATTAATACCTCAAATTTAAGTTTCTTAAGGAACTAGTTTGCCTAGAGTGATATCCGACTCTAACTCCCAAACTGGGAACCCGATTGGAGTCCCGTCTTCTCCTACAAGTCTCTCGTGCCTAGGCGGTTGTGTGTGCCAAGTTTCGTGCTAAACCGATGTCGTTTGGTTATTTTGGGACGTTAACACCTCGAATTCAAGTTTCTTAAGGAACTAGTTTGTCTAGAGTGAAATCCGGCTCTAACTCCCAATCCGGGAACCCGATTCGAGTCCCGTCTTCTCCCACAAGTCTCTCGTGCCTAGGCGGTCGTGTGTGCCAAGTTTCGTGCTAAACCGACGCCGTTTGGTGATTTTGGGGCGTTAACACCTCGAATTCAAGTTTCTTAAGGAACTAGTTTGCCTAGAGTGATATCCGACTCTAACTCCCAAACCGGGAACCCGATTTGAGTCCCGTCTTCTCCTACAAGTCTCTTGTGCCTAGGCGGTCGTGTGTGCTAAGTTTTGTGCTAAACCGATGTCGTTTGGTGATTTTGGGACGTTAACACATCGAATTCAAGTTTCTTAAGGAACTAGTTTGCCTAGAGTGAAATCCGGCTCTGATTCCCAAACCAGGAACCCGATTCGAGTCCCGTCTTCTCCCACAAGTCTCTCGTGCCTAGGCGGTTGTGTGTGCCAAGTTTCGTGCTAAACCGACGCCGTTTGGTGATTTTGGGGCGTTAACACCTCGAATTCAAGTTTCTTAAGGAACTAGTTTACCTAGAGTGACATCTGACTCTAACTCCCAAACTGGAAACCCGATTGGAGTCCCGTCTTCTCCTATAAGTCTCTTGTGCCTAGGCGGTCGTGTGTGCCAAGTTTCGTGCTAAATCGATGTCGTTTGGTGATTTTGGGACGTTAACACCTCGAATTCAAGTTTCTTAAGGAACCAGTTTACCTAGAGTGATATCCGACTCTAACTTCCAAACCGGGAACCCGATTTGAGTCCCGTCTTCTCCTACAAGTCTCTCGTACCTAGGCGGTCGTGTGTGCTAAGTTTCGTGCTAAACCGATGTCGTTTGGTGATTTTGGGGCGTTAACACCTCGGATTCAAGTTTCTTAAGGAATTAGTTTGCCTAGAGTGAAATCCGGCTCTAACTCCCAATCCGGGAAGCCGATTCGAGTCCCGTTTTCTCCCACAAGTCTCTCGTGCCTATGCGGTCGTGTGTGCCAAATTTCGTGCTAAATCGACGCTGTTTGGTGATTTTGGGGCGTTAACACCTCGAATTCAAGTTTCTTAAGGAACTAGTTTGCCTAGAGTGAAATCCGGCTCTAACTCCCAAACCGGGAACCCAATTCGAGCCCCGTCTTCTCCCACAAGTCTCTCGTGCCTAGGCGGTCGTGTGTGTCAAGTTTCGTGCTAAACCAACGTCGTTTGGTGATTTTGGGGCGTTAACACCTCGAATTCAAGTTTCTTAAGGAACTAGTTTGCCTAGAGTGATATCCGGCTCTAACTCTCAATCTGGGAACCCAATTCGAGTCCCGTCTTCTCCCACAAGTCTCTCGTGTGTAGGTGGTCGTGTGTGCCAAGTTTCATGCTAAACCGACGCTGTTTGGTGATTTTGTGATAAATGTATCTTATAAAATGCAACTAAAAGCATTGTCATCCAACCCCATGGAATGCAAATTATTCAATCACAACTAGAAAACATTAGCAATATCAATTAGCAAAAAAGTAGCAGCCAGATCTTTCACGTAGGTAGTAGAAGTTAAATGTGGAATTTTTGTCTGCCAATTAGTGAACAAAATCTGAAATTCATGCTATTTTTCCATCCCAGATAACCAGTAACAGAATAAATGTTACTGTCCAAAAAAATCTAGGTTGTTTGGTTCAGAAAGTTCAATGGGCTGAAATACATTAAAGAGAACATAAACTGCATCCACCAAAGGCACGATACAAGAGGTTAATATGGAACTATCAACCTCATAAGTTAAAGCAAGAAAACAACTATGGACATAAGCGAATGTAAATGTTAAATATTCTAACTTCTGAGTTTTTACAAAAGTACTTTCCACAGTGAAGAGATATTCAATGATTCAAATGTCAAAATATTGTTGTCTAAATATTATCTATCCAAACACAATGTCATGGACTCACCTGTAATAGATGGTTTTGAATAATATCACGGATGATTCTGCAAAAAAATAAATAAACATATTTAATACTGCAAGGTTAGTATCAATTTCCGGAAACAGGAAGAAAAGGGAAGAAAATTTGCATAAATTCTCCAAGATACTTTTCCATTTACAACTGTATCTGTTTCCCTTACACAGTCCAACATAATGATAATGTTGACAACTAGAACAAAACCAATCTACAGTACACAAATTTGAATCGAAAACATTCTTACTAAAAAGGAAAAAATCTTTATAGATTGTAAAACCTTGATTCTTAATTTCTAAGTCCTAATCAATAGAACAATCTCACAACAAAACAACTGTGAGCTTCCATGGAACATACCCATATTCGTCAAAATATCCACCACGACCTTCAGTTCCAAAATCCTCCCTAAACACAATCTGCAAGAAAACAAAAAGGAAAAAAAAACGATAGTTAAAATAAGGGGAAAGAAAAGATTAATGTTCAAGATTGTGGCACAAAATTTACCATATTTGCTCTAAGCATGTTGACATTATTCAAGAAAAATAATGTTTAAGCAAGCCCACAATTGCCAATTTAAAAGTAAATTAAATCAAGTTACTTTCACTGATTCAGCTGTCCAGACAACAACAATTATTTAAAACAAAAATTAACAATTAAGGAAAAAGAATTATGCTTACCTGTACGTTATCGATGTTGTCACGATTCCACAATGGCAAAAACAAGCGATTCGCAAAACGAAGTACCAACTGCAAAATTTTATTAAGTGGTATAAACAAAGAAATCAGCAGCTTGAACAATCTGAAGAAAATATGTATTGGAAAATTTTAGAAACCTATATTTACCAAGTTTTGCACCAATTCCTTTCCCAAATAGTGATCAATACGATAAATCTGTGGTTCTTCAAATAACTCTCCAATCTGCGCACTCAGTTCCTCGGCTGAGCCCAAATCCTTGCCAAAAGGTTTCTCAACAACAATACGAGTCCATCCACCAAGATCGGCTGAAAAGGATTTCATTAAGGAGTTCATCAAGATCAATACTCTTGAGGTTTTGAATCAAAAGGACCACAATGACTAGTATTTTCCCATTCAAGGATTACATGATGCCAAATGTATAATAAAAGCAAATTTGATCCATTGAATTTCATGTACTTTTAAATCTAAGAGGAACAATAGCTTGCATCATCACGTAGTAAATATAATAAACAAATTTCCAATAAAATTCAGAATGACAGAAGAAAAATGCTTTATAATCAGGACAGATATAAACCTGGAGATCATCTCATTGACACACGATTAAACATGTGGATCAAGAAAATTACATATTTCCATAAAAACATGCCAAGAAATAAATTGTTGCTACTCATAAACATGTGGATCAAGAAAATGACTGCCACCTGCACTCAATGCATAGCAGAATTGAATTCCCCTCCAATGAGGGTTGACTCTCATGGAAATTACTTTTTATTTTTCAGAAAATCAAATCATGGACTGACAGCCAAAAAAGGTACTGCACCTTACGAGAAGAATGACCAAATTATACTAGCATTATTTTCAGAGTCACAAAGCCACTTGTAGAATGGAAACACTCACATTTATTCATGCAATAGTTCTTGATTTTTTTGCAGACAGATGGATATACTGACGGAGGAAGCGCAAGATAGAAAAGTCTATGGGATGATCCTTCTATAATTCATGCCCATATATCTCCTTATCCAGTAACTGAAAACCCTCTGCAGAATTGTAGGAGCCACATACATATTTTATCTGCATGAATTAATAAGAAAATTATTTACTAGTCACTGGATTAGAACAGAACTGTTAAAAGATCAAAGAAATAACGAAGATGCAATGGCTGAACTAACCAATCGCAAAAACTCTGATACTTCTTCCAACAGCTCACTAGAAGCACCCTTACCCTGGATAAGATATCTGCAATTATTAATGCCAGAAGGTCAATCAATCCCCATAATCACAGTATGCATATGATCATTGAACCAAACATTTAATGGGACATTCCAGGCTCACTGGAACTTGAAGTTTGTAAATATTACATGAAACATGCAATGACATGGGGAAAAAACTACAGGCGAGGAGAATGGAAAACTCACCCACGTATGCGATCTCTCAACTCATCATCGGAAATCTTGGTCCTTGCATATCCAAAGATATGAACTTCATTGGGTTGCAAAAATCCCTGCACACAGCACACCCATCCAAAGTTAGCAAACTAGTGCAGTTGTATTATTCTGAAGCTAAATCGTTGAAATGCGACAAATATACTGATTAGGAACATAAATAAATCCCATCAGACCTGCCGGTAAAGGTTGAAAAGGGCTGGAAAAGTCTTTTTCTTGGCAAGATCACCCAAAGCACCAAGTAGAATAATGGAGAGACACCCAGTTTCAGGAACACTCGCATATTCCCTCGAAAGCGATTCATTTCTAATAGTGGATCTTTTCTCGATGGTACAAATGGTTTTAGTTACATTTTATAAGATAGATCTATATTAGAACCATGTAATAGAGAGCATCCAGATCCGGAAACTAGACCCACATCAGGTAATAAAGATAGAATTGTTCTAGTTCAGAAACATGAAGCTATCTTTCCTGTTTGATATGACATATACAATAAAGATAGAATTGTTAAGTTCAGAAACATTCACAAAACAAGAAAATAAAAGCCAATGAGAGATGACTAAACATAGAATTTTTTTTTGGAGAAAGTTTCCTTTTTTTGGTAGGTGTTTAACAAACCTAAAGGCTGTTTCATCAATCATTCAGTTTTGCAACATGGACAAAAAAATGAGTATGCTTCTATTAGATTTTACTAATTTATTGGAATAAGTACACGGATAAGATTTTTAATAAGTGAATCATCCTATCCTATAATTTTTTTCCATCAACATGTTTTCAGTGTTTGATTTTGTAATTGATTTATTTATTCATAATAGAATTGAATTTATCCCACAAAATAAAAAAATTACAAGTCAAATACAAAAAAACTTGGCTAGAGAACAGAGAGTCCATCATCCAAATTTCAACTGAAATAAATTGAACTTCGAAAAGCTAAGGGAATTATATAATATACATGATACACAAATATTAAACATATATATATATACATTCATGCACAGACAACATAAACATGTTTGATTGAAGATAAGAAACATTAATGTATATATATATATATATAAGTTCAGAAACATTAATGTATATATATACATAAGTTCAGAAACATTGAAGATAAGAAACATAAGTTCAGAAACATTAATGTTTTCCATTCTCACTCATCCGTTTTCTGTGTGTGTTCGCGCGCGCGCGCGTGTGTGTGTGTGTGAGAGAGAGAGAGAGAGCATACTAACTGAGGTCGCGCGAGAGAGAGGGATCGTACTACACCGTCGCCGCACCACCGCTAGCCGTCGTCGCTCGTCGACAGAGAGATCATTGTCGGTGAACAATCGAAATCTCTGTGATCGGGAACTCGAAATCTCTGTGATCGTCGGTGAACGCGAACTCGAAATCGTCTCTGAGATTGGGAACTCGAAGTCTCTGTGATTGTGAGGGAGAATGTGTTAGGGATTTGGGGATGAAATTTTTGGGGTTTTGATCGACCGCCAATTAGGGCGAAAGGAGGGAGTTGAAAATTCATTACCTTTTGCGACGGTATAGATAAACGGTCGCAACTGATAAAATCCAACTATTAAAACGACGCCGTTTTAATAACGTTTCTCTTGCGACAGTCAATTGCTGTCACAAATGCCCACTATTTGCGACGGTAATTTCCACCTGTCTCAAAAGATTTTTTTTACGACGGCACACAATGTGTCGCAAATACCTCCGTCTTTAAGGCACTTTTTCTTGTCTGCTTATTAGCGACGGGGCGATTACCGTCGCAGATACATTTATTTGAGACGGCTTTGAATGCCGTCGCAAAAGCCGACTTTTTGCGACGGTATACACGCCGTCGCAAAAAATTCCGTGTTTTAAAGTCACTTTTCTTGTAGTGACACAAGTCAAATTGAAACATAGTTGATGGGAAATTACAGATGAAACTAAGGAGCATAAAAGGTTATTAGTGAAGAGAGATGGATAACAAAAACAACAAATCAATTGTTGACAGTAAGGGCATAATCTGATCATTTTGATAGTATATTTTCTCCTTACTCCAAATGTGTTCCACGCCAATTTAATGATTGAGCAATACAAGACTTGAGTTGTTTTGTACGAAGTTTGAGTGGCCTTGTGACCACAAAAAAAAAAAGTTCAAGTTGCCATTTTTTCTGTTTGCATTAGACACTAACTTCCATATATATTCTTATACATTATACGCAAACACATATAACAATATATTGTATTAGTGAGCCAGAGTATATAGGATTAGATTGTTGCATCTCTATGAAACAAAAAAATTACACATGTTTCTTCCACATGTTGCCATTCATTGGAGAAAGGAGGATTTGTCTTCATCATCCATCATCATTGAATGCATGCTCTCAAAGTATTTGATGGCAAAAGTACCTGTAAAGTCATTGTGAGACATGTCAACGATATGTGAATTGGTGAAGGCTAATCTCTTCCTTGGTTGCTCTATGGGACCATGAAATTTATTATCTCGCAAGACAATAACCTTCAATTGGGGCAGATTCTCCAACCAAAATGGAAAAGCATCTTCTATGAAATTATGACCCAGATTCAAAATTTCTAGGTTCGTGCAATTCGCCAATGATCTTGGAAGCACCCCTGGCAATCCATTGTGGCTAATGTCAAGTTCCTATAACATGCTTGCGTATCCAAATGTTTGAGGGATGGTAACATGGAAATTGTTTCTACTTACATACATGCATGTAACTAACTATATATTCCAGCAGTCAATCATGAGTGTCAAATTTGAAACATAGAAGTAGGAAATGAAAAGGGATATCATGGTTCACAATCAAATTAAAAACAAACAGCTTTAATGAAAAGGAAAACATGGTAGTACCTTTACTTCAAACAAGCTCCACTTAGTTCTGAACATGTCATCTTGCTCCATGTTGGTACCTAACCCCATTCGATCTGTTTTTTTGATGACGCATTTTCACTCTAAAAATTCTCGCAAGCCATTCTTCTTTCCTTCGAATGATGCAACTTCCTATCACCAAACCAAATACTGCTCCACATCCATATCCCATCAACACAGCTTCCCAACCAAAGCCATCAAATTTGAACTTAAAATTGTGGCTAAATGAGGATGGTAAAGTTGGTGATTCTGCTATTTGGACATTCCCACAATTCTTTGACAATGGAAACCCGCACAAGCCTAGATTTCCCTCATATGAAGTGTTTGAAAATGTTTCAAACTGCTGGCCTCGTGGTATAATCCCAGTTAGATTATTTTGTGAGACATCAAAAACTTCAAGGAATGTCAAGCTTGTTAGTTGTTGAGGTATCTCACCAGAGAGCTTGTTTTGGGATAGATCCAAGGACTCAAGCTCAGTTAGATTGACCAAGGACAATGGAATCGGACCTGTGAAGCCATTTCTTGAAAAATTCAGGACACGGAGGGCTTTGAGTCTTCCAATAGATATGGGAATCTTTCCATTAAACTTGTTGTGCGAGAAATCAACAGCTTTGAAGATGGTGATGATCCTTACGAGTGTCATTTCCAGTCCTTTATTCATTATGGTTACCGAATAATAACCATAAGCATTGCGCATATAATTTAAGGAGGATTTGTCTTCATCATCCATCATCATTGAATGCATGCTCTCAAAGTGTTCTGATGGCAAAGTGCCTGTAAATTCATTGTGAGACATGTCAATGATATGTAAATTGGTGAAGGCTAATCTCTTCCTTGGTATGGGACCATGGAATTTATTATCTCGCAAGACAATAACCTTCAATCGGGGCAGGTTCTCCAACCAAAATGGAAAAGCATCTTCTATGAAATTATGACCGAGATTCAAAATTTCTAGGTTCGTGCAATTCGCCAATGATCTTGGAAGCACCCCTTGCAATCCATTGTGGCTAATGTCAAGTTCCTGTAACATGCTTGCGTATCCAAATGTTTGAGGGATGCTACCATGGAAATTGTTTCTTTGCAAATTTAACAAGGTTAAATTTCCATTGAAGTTCCCCAAACAGGTAGGAATTAATCCAGCCAATTGGTTATTGGACAGATCGAGATATCTAAGAGAATGAAGATTGCAGAGTGGATTGAGTTCTTCATTTAGGTGGTTGTTTGAAAGGTCTAGCGCCTCCAACAATTCCATTCGGGTTTTCAGAAATTCAGGAATTTTATTTATGTTGCAAGACGACAATCGTAATGTCGCAATGTTTCGGAAAGAGGAGGGAGTGGAGTTGGTGGTGGTCAATGATAGACCACTGTTTGAAAGATCCAAATAATGCAAATATTCAAGCTTTGCAAACGTGTTCAGCTCAACAGTGTTGCTTAAATTATTTGACGAAAGATCAAGAGAGGTAAGGTTCACAAGATGAAACAAGGAAGGAGGTATTGTCCCATTGATTGAGTTACTGCCTAAACTTAGAGACCATAGTTGTGGAAGGCCAGTTATTGATGATGGAATGGGACCTGTTAGTTGATTGTTTGAGAAATCTATAGATTGAAGTTGCGAGAAGTTGGAAAAAAGTGGAGGAATTGGGCCTTCAAAATTGTTGTATGAAAGATCAAGTGAAATTAATCGCGGGAGGTTTGTAAGCGATCTCGGAATGATACCAGAGAAATTGCAGTCACTGAGGTATAGCAACTTCAAGTTTTTAAGATGGCCGATTGAAGATGGGAATTGACCATTGATCATTTTATTTCCTCCAAGATCAAGCTGAATTAATCGCGTGAGGTTTGTAAGCGATCTCGGAATGGTACCAAAGAAATTGCAGTCACTGAGGTATAGCTCCTCCAAGTTTTTAAGATGGCCGATTGAAGATGGGAATTGACCACTGATCAATTTATTCCCTCTAAGATCAAGCGAAATTAATCGCGTGAGGTTTGTAAGCGATCTCGGAATGGTACCAAAGATATTGCATTCAATGAGGAATAGGTCCTCCAAGTACTCAAGTTGGCCGATGGAATTAGGTAGCTCTCCGGTGAAACCTGTAAAAGAGAGATCCAACAACCTAAGGTGCCTAAGGTGCCGGAGAGTTCCATTAATAAAACTTGGAAGTTTACCTGTGAGTTCTCTGTTATCGCCTAACCACAGCCCCTGCAATTTCTGTAAGTGGAAAATGCTATTGGAGAAGTTATTCCCTTGCCAGACTTCTTCTGATGATTGTATTGGGCCAGAAAGATAGGAGTTTTGGAGGTTAAGATGGGTCAAATTTGTGAAACGGCCAAATGAAGGTAAAATTTGAGAGTGATTGAAGTTGTTGTCAGAAAGGTCGAGGTGTTGAAGGTGAACAAGATTGAAGAGGCTGCTGTTTGGATGGATGGTACCATATAGGCAGTCACAAAGGAGGTTGAGGCCAATGACATGAGAAGTGGTGTTATCACATGTGACCCCATCCCATGCACAACAATCTGTACCCTCTTTCCAATTATCAGTATCATATGGAAGAGAAGGATTCCTGTTGCAACGGGAAGCAGAGCAATTGAAGGACAAGGATTGCTTAAATTGGAGCAAAGCAGTGCTCTCGTGATTATGGCAAAGATGTGCAGAAGAAGAGAAGCAGAAAATTAGGGAATACAGGAGGATACATATTGTGAGTTGATAATTGGGTAGTAAGAAACCCATTCTTACACCAGTATTGGGTGGTAGAGAGGGAATTGGATATGATGCTTCTTCTATATGCACTCTCCTATTTATAACTTAATAAATAATTCAATAATAAAAAAATATAAACTGAAAATTGTCATTGTATAGTCTCAAATATTACCATTGTATCAGTTTAATGGATTTCATCACTTGGTCAATTTTATTACTATTACAAAGATAAAATATAAGATGATAAATTACTTTTAGTAAATAAATGTAATTCAGCTGGTTTGGTTTGTGAATTCTAAATTCACTTTTTAGAAAATTAAATTTTTTTGTTTTTCATGTTTTTTTGTTTTTATTGAATTTTTTTTTTATATTTTAAATAATTTTTTTTTAATTTTTAGATATACCTAACATAAATACACTTAAAAAGTATAATATTGGTGAAAAAAATCTTTAAAAATTTCACTAAATACCGAAAATACAAATATATATATATATATAAATTCAGTACATTTTTCGTATTCTTATGTATTTATAGATTTTTTGAAATATTTTTTTTACAAATATTTTACTTTTTAGACATCTAAGTAAGGTGCATCTAAAAAAATAAAAAAAAATGCTTAAAATTTTAAAAATATTCACTAAAAACAAAAAATACGAAAAATAAAAAATTCAATTTTCGAAAAATTAAATTCAGAAAATTAAAACCAAATACAGTGATTTGTATTCAACATAATATTATTGAAGTAATGAGTCCCAACACTTGCTCATTTTTATCACTAATAATATAATGTTAACATTTGAGGTGATATATAATTTTTAGTAAATAAATGTAATCAACATTGTATTATGAATAAAATTGTGTTTGAATCATGAATTGGTAAAGGAATTTGAAAAAAGAAAGGCAAATATAAGAGAAATATAAATAAAATATAAGCTGATTTTTTTATCCACTTTCTCACATTTTCGTTTTCATTTTCATTTTCAAATCACTATTTAAATACATAATCAAATATGATTTAAAAAGATTTTTTATTATTATTATAAATGATTTGACCATTTTCCAAACAATGCCTGAATAAAGGACCTACACTATTGTTTTTATTTGGTGCTTTATGTCAATAGCCAGCTTGACTAAATAAAAAAATTGTTGTTGATTCTTCGGTACTATGGCTTCGAATCTCTAGTACTTATTTTTCTGTATCCATCTTCTGTTCTATTCATCTCAGGCTGACACATCGTCAATTTTGAAATCATAAATGAGATAGAAGATGGGTACATGAAATGAGTATAGGTGATCCGAAACCGGTACTATGGACTTCAAATTATTAGATTGCCCTATTTATGTCCTTAGATTTTTCTTTCCTTTTTTATTTTTTATTTTTTTATAATTATATCAGTATACACACACTACTAACATTAGAAAGTGAAATGACTAAGGCCCTTCTTGATTAACATATATAATGTCTTGTTTGTTTTTAATGATAAAAGATAGGATTAGATTAGTATTACTTTCTCCGTTCCAAAACAATAGTCCATTTTGAAGAATTCAACTTTTTTTGATAGTATAATTATTGTACTTTAAAAAAATCAAAATTTCAAAATTACCTTTTGATAGTACATTTTTTGGAGAATATCAATTGTCATAATTGTACTTTTTGTATTGTTAATGAATTTAAAAGAAGGGCAAAATAGAAAATTAATATTATTTTGGTTCTTGATTTTTGAAAATGGACTAATATTTTGGGACAATGAAAAATGAAATAAAGGACTAATATTTTGGGACGAAGGGAGTAAGAAAAATTTATCAAATTGTTTTTATTTTGAAAAATTGTGAAATGAAGAAATAATCTAATGTATAAAAAATAATTAATAGTTTAATAGGTAAATTACACTTTGCACCCCTGCACTTTGCACTAAATCTCACTTTGATCCCTACATATGAAATCGTGACAGTCAACCCTCTACACTTCTAGCCAAATCTCATTTTGGTCTTTACATATAAAATCGTGACAGTTAACTCCCTGTACCTATGAAATGTGACAATAAACTCTCTACACTTCTAGTTAAGTGTTAATGTCTTCCTTTTGTTATTCCATCATATAAGTCTTTAATAGAAATCAATAATGTGATAAGCATACAATTATAAAATGAGGGCAAAAGAGAAAAATTACCCAAATTTCCCGTCTATACACATTTCGTCTAAAATTTACATCAAATTTTGATTGTATTTAGCTAAAACAAAATGCAAATTGTGAACGATTAAGGAGATAGATTAGGGTTTGGAAAAAATTAGAATAGTGAAACTTTGTTTTCCACAGTAACAAAGTTTTCGATTTCTTTGATGCATTTTTTTTTTTAAATTTTAAAAGCTCTATTTTCTTACATCTTTATCCTAATTTTCAGCATAAGAACACAAACACACCCACGCCCACACCCATAAGCACACGCACACGCACACGCACACCCACATATATATTGTATTATATAATCCTCACATGCTTATCATGTGGGACAAAGTATATATTAAGGGGAAATGATAATAATTTTCCTCTCTTACTCTCATTTCATAGTCACATATTTGTTACATGACTGGATTCTGTTAAAAATTTAAATAATGAAGTTACAAAAGGAGAAAATTGACACTTGACCAGAAGTGTAGGGGGTTGACTGTCACGATTTTATATGTAGCGACTAAAGTAGGATTTGACTGAAAGTGCAGGGAGTTGAATGTTACAATTTCATGAATTGGGATGAAACTAAGATTTGGTGCAAAATATAAGGGTGCAAAGTGTAACTTATCCTAGTTCAAAAGAAAAAAAAAAAAAAAAGGTGTAATTTATCCTAGTTTAATATTCTATGAAGGGTTTTAGATATTTAGGGTAAATCATTCTTACTCATCATGAGTGATTCCTCATTTTCCATTTATTTTTCATAGGATTTTTTGATTTTCTAAAATTAATAGATTTAATATTATTACCCATAATAACATATTCACAAAATGATATTTTAGACTAGATTTTTTAACGGATCAGGCCTTCTTTAAACAAAAAATAATAAACTATATAAGCTTTAACTGTGATGACCGGTTTCATTTCTTGTTGTTTCCTTTTTGTCCTCTTTGAGTTGTGGTGTTTGAGAGCTTTCTTTCAAATTCAGGTTCTTGTCTAACTCCAGGTTGAGCGTTACTTGTCTCGGAGGGTGCGCGGCCAAGTCCGGAGTGTCTGGGATCAAAACAGTGAAATTCTGGGCTGGGGACCAGGGCCGCACGTGCAGGGGGTGAGGCCGCACGTGCGGGGAAGGGTGAGTTTTAGAGGGTTGCACACTGCCTATTATGTAGGTGCGGAGGGGGAGGTGTGGAAGGAGCCGCACGTGCCGGAGGCACGCTCCACACGTGCGGGGAAAAGTGCCGCACGTGCGGTCGGGCTTGAGTCCGAGAGGCTCTATTTTTCTTCTCTTTTTAGGCTGTTTGTATCACTTTTCTTATATCACTCTCTCACTAAAAATCATCTCCTCTCCCTTCTCTCTACATTCCATACACCAAAACACTTAGAATTCTTGATCTCTTTGGATCTATTGCATTTCTACCCCAAGTTCCTTCATCAAAGTCAAAGAGCTCTTCAAGAGCTACATTGTGTGCGATGGAGATCTCATTTCAACACCATCAATTCTAGGGTTTCATCTATTTTCTTCTCTAAAACTTGAGGTAGGGACTTCTTGAGTTATATATATATATATATATATGTTTTGCAAGTATTGATGAGGGTTTTGATTTTGTTTTGTTGATATTATGAGAGTTGATTTTGGCTCAAGAATGTAGGGTTCTTCTTTTTACAAAAAATGGGTTTACCTTTTGCTTTTCTTGCCATGCTAGAAAACTTGACTATATTATGGAAATGGGGACCTTAGGAGAAGATTTCTTGTGAGAAATGAACAAATGTTTGGTTTTTGGGCAAAAACCTAGAAATTTGAGACTTTGTGAAAGATGTTGGAAATGTGTGGGTATTTTTACATCATCTTGTTAAAATAAAAAGAATGATTGGAAAATTTCTTGCTTTTATTTGTCAAAAGGGCAATTACTTTTTGGAATATGATAATTGGGGATTTTGGAAGGTTATTGCCCAAAATGTAATGTAGTTATGAAATGACTAAATTGTTGAGAATTGTACAAGATGGGGAAATGTTGCTACTTGTTGATAAATTTAGTTGAACATGTGGTTATTTTGTGAAATAACATTGAAGAAAGGAAAAGTGGGAAATGTAATTGTTATGGTATTGTTGTTGAGATACTTGAAAATGGAGAAATGCTATGAGGCATGGATAATTGTTGCATTACATACTCATTCAATTGATTATTATGCATTTTGAATTGAGATTGGAAAAGTTCACATTGAGAAAAGTATATGTTTGAAATGAGAACTATGGAAATGTTTTTGGGGTAAATACGTTGGTAAGTCCGGATAGGAGGTGTAGATGAAATTGATAAGTTGGCTTGAGTGTCCGAGGTGAAACACCGAAAACATGCGCGGAGGAGGTGCCACTTCCCTGCTGGTTAGCAACCGGTAAAGTGGGGTTTTTGGGTAGTGCTAGTTGAGCGTACTTACAGACACCAACCTAGGGATTATCTGAGTCGTATTTGCCGTCCCCATTGAATAAAATTGTAAATTTCAGAAATTTTGAGATCTCAAGCTATTGTTGAAACATGGTAATTCTTTTAAAAAGACAAGTACATGAAATTCTTTTTAAATTGGCATTGCATGGCATTTTCATTTAACATTGAAAATCTTGCATAATTGTATATACTTTGTAAGAGTTCTCTACTGGGCCTTGTGTTCACCCCTATGGGATTTTGGTGCAAGAAAGGATGTGGTGATCCCGCCGAGCTGAGGGCGTGGACATATTTTTGTGAAGAGTAGATGATTCTATTTTTTTGTGGTGAATTTATTTGCTAGCCAAGGGCTTTAAGTGTATGGGTTCGTGAAACCATTTTTGTGTAACTGGGCTCAAGCCTTGGAATGTGTAAGCCTTCAAGGGCATTTTAAATTTGTTTTTGAGTGAATGATGTTCTATATGCTATAGATTAATGTATTTCTATATCATTGAATGTATAATTCGCATGTGGAACTTTTGTATAAACCTTGTTGATTAATGATGTAAAGGTTGGAGAATCGCTTTTGTTATTTAGTGGATGTTGGTTGATGTATTTAATTTATGTTGGGTTATTTCGGGGCGTTACATGACTTGAGAGGCCTTTGTCAACGCCATCCAGGACAAGTTCTTACCTCCCACTGCTAGAGAGAAGTTGAGAGAGCAGTTTCTGAAGCTCAAGCAGCTTAACACATTGGTGGTCGAGTTTGAGGCTGCCTTTACTAGTTTGTTGAGGTTTGCACCGAAACTTGTAGTGACAGATGAACGTCGTTGCATTGAGTTAGAGAAGAGTTTGAGGATCGAGTTTCTTTTCAAAGTAGCTGTGTCTGTGATTAGGGACTACGAACGCCTGGTAGAGGTGGTGGCTCATCTGTAGACTGTGGTACAGTTGGAGGAGGAGTGGATAGAGGGCTCTAGGCAAAAGAGTCAGGAGGTTCAGGTAGAGACTTGGGACAGTAAGAGGCAGAGGGGTTCCACCCCACAGTGGTCCTAGCTAGCACAGTCTTGATCTACCTTTTCGATACTGAGTTCGGGTTCTAGAAGAGGTGGTCAAGGAGGGATCACTTGCTTTGAGTGTGGTTAGTTGGGCCACAAGTCTTTAGGTTGCCCGTAGAGAGGAGGAGGGTAATAGTCTGCACCGTTTGCGGCTCGTCCTTAGAGCTAGAGTTAGAAGAGAGGGTAGCCGCCTACCTGTTATCAGTGTGGCAAGTCAGGGCACGTGAAGAGGTTTTGCCCTCAATCAGGAGGCACATCTGGTGCATCTGGTTCGAGGCAGACACTGAGCCATCAACCTACACTGTCAGTATAGGCCTCAAGGGCCAATCAGGGAGCCTCTTCAGCTCAGTTAGTGTATCATACTTATGCTCCGATGGGTGAGTAGGTAGGTAAAGTAGAGACCAGATTTGTTGCCACCACCTTCGGTAGTGAGAGGTAACTTCTTGTTGTGTAATTCTATTGCCAATATGTTAATTGATATTGGGGCATCCCATTCTTTTATTTCGTCTGTATTCATATCAGCATTAAGGTTAGAAGTAGATCAGTTAGCGTCTCCACTTAGGGTAGAGTCACATGTTGGTAGTAAGGTTATGATGAACCAGGGGTGTTGGGGTTGTGAGATGGAGGTTGCCGGTCGCCGACTTCCTTTTGCTTTTGTTGATTGATATGTCAAGTTTTGATGTTATTTTGGGCATGGATTGATTGTCATCCTACCAGGCCATTATAGCCTGTTACCATCAGAGAGTTACGGTGTGCACCTCGGGTGGTGATTATTTTTATTTTCTGGGGGACTGAGTTGATAGAGCCTTTTTGTCGTGTGTGATCCACGTGGTCGGGATGAGCTTAGTCTCGTTCTTGCTACATTCTTCGGTGTTGATAGTGATGTGGTTCGAGTAGAGTTGCTGAGGGTAGTTTGTGAATACCCGGACATCTTTCCCGAGGATCTCACTAGTTTACTACCTCACCGTAAGATTAAGTTCTCTATTGACTTAGTGCCTGGCACGACACTGATTTCCATGGCACCATATAGATTTGCACTTGCTGAGTTGAGTGAGCTGAAGATTCAACTCCAAGAATTACTAAATAAGGGCTTTATCTGCCCTAGTACTTCGCCTTAGGGAGCATCGGCTCTCTTTGCTAAGAAGAAGGATGACACATTGCGATTTTATATCAATTATCGGAAGTTGAACCGGGCAACTATTAAAAACAAGTACCCACTACCGCGTATAGATGACTTGTTTGACTAGTTGAAGGGGTCATGTTGCTTTTCTAAGATTGACTTGAGGTCAGGTTATCAATAGTTGAGAGTGAAGGAGGAGGATATCCAGAAAATGGCATTCCGTATGTGGTATGGCCATTATGAGTTCCTAGTGATGCCTTTTGGGTTAACCAATGCACAAGCCTTGTTTATGGATTTGATGAACCAAATCTTCCGTGAGTTCTTAGATCGTTTTGTGGTTGTGTTTGTTGATGGCATCTTGATTTACTCATCCTCTGAAGAGGAACACAAGGAACACTTGTGGATTGTACTTGACTTGCTTAGAGCCCACAAATTATATGCTAAGTTCGGGAAGTGTGAGTTCTGGTTGGAGGAGGTGAAGTTCTTGGGCCATGTGATATCCGGGGAAGAAGTGATTCTAGACTCTTTCAAGATAGAGACAGTGCAAGATTAAGAACAACTTAAGAATGCCTTTGAGATTCGGAGTTTCTTGGGGTTAGCCGAGTATTACTGATGTTTTACGAAAGATTTCTCTAGATTAGCCTCACCGTTGACTAAACTAATGAGAAAGGGAATCAAATTTGTGTGGAGTGAGACTTATGAGAAGTCATTTCAAGAGCTTAAGGTTAGACTTACCATTGCTCTAGTGTTGATCATTCTGGAGAAGGGTTTGGGCTATTCAGTGTATTGTGATGCGTCCTGGGAAGGTTTGGGTTGTGTCTTGATGCAAGAGGGGAAGGTAGTGGCATATGGCTCACGTCAGCTGAAAACACATGAGAGAAACTATCCTACTCACGACTTAGAACTAGTAGCAGTGATTTTTGCTTTGAAAATCTGGAGACATTATCTGTATGGTGAGAGGTTTGAGGTATTCTCCGATCATAAGAGTTTGAAGCATCTGTTTTCACAGAAAGATTTGAATCTAAGGCAGAGAAGGTGGATGGAGTTTATGAAGGATTACGACTTTGAGTTGCACTATCATTCGGGAAAGCTTAATATAGAGGCCGATACCTTGAGTAGGAAATCCATTAGTAGTGTAGTTATTATTGCCATCCGAGAATTGGAGATGTTGGGCACTATCGACGAGTTTGACTTGCATCTTGGAGAGTCCGTTGAGTCTGCAACTTTGTTTAACATGATTGCACAACCTACGCTTGTGAGCTGAGTTATAGAAGCACAACAGGGTGATCACGAGGTAGAGTCTATCCAGGGGAAGACATTTAGTGGAAATGTAGAGAAGGGCTTGAACATGTATGTTGATTCGAGTATTAGATATCTTGATCACTTTTTCATGTCAGAGTCTTGTAGAGAGGAAATACTCTGAGAGTTCCATCATTCGCGCCTTGTGGTATATTCAGGAGGCACAAAGATATATCACGACCTTAGTTACTAGTTTTGGTGGAGGGGAATGAACAGAGACGTAACCTTGTTTGTTTCAAGGTACCTTACTTGTCAACAAGTAAATGCCGAGCATCAGAGGCCAGCGGGTTTGTTGCAACCCTTGCTTATAGCCGAGTGGAAGTGAGAGCATGTCACGATGGATTTTGTTATGGGTCTTCTGAGGATTCAACGGGATAATAATGTTGTGTGGGTGATAGTTGATCGGTTAACCAAGTCAGCACACTTTGTACCTATGCGGACGAGTGACTCGGTAGATTATCTTGCTGACCTTTATGTTAGAGACTAGGGGTGGGCGTTGGTCGGTTGCGGCCACGAAACCTCCAATCCGCCATCTATCTACTGGATTGGCAGATTGGAGAAACTCAATCCGCATCCATCCACCAATCCGGTGGATGTGGATTAGCAGATTGGTAGATGGATGCGAATTGGTTTGGCGGTTTAAAATTTTACAAATCTTCAATATAATTCAATTGTGCACTTCCTCAAAAAAAAAAAAAAAAAAAAAAAAAAAAAAAAAATATGCACTTCCTTCCTCAACCACTACATTGTCCAATGCATATACAAACACTGTGCAGTGGGCAAACATTGTGCATTCACTGTCAAATATATTACAACAAACATTGTGCATCCAAACAATAGTATTACAACAAACAACCTGGGCAGTGGACAGTGGGCACAACAAGGCAACACAAATTTTCAACATACAACCATCCAAAATAAAGTATTACAATAATCCAAAATAAAGTATTACAGTCATCCAAAATATTTAAAACATCCTAATACAATCATCCAAAATAAAGTATTACAATCATCCAAAGAAAGAAAGTTTCAACCAATAGTCATATTTTGAAAATAACTTATAAAGAAGCAAAAAAACCATTCATTTCATTGAGCCAAATCATGAGCCATCTAAACCTACATAACAAAAAAATGAAATTATTTACGGAATAATATTTTGTAACAAAATTCCAATGATAAACAATATATGACTACTATGTTATCAAAGAAATTATTAAACAGTATATTACTACTATTTAAGAAATTAAACGGTATATGATTGCTATTTAAATTCCCAAAACAAAATATTCGTCTGTCTAACACACAAATAAAAAAAAAAAATAAAATCTACTTTAAGATTGTTATTCACACAGTGGACGTGTGTATGTATAAATTAATCAACTAAATAAAATAAGTAATCCAAAAAATAATTATATAAATTAAGTTCCGAATTAATTGCTTACAGAAATTTTAAGTCGAGGCTTGTATTGGACACAATCTCCTTAAAGTAGATTTTTCCCTCGCTTTGGTGCTTCGAGATTTAACAGTGTCTACTTCTCAAGATGCAATGACTACTACTTGATTTGCAGCACTACAAAATCAAGTTTGGCGAACCAAACAATGCTGTAACTCTTTGTTTTTCTTCTTAGAAACTAAATGGTAAACAAATGCAGGAACACAGGAAGACGAACAGAAGAAGAAAGAAAAAAATGTTTGGAAAATTTTGATGCCAAGAATTGCTGAAATGGCAGGCTATTTATAGGAATATTGGTGGCTTTTTCAGAACAGGTTTCAACAGATAGAAACTTGTTTGGACAGATTCAACAGGTAGAAAACCTGTTTGGACAGAAATAGATCTATTCGATTTGAATTTCAACAAGTATGAACCTGTTTCGGTGGAGTTTTAAACCTATTTGGGTGGAGGAAAAAATCTAGACCAATTTATTTTGAATTTTGAAACCAAAATTTGAAAAAATTAAATAAAATACAAATGTTTTTGACCCAAAATGATAAGTATTGGGTCGGACAAGCCCAATCCAATCTCATACCTCGCACCCAGCCAGCCCGTATGTGTTTTTTTGTTTTGGGTCCAATGGGTTTAGCCCACTTTACTCATAACTTTACCCTTCCACAAACTTGGGTACCCCTTGAGGCCCATCCCAAGTATCCCAAGCTAGAGTTTATATACCAATATAAATCATTAAGCTTTTCCAATGTGGGACAAGCACATTTCACAAAGGTGTATAAAACCCATTTAAAGGTATATCCATGAAGCCGAAAATGCGAGTTGAATTCTCATTCATCCGGAAATCGCTTTGAGTAACCAAATACACAATGTTATTCACTACGCGACATTAAATATGAACCCAATTAGTACCTTAAAAACAATGTTTGGGTCCTACCTTAATTAATGCTCAAAGTTAGCAAAAAATAAGGTTTATACAAAGCCATTTTCCAACATCTAATTTTTTTTTTTTGCTACTAAAGAATTTTCACTACGATTAATACAGTTGTAAGAGCTTTCAATTTTCTTTTGGTAGCTTTTTATTTGGCCTAGTGGTTATTTAGCACTATTTTATAATGTGACACTTTTATTTATTTACGAAAAACCTAGGCTACAAAATAATATTTATTAAAAAAATAAAAAAATAAAAATTATTCCAAGTAATTTAAGTAATTATTTTCTAAATAGTAGTTTACTTGAAATTATGCTTTTATAAACATTAGATTATGTGTCATTTTTTAAAAATAAATCTTGTAAAGATCACAAAAGGCTTAGCAAATAGTTTTAGTGGGGTTAATTATTGATATAGAACAAGTAGTTAAAATTTTTTTGAAACAATTTGATGAGTAAAAAGTAAATAAAAAGCTAAATTGGGAGTAAAAACGTAAATTTTGTGACGAGCTTGGAATCCTCCCAAATTTCGTATCTTCCTTGTGGATTTAAAATATTTTCCGTCTACTATAACGATATCTAGCCTTATGTAATATTTTTCGCTGCATACACAATACATTTGCACTTAGTTCCTTCACTTTAAATTGTAACAAGCAAATTCTTAAACTTTATGTTAAGTTTCAATGTTACTCTTTCCTCCACTGACAAAAAATTGACATATGAGCCACACACATGATATTTTTCTTGTCAAACGTCTACACTCTCACCAAAAACTTATTTTGAACATTTCACTTTTAATTGTGTCCTAATGTTATATGTAAGTTAATTATAATATGTCTCATCAATATCAAATGGGTGGAAAAATATATAGAAACTTAATGAGGTTAAATGTCACAAAAAAAAAAAAAAAAACCTAAAAAACGTAATCTATAATTTCAATTCATCCCCTACAATATAAAAATTGAATTTAAATTACACATTTAAAAAAAATCTATATAAAAATTCTAGATGCATAATTTTATTGTCATTGAAGATCTCAAGTCAAAATTAAAGAAGACTAGCTTAAAACTCATATTTGAGAAGACTTTCTATGCAAACTTTTATGAAAGCTAGTGACAAATCAAAGCATGTGGGGTAGGTTTTTTAAATACCGAAAGACACACATCACAAAAATTTTAATTTTTGATACTTCCAATTAAGTTCCAAATTTTCTATGACTCTAAAGAGTCATGCATTTCTTTTTCCACATAATTTAATTTCGCTTACAAACATCCCTCTAAAACTTTTCAACAATCCATTTTTTTCCACATAAAAAGACTTGTAATTAGGGTCACTAAAGATTCTTATTTGGCCTAATCAAGATAATAATAATAATAATAATAGTGTACAATTTATTGTAAATTAAAAATTGATAATCTCAAAATAGAAGTCAAAAGCACCCCGTCACCCAGCTTTTAGAAATTTACTTTTTTTTTTTTTTCAACTGATTTAAGTTATTTCTGTAACGCCACGAAATAATTTGACATGAACTAACCACATAACTATTACATCAACCCTCTTCCAAAATGAGACATTAACCATATTCCTTTACATAGGATCAAATGTTTTACAAAAATAATCTCACATGTGGTTATACATTCATTGATAAACTAGTACATGAATCTATAGCATGTAAAATCATCAAATCAAAAGAATAAGGCCCTCATGGGCTTACAAGTCCCAAGACAATAGCCTGGTTACACAAAATGGCCTCTCGGACCCATACACATTAGCCCTTGGCTTTACAAAATTTTACACAAAAATATAAGAGCAAAGTACTCTTCACAATCACGTTCACACCATCAACTCGGCGGGATCACCACATCTTCATCTACACCAAATCCCATAGGGGTGAGCATAAAGCTCAGCAGGGAATTCTCACAAAGTATATACAGTTATGCTTTTTCCTCAACGTAAAAAAAGATGTAAATGCAATGTCATGCCAAGGTTAAGAAATGAGGAAAATGTTCATTTCAATGCACTAATTCAAATCACCATGTTCTCAATATTATCTTGTAATCTCATCAATTTCAAACTTCCAATATTAATTCAATAGGGGCGGTAAATACGACACTGGTAATCCCTAGGCTGGTGTCTGCAAGTAAACTCTACGAGTACTACCAAACTGTCATTTTTACCGGTATTAACCGGAAGGCTCGACACCTGTCCGCGCGGTTTTCTAGTCTTTCACCATGGACACTCAGGCCAACTTAACAAGATCAACTACACCCCCTATCCGGACTTACCACGTATTTACCCCATACCACCTTTCCATAGTTCTTATTACAATATAATCATTCTCAAAGTAAACAGTTTCCAATTCATTTCAAGACGTGCACTAATGAAAATAAATCAAATGAGAACATGATGCCATACATAATATTTCATCATGTTTTCTCCATTTCAAACATCTCTACAATAATGTCAATTCATCACTTTTATCATTTCTTCTCCTCAACATTGTTTCACAAATAACCATACCATCAATTCATAGTAATAATAACCTTCTCATCATGCCCAAATCTCAACAAGCTAGCCCTTTCAAGGAAAAATATGATGTTCTCAAAATAATTTCTTTAAGATTTCACTACATTCACATTTCTTGGTGCATAATCATTCACCACTTTCCAACAACACAAGTTCAAGCATTTAACAACATGTTATAATAACATCTTATGTCTTATATATCAATAAGTTTCCATTTTTCACTAATCAAGCTATGAGATTTACTCTCATTCATCCTTTTGACACAAATAGTAAAAAGTTTCATAGATATTTCCTTATTTTCCAAAATCCTCAAATTCTAGGGTTTTTATAAAAAATCTAACATTTGTTCACTTTAAGGTGAAAACCAACCCAAATCACATTTCATGAGTCAAATGACCTCCCCCCCCCCCCCAAGAAGAACAAAAGATTTGAGATTTTGGAAACCCATCTTTGAAAACTCTTTTTCCCTCCCTTCATTTAGTGCAAGATTAAAACCAACATAACTACCTCATGGGAGTTTTAAAATCAACATTATGTAGCAAAACATATATATATAACTCAAGAATTCCCTACCTTAAGCTTGATGAAGAAGGAGAAGTGAAACCCTAATTCCAAGGATGAGAAGAAGCCTTGATTTTCACCACCCCAAGAAGAGCCCCAACTAGATCTTCAAGATTTGAGAGTGAGGATGATGATCTAAACCCCAAGGATTGCAAGAATCAAGGAGTTTTAATGTTTGGGGAGGTTTTTAGAGAGAAGGAGGAGAAGAAAATTGGTTTTAGAGTGAGAATGAAAGCCCCAACATGTGTTACAAGTTTGGCCAAAAGTGTAAGAAAAACAGGGTTTTCGGGCTGCCCGACTGCCGCACGTGCGGCGCCCTTCCCCGCACATGTGGAGCGCCCCTCCCGCACGTGTGGCTCTCATCCCTGCACCACTCTCCGCACCTGCAATTTAAGTAGAAGCCAGCCAAACAATCCCCTGAATTCCGTAAGTGCAGCCCCTGGCCTCCAGCCCAGAATTTTCCGGCTTCACTCCCGGGCACTCCGGACTCGGCCGCGCATCCTCCGAAACAAGGGAGATTTAAGTACCCGAACAAAATGAAACAAGGACTATTATTTAGAGAACTAATTCTAAGTGTGATTAATCTAATGAAGATAAAAAGAGGAGGGAGGAAGAAGTAAAATAAAGAAAACAAGGACCCGGTCATCACAACCTCCCCACCTTAGGAAATTTCATCCCGAAATTTAAACAAACTATCAAACCAAAGTGTTCTAGCAACAACAATCATTTTAACAACATTTTCAAGTTACAATATCAACACCCAACTAACATTTGCCCTTCTTTCCATCATCATTTCATCAAAACAACACTCGTCTAGATTAGATACATGAGATAAAACATCTATAACAAAATATCATTCTTCCATAAGCTCATGCTCAATTTAACAATACGTACGACAACATGTGATCACCAATGTAACACCTTTTTCCATTCAACACTAGGGAACATTACAAATTTAAAACAAAACAACTAAACATGATCAAATAAATCGGGATACATGGAGCGGACCTCCGCTTCCCTTTCCCAAGTCGCTTCCTCGATCCCGTGGTATCTCCACATCACCTTCACTAACGGTATGGTTCTACCCCGCAACACTTGTTCCCGGGTATCTAGGATTTGAACCAGTCGCTCTTCGTAAGAGGCATCTTCATCTACCTCCAAATCAACCCAATCTAGCACATGAGAAGGGTCGGGTTTGTACTTCCTAAGTATGGACACGTGAAACACATTATGAACCCCCGAAAGTTGTGGCGGTAAAGCCAACCGGTATGCCACCTCCCCGATTCTCTCCAATATCTCGAAGGGCCCAATGAACCTTGGAGACAACTTACCACTCTTACTGAACCTCATTAAACCTCGTCTTGGTGAGATCTTAAGGAACACATGTTCACCCACTTCAAAGGACAATGGTCGTCTTCTCCTATCGGCATAGCTTTTTGTCGGCTTTGAGTCGTAGCTAATCTCTTGGGAATAAGGGCAACCTTCTCAATTGTCTCCCTAACAATCTACGAACCCAACAACGGTGCATCCCCCACCTCGGCCCAACAAACTGGTGATCTACAGGGTCGGCCATACAAGGCCTCAAACGGCGCCATCTTGATACTAGCTTGATAACTATTGTTGTAGGCGAATTCAATCAACGGTAAATGTCTCTCCCAAGACCCCTTGAAATCTAGGATGCAAGCTCTAAGCATGTCCTCCAAAATCTGAATTGTGCGCTCCGACTGCCCATCGGTTTGAGGGTGATAAGCGGTGCTAAAAGTCAACTTGGTTCCCAATGCCTCTTGAAGGCTTTGCCACAACTGGGCGGTAAAACGAGGATCCCTATCCGACACGATGGTTATCGAAACCCCATGAAGCCGGACAATCTCTCTAACATACAACTCTGCCAAGTGCTCAACTGAGTCGCTAGTGCGCATAGGGATGAAATGTGTGGACTTAGTCAATCTATCAACAATTACCCAAATGGCATCATTGCCTCGCTGTGTTCTAGGAAGCCCAACTACGAAGTCCATGGTGACGTGCTCCCACTTCCACTCGGCTATAGGTAAGGGTTGTAACAAACCCGCTGGTCGTTGGTGTTCGACCTTCACTTGTTGACAAGTAAGGCATTTAGACACAAAAGATGCAACATCCCGCTTCATACCCCTCCACCAAAACTGACGGCTAAGGTCTCGATACATTTTGGTGCCCCCTGGATGTACCGCAAGGCGTGAGTGATGGAACTCCCGAAGCACTTCCTCCCTACAAGATTTAGGCACAAACAAACGATCTAGGTATCGTACACTTTGATTCGTGTGAATGTTCAAACCTTTTTCTTCCTTCCCATTGGAGATTCTACTACAAATTAATTCTACTTCGCGGTCCCCTCGTTATGCCTCTACAACTCTGCTAATCAAGGTAGGTTGAGCACTTAAGGCAAACAAGGTTGCACCTTCTTCGGACTCACCCAATTGTAACTGAAACTTGCCGACGTCACCCAACATAACCCACTCCCAGATGGCTATACTCGCCAAACTACTCACGATTTTTCGGCTTAAGGTGTCGGTCACTACATTGGCCTTTCCCGGATGATAGTTTAACTCAAAATCGTAGTCTTCTAAAAACTCCATCAACCTTCGTTGACGTAGATTCAAATCTTTTTGGGAAAAAAAATACTTCAAGCTTTTATGGTCGGAGAAAACCTCAAACTTCTCACCATACAAGTAATGCCTCCAAATTTTCAAGGCAAACACTACTGCGGCTAGCTCTAAGTCGTGGGTAGGGTTCTCGTGAGTTTTCAACTGCCGTGAACCGTAAGCTACCACCTTTCCCCCTTGCATCAAAACACAACCAAGCCCATCCCGAGACGCATCACAAAAGACGGTGTAACCCAAACCTCTCTCCGGAATAATCAACACTGGTGTCGTGGTCAATCTAGTTTTGAGCTCTTGGAAGGACTTTTCACAAGCCTCACTCCACACGAACTTGACTCCCTTTCTAGTCAACCTAGTCAAAAGCGCGGCTAATCTAGAAAAGTCTCTCACAAAACGCCGATAGTACCCCGCTAATCCCAAAAAACTCTGGATCTCAAAGACATTCTTAGGTTGCTCCCAATCTTGCACAGAATCTATCTTCGAAGAATCTATGGTTACTCCCTTCCTTGACACTACATGGCACAAAAACTTCACCTCGGTGAGCCAAAATTCACACTTCTCAAATTTGGCATACAACTAATGCTCCTAAGCAAGTCAAGCACTATCCTCAAGTGAGCCTCGTGTTCTTCCTCAGAGGTCGAATAGATTAGGATGTCGTCCACGAAGACGACCACAAAACGGTCCAAATACTCCCTAAAAATTCGGTTCATCAAATCCATAAAGGAAGCCGGTGCATTAGTCAACCCGAATGGCATTACAAGGAACTCATAGTGGCCATAACGCGTATGAAAGGCCATTTTTTGGATATCCTCCTCTCGAACTCTCAATTGATGGTACCCCGACCTCAAATCTATCTTTGAAAAGCAACAAGACCCTCTAAGTTGATCAAACAAGTCATCTATCTTAGGCAACGGGTATTTGTTCTTAACGGTAACTCTGTTCATCTTTCGGTAATCGATACACAACCGTAACGACCCATCCTTCTTCTTCGCAAAGAGAGCTGGTGCTCCCCAAGGTGACGAACTAGGGCGAATGAAGCCCTTGTCTAGAAGCTCTTGGAGTTGAATCTTCAACTCATGCAACTCTGCAGGTGCAAATCTATACGGCGCCATAGAAATTGGTGCCGTTCCAGGCACTAAGTCAATGGTGAACTCAATCTCCTGGTGGGGTGGCAAACTAGTAAGGTCCTCAGGAATCCGGGTATTCACACACTACCCTTGGCAACTCAACTCGAGTTCCGCCACTCTCATCATCCAGAAGAGTAGCAAGAAGACCACTAAGCTCATTCCTACTACGAGGATCAAATACCGGCGACAAGACCCTATCAACCCGCTCTCCCAGAAAATAAAAACAATCACCACTCGATGTGCACACTGTGACCCTCCGACGAAAACAATCAATCATAGCTGGATACGAAACCAACCAATCCATGCCTAGAATAACATCAAAACTGGACATGTCTAACAACACAAAACCAAACGGGAGTCTACGCCCGGCAACCTCTATCTCACAACCATGACAACCCCGGTCTAGGTCAACTGTACCCCCAATTGGAGACTCTACTTTGAGTGGAGACGCTAGTTGAGTCACCTCTACCATCAATGCAGATGCGAATGTAGCAAATATGAATGAATGAGACGCACCCGTATCTATAAACACACTGGCCAAAGAATTACACACAATAAAGATACCTCTCACTACCGAAGATCCTGGCAACTGGTCTGGCGTGGTAATTGTATACACGCGCCCCTGTGGCCTCTGCTCAACCTGCTTATCCCGGAGCATAGGCCTACTGTACTGACTGAGCTGAAGCGGCTCCCTGATGAACTCATGAAGCCTGAGCTGAGTGAGCCTGCTGGTGGCTCTGTGTCTGCCTAGACCCTGAAGCGCCAGATGCGCCTCCCAACTGAGGGCAAGCTTTCTTCATGTGCCCTGACTGACCACACTGGAAGTAAGTGGGCCCCTGACCCCTACTCTGAGATTGACTCTGAGATCGGTTAAGCGGTGGTGGTGGCAATACCTGCTGACCTCCTCCCTTCTGTGGACAAGCAAAGGCCTTGTGACCTGGTTGGCCACACTTGAAGTAAGAAAACCCACTCGATGCACTCTTCTCCGGGCCCGCACTAGGCAAGGGGTAAGTAGATCTAAACTGTTGCGACTGAGACTGAGATTGAGATGAAAAGGTGCTCTTACTCTTCTTGTTGGGCCTAAAGTACCCCTGTGACCTTGGCCCCTAGACTTCGAATTCGAAGTCTCTCCTCCTCGGCCTCCATAATAATCTCCACATGAGCAGCCGCCTCCACAAGGCGATCATAATCTCGGATCATGTTCCCAGCAACCTTGAATAGGATCTTAGTCCTCAATCTCTACTCAAACTCGATGCAACGGCGCTCTTCCGTCGCTACCAATTCCGGTGCAAACCGGGACAAACTAGAAAAGGCTGCTTCAAATTCGGCCATGGACATGTTAAGTTGCTTAAGGTCCTTGAACTCCTGTCTCAACGTCTCCTTAGCAGTGGGAGGTAGATACTTGTCTCGGAAGGCTACCACAAATGCCTCCCATGTCGATGCTATTCGATCCTTAGCGTACTTCTACCATTGCCCTGCATCCCCTTTGAGGTAGTAACTCGCAAGAGTCACCCTCAATTCACTATCTTCTATATGGATCATCTCAAAAGTCTTTACCATTTGTTCTAGCCATTCGTCTGCCTTCTTTGGCTCGGCGCCGCCATGCAATTCATTCATCTTGGCCCGCAAGAACTCCCTCGTGAGGAAGCTCACCCTTGTCTCCGCAACATTCTCCCTTACTTGGGTCTTCGCCCTAAGTATATTCATGGACTCCCTCAATGCTCCCGCCATTTCCCGGGCTAGAGCTCCCATTGCGGCTTGGCCGGCTTGCCCCGGCACCTCCGCTTGCCCAACTTGTTTGGCCATGTTAGCTTGGCCTAAACCCTCTTCTTGTACCGGAACCTCGTGGACCGGTATCTCATGTACACCCCGGCGACCTTGACCTCGCCTTCCACCCCTACCACCTCTTGTACGCATTCTTCTCGAGATCCTAATTGAGAATCAAAGTAAACAATTTAGCACATCATCCCAAATGTGCTCGTAATTGCCTAGCACGTTAAACTGTAACAACTATTTACATTCTATACATAAACAATTCGATTCACTCCACATAAGCATGTAGTCACATAAGCACATACGAATCATCCTTTAGTGATGAGATTCGTTCCATGAGAAACCAAGAATTCTTAGTAGAAGGAGTATTGATCAAGTACTCTTCTAATAAGACCTCAAGGGATCTAGTAGGCGCAAATAACATCCCCAAAAGTCTAATTCCATACCCACATAGTCACATAAACATGCTATCACATAATTACAAATAGGCAAAACATTTCCTCATTATGCGAGGTGAACCCATTGTGGCATAACAACCACTTCCCGCGAGCCCCAAGTATTCAAAACCCGGTAGCTCTGATACCAAGTTGTAACGCCCCGAAATAATTCGACATGAACTAACCACATAACTATTACATCAACCCTCTTCCAAAATGAGACATTAACCATATTCCTTTACATAGGATCAAATGTTTTACAAAAATAATCTCACATGCGGTTATACATTCATTGATAAACTAGTACATGAATCTATAGCATGTAAAATCATCAAATCAAAAGAATAAGGCCCTCAAGGGCTTACAAGTTCCAAGGCAATAGCCTGGTTAAACAAAATGGCCTCTCGGACCTATACACATTAGCCCTTGGCTTTACAAAATTTTACACAAAAATATAAGAGCAAAGTACTCTTCACAATCACGTCCACACCATCAACTCGGCGGGATCACTACATCTTTACCTGCACCAAATCCCATAGGGGTGAGCATAAAGCCCAGCAGGGAATTCTCACAAAGTATATACAGTTATGCTTTTTCCTCAACGTAAAAAAAGACGTAAATGCAATGTCATGCCAAGGTTAATAAATGAGGAAAATGTTCATTTCAATGCACTAATTCAAATCACCATGTTCTCAATATTATCTTGTAATCTCATCAATTTCAAACTTCCAATATTAATTCAATAGGGGCGGTAAATACGACACTGGTAATCCCTAGGCTGGTGTCTGCAAGTAAACTCTACGAGTACTACCAAACTGTCATTTTTACCGGTATTAACCGGAAGGCTCGACACCTGTCCGCGTGGTTTTCTGGTCTTTCACCATGGACACTCAGGCCAACTTAACAAGATCAACTACACCCCCTATCCGGACTTACCACGTATTTACCCCATACCACCTTTCCATAGTTCTTATTACAATATAATCATTCTCAAAGTAAACATTTTCCAATTCATTTCAAGACGTGCAATAATGAAAATAAATCAAATGAGAACATGATGCCATACATAAGATTTCATCATGTTTTCTCCATTTCAAACATCTCTACAATAATGTCAATTCATCACTTTTATCATTTCTTCTCCTCAACATTGTTTCACAAATAACCATACCATCAATTCATAGTAATAATAACCTTCTCATCATGCCCAAATCTCAACAAGCTAGCCCTTTCAAGGAAAAATATGATGTTCTCAAAATAATTTCTTTAAGATTTCACTACATTCACATTTCTTGGTGCATAATCATTCACCACTTTCCAACAACACAAGTTCAAGCATTTAACAACATGTTATAATAACATCTTATGTCTCATATATCAATAAGTTTCCATTTTTCACTAATCAAGCTATGAGATTTACTCTCATTCATCCTTTTGACACAAATAGTAAAAAGTTTCATAGATATTTCCTTATTTTCCAAAATCCTCAAATTCTAGGGTTTTTATAAAAAATCTAACATTTGTTCACTTTAAGGTGAAAACCAACCCAAATCACATTTCATGAGTCAAATGACCTCCCCCCCCCCCCCCCCAAGAAGAACAAAAGATTTGAGATTTTGGAAACCCATCTTTGAAAACTCTTTTTCTCTCCCTTCATTTAGTGCAAGATTAAAACCAACACAACTACCTCATGGGAGTTTTAAAATCAACATTATGTAGCAAAACATATATATATAACTCAAGAATTCCCTACCTTAAGCTTGATGAAGAAGGAGAAGTGAAACCCTAATTTCAAGGATGAGAAGAAGCCTTGATTTTCACCACCCCAAGAAGAGCCCCAACTAGATCTTCAAGATTTAAGAGTGAGGATGATGATCTAAACCCCAAGGATTGCAAGAATCAAGGAGTTTTAATGTTTGGGGAGGTTTTTAGAGAGAAGGAGGAGAAGAAAATTGGTTTTAGAGTGAGAATGAAAACCCCAAAATGTGTTACAAGTTCGGCCAAAAGTGTTAGAAAAACACGGTTTTCAGACTGCCAGACTGCTGTACCTGCGGCGCCCTTCCCCGTACGTGCGGAGCGCCCCTCCCGCACGTGCGGCCCTCATCCCCGCACGTGCGAGGCTCCTCTCCCGCACCATTCTCCGCACCTGCAATTTAAGTAGAATCCAGCCGAACAATTCCCTGAATTCCGCACGTGCGGCTTAACTCCCCGCACATGGGGCCCCTGGCCTCCAGCCCAGAATTTTTTGGCTTCACTCTCGGGCACTCTGGACTCGGCCGCGCATCCTTCAAAACAAGGGAGATTTAAGTCCCTAAACAAAATGAAACAAGGACTATTGTTTAGAGAACTCTAAGTGTGATTAATCCAATGAAGATAAAAAGAGAAGGGAGGAAGAAGTAAAATAAAGAAAACAAGGACCGAGTCATCGCGATTTCTGCCAAATAAAAAAGCAAAAATTGTACCAAATATAAGCAGAAGTTGTACCAAATAGTCTGACATACACTGTTAGAATACAAAAAACTATAAACAACTCAAATAGGCGGGCATAAAAGAAATTTACCCAAAGCATCTTTAGCAAAAAAAACAAATTCACTAAAAGTAAAAAAAAAAAAGAAAAAAAGAAAAAAACAGCAATAGCAGCAACAACAATGATAAAAACAAAATAAAACATTTACCAAACCTCATCAATTTATAACTATTCAAAGCTTATAATCCAGTTTAATAAAAGTGTAATAAGCGTTCTATTTAATTTTGTCATTATGATGTGAGGATTACTAAAGACTTATGTAAGCATTATAGTACACTTCTAAATTAATTTTACCCAAAAATCAAACTTATGAAAAAACATAACAGCAAATTATATTCATAGTCTTTGTATTTTAATATTTATGTCATTTTTATTCTAGTAATTTCAATTGATTAGATTTTGACGTTGAATTTATGATTGTCTCAATTTAGTCCAATTAAATATAATTGTTAACATTTTTTAATAAAAAATAAGCACATAAGGCATGTGCCATGATTTTAAGGGAAAAATTATAAGTTACTCAATTCAATGAGTTAACTTCAATCAATTCGGTGATAATTTCATGTCCAAAGCACTAACGGTATTATTAATTGGATCAAATTGACATAAAATCTTAAATTAAGGATCAAAATTGAACCAATTGAAAGTATAGGGACCAAAATGTCACAAGTGACAAAATGTAAGGAGTACCTGTGTAATTTGCCCAAAACATAATTTTATGGTTATCCAATCAAGATTATTAAATATTTACTTAAGGAACATTTACCTATAAATCCCATCTTGAGAAATAGTGATCCATTTAGTCCCAAGGATTTTCTTATAGACCAATTAGTTGCATTGATTTTGGAAAGGTAAATTTAATATATTATTTGAAAATTGGATTTATGGTTATACCCTTATTTCAATTAGGTTTCCTTCTTTCTTTCTTTCTTTCTTTCTTTCTTTCTTTCTCTTCTTCTTCTTCTTCTTTCCCCTCCCCCCCCTCCCCCCTTTTGTGCTAGAAAGGTAAGATAAACAATCTATAGAAATCAAATTTGGGATGAATTTTTATATGAAAATCTTTTTTATTTAGAATAAGTTGAAATTATGAGATTCTTCAAATATTTCAAAAGGAGTATAAAAATGACTTGAAATATGAAAATTTTCAAACACTTCAAAGGACGTGAGATTCATCAAACATTTCAAAAGGAGTACAAAAACTGCTTCGTAAGTTTTGGATAAATGTATAATTTCAAACTTTCAAACTCCAATGTGATACTTTAAAAAATACTCCTTCGTGTACTTTCCCAAACGTAACACTATAATATAACACCCCAAAAAACTAATTAGCGTAACACTCCAATATAACACACAAAAACTCCTTAGTGTAGTTTTTCTAAATATAACATTAAAAAAAAAAAAAAACCTCCTTAGTGTGGCACTTATTAGTGTATTTTTTTTTCCAAACATAGCACTCTAATATAACACTACAAAAAAACTCGTGTAGCACTCCAATATAACACACAAAAAAACTCTTTAGTGTACTTTTCTCAAATGTAACACCTCAATGTAACAATCTAAAAAAAGGATGTGGGATTGTTCAAATCATTCCAAAAAGATGTGGAAGTTTTCAAACCATTCCAAAAGGAGTATTAAAATTCCTAGTAAGTTTTAGGCAAATGTATAATTTCAACTTGTAAGTGTTACGTTTGAAAAAGTACACTAAAGAGTCTTTTAGTGTTTTTGTGTCTGTGTTACGTTCAAGTGTGTTACATTGAAGTGTTACGTTTGAGATTATATTGATTAGAATGTTACGTTTGGAAAAGGTACACTAAGGAATTGTTTTGTGTGTTACATTAGAGTATTACGTTTGGGAAAATTATACTAAGATTTTTTTTTTAGAATGTTACATTATTACTGTGCGTGTTGATTTCTGACCACACTGCCAAACAGGTACTCAGCTGGAGAACACCGGCAGAATAGATTGCACCTGAACGACCTGTCACAGAAAAATAAGACTCCGGCGGTGGTTCTTCCACCCGAGGGTACTCTGACGATCAAGTCAGTACTCAATTATCTCTCAAAGATAGCAAACAATGCTTTAACTCATTAGCCAGGAAACAAAAGTGTACCTTAGACCCATGAGGGTGCCTTACTTTTATAGCCAGCACTAACCTGATCCCTGTAGAAGCCTAGCTTCAAGGGACTCTGGCTTAATGCCAATCCTGGATTCCCAGTTAGATAGAGATAAACTCCCTAAGAGCTTTATCCTTATCCATACTAAAGTTCTCATTTATTCTAGGACTCTTGATCCTTATCCGTTCATCTCGGATTTCGGTATCCCCACAGATAACCTCGGGCTAGCTGAGATCACCTCGGCGTCATGACCAGGACATGTGGCACCTCGGTTGGCACTTCGGTGCCACCTTGGCCATGTGTTGTCATTCCCAAAAATATGCTCCCATAATTGCCCCCTAGGTTCTATTACCTCGGCATCTTGAGGTGATGGAACTTATATCTTTCGTTCACATAGCATGTCGGCTAAGACTTGCTCCACCCTTCATTACAGGGGTCATCACACGTCGCCCCTATATGACCAAGACTGTAGTGTGTTTTCTCAAATGCCTTTAGAACCAAGAACCAAAATTTTCAAGTTCTTTAACCAAGATCATCCCCCAAGCCGAGATCTTTATTTCATTAAATAAAGAACTCCAAGAGTTCCATATGCGCATGAGCTATCATGCATGGTTTCTCAACCGTTTTTGCCACGCGTTTTTTCCTTATTGATCCGTGCCTGACATGCGCCATCAGGTCGCGTCGCTTCTGTGCACGCCGCCTGACAGACACGTCGTCCTAGGCACACTAATTGTGATTTTGCTGCCTTTTCATGTTTTAATCAAAAACACCTCTCTCTCTCTCTCTCGTCTTTTCACCTTTACATCTTCGTTTTCTCCCAAGCTTTCAAGTTTTTCTCTCTCTAAAAATCCCCAACCTCCATTATTGCCTTCTTCGGGCTTCCTGCAACCACTCCGTTCACCTCCTCCGGCGAAGCATCCACCGTTCTGCTACATCTACCATCATTGCCTGACTTCGACGTCCTCATACCGGCGTTATCTTCCTTGGTAAGCCACTGTTTTTCCCTCTTTTTAATTTTTGACTTACTTCGAACTCTGTTACATTTATACACTGCCTTTGTGAATGTATTCCTATTCTCCAATCCTTACTTGTATTTTTAAACTTATCATTCGTATGTTTGAGCATGCTCTGTTTTGCAATCTCGTGTTTGCCCACTCTGTTTCTGGGTTTGCATATGCACACACATACTGTTCATATACTTGATGTTCTTGTAAATTGCCACTGTCTTCGACTTGTGCACATTTACATTTTATTCAATGTTTTTGAATCCCTTCTTGTTTTCTTGAGTCTGAATTATTGTCCTTCTCTATTTTCTGTGTCCTTTTTTCCAGATTCTTGCCTTCAATTCTTGTTTCCATAGTCTTAGGCTTGGGATTTGTTCTAGAAACTTGATCTTTAGGAAACCGAACCAAAACCCCTTTAGATTTTTAGAAAAAATTTACCTCAGTGCTCTCTAGGGTTTTAGCCGAGGTCCCTGAAACCCACAAAAAACCACTCTCTCCTGAATTCTCTCGCCTTGCCCCTCTTAGCCGATATCATGGGCATGTTTAGGTGGTGAGTAGACACCCCGGAGAAGCTTCAATACTTTAGGCAAGAGTTCTCTATCCCTGCCGACGTTCATCTTAGGTTGGCTGGGGAGGAGGACTCCATCATGCCCAAAGACAATTCCATGCCCTTCCCAGTAGTAGCCTTCATTAAGTGCGGACTTAGGTTCCCTCTTGTCATCCTCTTCTGCCAAGTCCTTCACTACTATAAGCTTAACCCGATGCAATTAGCCATTAACTCTTATTGAGTCATAAATGGTATAATTTCCTTAGCTAGCAAAAAGAACGCTAGGATTACTCTAGCCGACATCCAATACTGTTACACCATGTGTGGCCTGAAGTCAGAAAAGGGCTACATCTATTACCTTAAGCCGAGATCCACAGAATACAAACTCATCACCGACCTCCTAGACTCTAACAAGGGTGCTGGAGATGATTATTTCATTGTCTCAGGCAACTGGGAGTTCCCACCAGATGACGACCTTCACCTCTACCCTTTAAGCCGAATAGTGTTCAAAGAGGGAAATGGTAAGAGCCAAGTGTCACTTTACTTGCTTTCAAGTCTTTATTATTTTGATACTTTCGTATGTTCTAATGTCTATTTTTTACTTGCAGTCCTTCATCAGCCTTCCAAAGACTTTCGCAAGACATTCTTCCCCAGCAAAGACTTCAAGAGGCTACTGGGCTTGCCTGTCAATCAGCGCAAGGCTCCTCTACTGCTGAACTATATCCCGACTTACAAATCCATCATTCCTGACGTCCCTAAGAAGTGCAAGTCTCTATCTTCTACGACAACTCCCCCAACTACTTCATCGCCAAGGCCTGATCAGACCTTAACATCTGACCCAGCAGAGCAGCAATCGACATCTGCTCCGCAACTAATTCCTCCAGCCCAGCGTCAACGCCGACGTCGAGCTCCACTACTTGCCCCCGCAGGTAGAACTCGTAGCCGAAAATGCTGAGGGAACCTAAGTCCACTATCGCCGTCGTCGCCGACGAGATGGGGTGCATAAAGGCCGTTGCTGAAGACCTTCTAGCTAACATCCCCAATGTTGTCACAGTCCAATCTTCACTATCTCAATCCCAATCCAAACCGAAGCCAAAAAGGGTAAAGAGGGCCAAGGCAAAAGCCTCTTTTACCCAGGTTGAATCTGAAGACACCGTTCCAATCTCGAAACTTGCCGAGGTTGAGAAAACAAACTCCGCCGCCGAGAAGAGGCCCGCCGAGGCTGACCTTTCTGAAAGTACTCGGTCAAAGAAGCCAAGATCTGATTCAGTAACCACCTAGGGTCCACAAAGACCTGATGACCCCTGGGCCCCATCAATCATCATTGAGGACAAGCCAGTCAGAGCCGAAGACAGTGCTACTGACATTGAAGTCGGCGTCGCCCTCTCTACTACATTGCTCCTCCCCAATGACCTCAACTGAATGGCTGAGGTCAGCGAATACGAAAATTTTGCTCTGATGGTGTAGCACTCTGTACTGGTAAACTCCTAATACTTGGTACTCTCTATTCTCTGTTTTTATACTTAAAGAATTTACTAACTTTGTTCTTTGCATTTCTTCTAGGCGATCCAGCACGCCCACTCCTTCGCAATGCAGGTAGAAGAAATGAAGAAGGAGCTGGTCCACAAGACCAAGGAGGCTGCTAGCTTGCTTAAGTCCCTAAACAAGGCCGAGGCTAAGATGAAAGCCTTGATAGATCAGGCCAAAGCAGCTAAGCAAGCCCAAGATGAAGCCGAAGAAAAGGCCGGTGCTGCGGAGGCTGTTGCTGAGGTTCTCAAGGCGGAGAAAAAAGAGGCTGAAGCAAAAACTGCCGAAGCCAAGCTGAGCTCCGAGCTGCTTTAGCCACAAAAGACACCGAGATCAAAGCGGCGGACGAGAAGGCCTATGCTGAGGGGGCAGCCGATGTTTGTGAGGAATACAAGAAACAAGTCAGATAGGCATGCAACAAGGGTTACACCCTTGGTTGGATGGTTGCTCTGAAGGAGTTGGCTGTCCCTAAGGACTCTCCGTTCAAAGATGAAGGTCGACTTGTGATGCCATTCCTTTCCGCTTCAAGCCAATCTGAGGCTAAGGCTAGGGGGGAAGAAGAAGAATAAGAAGATAGAGAGGAAGAGGAAGAGGAAGACTGTCATGACTCGAACCCGCCCCGGTGGGTTAAGGACATAACCGGCCAGTAATCATGAGATTACCTACGGCCTCAAACCAAACCAAACGTATTTTAACAGAGTTCATGGGGGCCAAACGGAAGCAAATTTGAAACTTTGTCCATAGAGCCGTGCTTATATGCACATCATTACATATATATGTTAATAACTCACATCTGAAAATGCAATAACATAAAAATTCTGTACAAACAGGATCACTCAATCTAAGTCAGCCAAAACAAAACTATATACAGACACATTCAAAGACTTCGCCAACCTGACAAAATATAAATACATAACGAAAAGGCGAAGACGTGTCTCGTGCGTGAGACGCAAGGGCTGACTCCTCAAAACCTTAGTTGTTCTGAACTGACTTCACTGAGGCTAGGTCTGGACCTCTCTTGGCTCACCTACAAACACATGAATGAGCGTGAGCGAAAGCCCAGTGAATAATATCAGATAAAGAAGATACACAAACAATATGCAAAACAACATGCTTCAAACGGCCTTGGGCCCACTTCCTATTTCCATTTATCATATACATACACAATTTAAGTCAAGTAACTACGGTTCCAAACATACTGGCCCTTGGCCCACTTATCTTCCATTCGTGTCAGACTATCATTCATTTTAGACTTATCATTCTTATCAAACTGGCCTCTGGCCCATTCATACTTTTGTATCAAACTGGCCTTTAGGCCTTTCGAACTTTCATTCGTGTCAAAATGGCCTCTGGCCCATTCATTCATGTCAATCGGCCTTCGGCCCAATCATTTATCAATCGGCCTTCGGCCCAATCATTTATCAATCGGCCTTCGGCCCAATCATTCATGTCAATCGGCCTTCGGCCCAATCATTTATATCAATCGGCCTTCGGCCCAATCATTTATCAATCGGCCTTCGGCCCAATCATTTATCAATCGGCCTTTGGCCCAATCATTTATATCAATCGGCCTTTGGCCCAATCATTTATCTATTGGCCTTCGGCCCAATCATTTATCAATTGGCCTTTGGCCCAATCATTCATGTCAATTGGTTGTCCATAATTCAAACTAGCAAACTTATAAGGAAATAAGCAATTGAACAATAGACAAGCTTCAAAATATCGATACTACTCACAGTGGTCGGCATGTGGATTTGCCCTGGAGCTTGACCCTACATATCACATAACACATATGGGTCACAAATAGTTCAATCCGTTCTTTAATTCACATATTCCTCTTTAGGCTTTATTCTTATTTCTTTAATTCAATCACAATGCTCAATGCATGCCTAAGAGTGTTTAGAAGTGAATGGGAACGGAAAAACAGAACACAGAATGCATTTTCAAAACTTCAGAAAACAGGGTCCCCACTCGAGCGTGGACTTCCCCGCTCGATCGGACCCTTAAGTCTGCAAAAGTGCTGGTTACCTCAAATTCCCGCTCGAGCGTGAACTCGGCCGCTCGAGCGGACTGCCTGTCTACATAGCTTCCCGCTCGAGCGTAAACTTCCCCGCTCGAGCGGGCACTATGTCTGTCAAACATGCTGGGAGCTCGAATTCTCCGCTCGAGCGGCGGTTTCCCCGCTCGAGCGGGCACCAAACTTTCTGGGTTTTCCAGAATTGTTCTTGAGCTTCAAATACATATTCAAACTGATATTTCTTGCATTTCACAGCCCATAGCACTCATATACATATACCAACATGATATAAACACCAAATTACAACATATTGAAGCTCCATTCCCATGAATCAATCACATGCAAACCCAAATTATACCAAACTTACTTCCAATACATTAAATTTATGCATTCAAGCTTCATATTCTCATCAATCATGCATGCATGTCAATTCTTGACTCCATTTCTATTTCAAATGGTACAAATGGTGCTTCTAACCATGAAACTCAACGAAAAACATGCTTGCATGTATGATTCAACTCACAATCTTTCATAATTCATATATTACATGCTAGATTAGGTGATTTCATAGGAATCCTTTACATGCATGCTCATATTAGGCTTCAATTGAACACAACAACTCAATTCCTTTTCAATTCTTACTCTTGACCAATAATCAATCTTGGGTACACAAATTCACAAGCTCAAATTTAGAAACCAAGGGGTGTTTACTCACCTAGGAGCTTAATTCCCACAAATTATGGTTGATTTTTTGAGTGTAGCTCCAAGATCATCAAGTTTCCTAGCAATTCCTCTATGTTGAGCTCTTTCCCTCTCTAGGTTCGGCTCTCCCCTCTCTTAGAGCACAATTTCAGTCAAAAGAAAATAAGGAGAGGACTTGAGTGTATAGTGCCTTCTCACAACAAAACCCACTAACTCCCATTATAATAATAATAATACTTGGGCACCAATTCCTTGATTAAATCAATTTAATCTGATCCGAATCAATTTTTCAATTAAATTTCACCGTAGGCTCTAAAAATTACGCTAATCACATTGGCGTAGTCAATTTCGAGTTTCATGGCCGATAAGGCCCTCAATTTAATTTCCGAAGCGGAAAAATCAAACAGATATTCCTACGGTGAACAGATAGAATTTCAAAGTCACATATTATCACACAATGGCACACAAAATCATGCTAAACACATAATCATATCCAGATTAGGGACCAATTAGCTAATTACGGAACAGGGGTATCACAAAGACGAAGACGAAGAGGCCGAGATGGCAGCTGATACTGAAGTTCCTGCTGGGGCCAAGTCCCCAACTTTGAATGAACAAGTCCTAGACTTGACTCAAGATGAGGAGGACGAGGTCTCAAAAGGTGCCTCCCCCAAGAAGACAACATCCGAGGTGCCAATCACCGAAAAGAGCCTCGATCAGACTTTACAAGAGATCGATGCCGAGCTCGAGGCTGAGAAGGCTGCCGAGAAGATTTCCCAATTGTCTTCTGGGGCCAAGACACAGCTTGCCACTGACGCCGAGTAGTCTGACTGTAGGCTTTTTCCTTGTACTTAGTACTTTTCTGAACAATGTTTTTAGTTTTCATATTTGGCCGACGTGCCGCATTTGTAATCTGAACAAGTAATCCCTCTGTAGGCCAAAGTTCCCTTTTTCTTCTTTTGAATGCAAGTATAACTTTTCTTTCAAGTGTTTGCATGTTTGTATGCTTCACTGTTTCCATACTTAGAATATTTTGCATGTCTTCAGTTTTATTCTTTTAGCTGTACAGTCTCCTCAGAGTAAAATGCCTTGGACATAACTTCCAACTTGTTTATCTCGGCCTTTTCTTAACACTTAAAAACATTTACAAAAAAATATTTTCACAAGTGTTATCTAAAACTTGCCACTTTACTTATTGTCTTCTATCAAGACTTCAGTCTTCCATATTTTCCAAGTTTGGCAACCTGGTAATCTCGGCAAGTACGTATGTCAGGTACTTTTTTCAATATGAACTTCAACTTGCAAATTGTTTATGAAATTTCAACAAATGTTAAGACAATTCCACTTTGTAAATTTCTAACTCCCAAGCACTTTAAACTTTATTTATCATTCTCAAGCTCTCTGCTCCCTAATGTGAACTTGAGTTTCACTTATGTCCACATTAAGTATATGCCTATGATGTTGTTGCCGAAGTTAAATTCAAACAAAGACTAGCCAAGGTTATCAATCTCGGTTCTCTGTTAACCTTACTAAAATGCACTTAGTTTTGATCTGAGTTTGATTATGCCAATATGGCAAATCTAGGTTAATCCAACTTAGTTCAACTCCATTATATGCAAGTATAATTTCACCTCTGCCATATAATGAGTCTAAGTTATTCGTCATGTTTCAATCAAAACATCGTCGACTTAGTTCAACTCTATTATATGCAAGTATAATTCAACTCTGCCGTGTAATAAATAAGTCTAAGTTATTCGTCATGTTTCAATCAGAAACATCGCCAACTTAGTTCAACTCTATTATATGCAAGTATAATTTAACTCTGACATATAATAAGTCTAAGTTATTCATCATGTTTCAATCAGAAACATCGCAAATTTAGTTCAACTCTATCATATGCAAGTATAATTCAACTCTGCCATATAATAAGTCTAAGTTATTCGTCATGTTTCGATCAGAAACATCGCCAAGGGACTGGTCAATCATATTACACAAGGTTGAAAAAAAAAAAAAAAATCGAGCTAAAATTTTATTATTACTTCGGCTAATAATAAAAAACTTAAAAAAAAAAAATCTAATGATAGAAAAACTTCAGGTTGCAAGTGTTCCAGGGTCTTGGCAACTCTTTGCCTTCACTGTCTTCAAGCCAATATGCCCCATTGCCCAGGACCGAGATGATTCTATAAGGTCCCTCCCAATTTGGGCCAAGCTTGCCCTCTCTGGGATCCTTCTTGTTGCCAACGACTTTTCTCAGGACGAGGTCCCTGACTTGAAACTCTCGTGGGTTGACCTTCTTATTGTAAGCCCTAGCAAGCTGCTGTTGGTATGCCCCCAACTGAATTCCTGCTTTCTCCCTTCTTTCTTCTAACAAATCCAGATCTCGGGCTACGAATGCCTCATTGGTCTCATTTTCTACTCCCTAGGTTCTGATCCTTGGAATGCCGACCTCCAATGGAATAACTGCTTCTGTGCCATAAGACATGGCGAATGGGGACTCCCCAGTTGATCTTCTTGGTGTAGTTCGATATGCCCAGAGTACATTAGGTAACTCATCCACCCACTTTCCCTTTACTGCTTCTAGCCTCTTCTTGATCCCATCCAAGATAATCTTATTGGATGCTTCTGCTTGACCATTACTCTAAGGGAAGCTTGGAGTAGAGTAATAATTTTTGATTTTGTACTTTGCGCAGAAGTTTTTGATCAGCTTGTTGTCAAACTGTGTTCCATTGTCTGCTATTATTGGCCTTGGGATCCCAAACCTGGTGATGATGTTCTTCGATATGAAGTTTTTCACATCAACATCTCGAATCTTTGCAAGGGGTTCAGCTTCCACCCACTTGGTGAAGTAATCTGTTGCTACCAGTAAGAACTTCCTTTGTCCAGTTGCTTGAGGCAATTGTCCAACAAGATCCATGCCCCATTGGGCAAATGACCAAGGGCTGGATACTAGATTTAAATCTGTTGCTGGTTGATGTATCAAAGGTGTAAACCTCTGACACTTCTCGCACTTTCTGACATAAGCTTCAACATCTTTCTGCATATAGGGCCACTAGTACCCCTGAGTAATGGCCCTATGAGCAAGTGACCTGCCCCCAGTGTGGCTTCTACATACTCCTTCGTGTATTTCATACAGGAAGTCTTCAACTTGTGAAGGATGCACACACCTCAAAAGGGGTCCAATAAAAGATCTACTGTAGAGATGTCCTTCTGCTGTTAAACTGAACCTTGCTGACTTCAGTCTGATTTTGTGTGCTTCTTTGTGATCATCTGGCAGTTTTCCATCTCTAAGGAATACTATTATCGCATCCATCCAACTTGGTCCCATCTCCACACACATTGTTTCATACTCTGTGTTCAGTGGTTCTACACTTGGACCCGATAAATAGTCAACCATTATTGTCCTTGCCTCTTCTGGTTTCATTGCACTAGCCAGGTTGGCCAAGGCATCAGCATGGCTGTTGTTATCTCAGCTTACTTACTGTAGTCGGCAATTCTAGAATAAGGCTACCAGTCTACCCACTTCCTTTACATAGGCCATCATCCTTTTATCTCGAGCTGCATATTCGCCTGTTGCCTGATTGACGATAAGTTGGGAGTCACAGAAGACCATCACCTCGTCGGCTTTCATTGCTACTGCTAACTTTAATACTATGATCAGTGCTTCATATTCTGCTTCGTTGTTTGAAGCCTTAAACCCCAAACAAATGGATTGTTCCAGCATCCGGCCAACTGGCGATACTAGCACTACTCCTGCCCCCGCTCTTTGTCGGTTTGAACTCCCATCAACAAACAGGTAGAAGGAGTCGCCGATGTAAATACCGCAGGGCCTGAGTTTCTCTTCTTTCTTCTGTTCTGCTATCCCCCGCTTGGTTTCTTCTTGTTCATCTGGACATCCTAAACCGCGACTCAACGGAGCCCGATGTACAGTGGCGCCTGGTGTGAACTCGGCCACAAAGTCGGCCAAAACCTGGCCTTTGATTGTTGTTCTAGGTCTGAATTCTAGATCATATTGGCCCAACATCACTGCCCATCTTGCTATCCAGCCGGTCAGATCTCCTTGTTGTAACAGGGACTTCAAAGGATGCTTAGTTAATACCACAATCTTATGGGCTTGAAAGTAATGATTCAGCTTCTTGGAAGCCATTACTAAAGCCAGTGTCAGTTTCTCCAAGGGTAAGTATCTGGTCTCTGCATCTGCTAGGGTTTTACTCACGTAGTAAACTGCCTTTTGTTCTCCCTTTTCTTCTCTGATTACCATTGCGCTCACTGCATGCTCTGAAACCGCCAAGTATAAGAACAACTCCTCTCCAGGTACCGGATTTGAGAGAACTAGAGCTGTGGTCAAGTATTTTTTCAAGTCAGCCAAGGCGACTTCACACTCTTCTGTCCATAAGAAGTCTGTGGCTTTCTTTACTAAACTGAAGAAAGGTTTGCATTTGTTAGAACTTCTGCTTAGGAACCTATTCAAGCTTGCAGCCCTTCTAGTCAATATCTGCACTTGTTTTGCTGATGTTCGGCTCTTTAAGTCCAAGACGGGACTGATCTGATTCGGGCTCGCCTTAATGCCCTTTCTGGTAACCAAGTATCCCAGGAACTTTCCTGACCCAACTCCAAATGTGCACTTCGACGCATTGAGTCAGAGCTGAAATGTCCTCAGGATATCGAAGACTGCTTTTAAGTCAGCCAGATGATCCTCAGGTTCCTTAGTTTTCACAACCATGTGATCAATGTATACCTCCACTGTTCTGCTTATTAGATGTCTGAACATCTTAGTCACCAATCTTTGGTAGGTTACTCTTGCATTTTTCAACCCGAAAGGCATTACTCTGTAGCAATACAACCCTTTTAGAGTGATAAATGCAGTCTTCTCCTCATCGGGGGGGGGGGTACATGGCTATCTGATTGTACCACCTGTAAGCTTCCATGAAGCTCATCCTTCCATGCCTTGAAGTGGCATCCACCACTTGGTCAATCTTGGGCAGTGGGAAACTGTCTTTGGGACATGCCTTGTTCAGGCTGGTGAAGTCGACGCAGACCCTCCATTTTCCATTCTTTTTCTTCACAACAACTATGTTTGATAACCGTGTTGGGTAGTTTACCTCTCGAATGGCTCTGGCCTCCAAAAGTTTATCCACTTCCTCTTCTACTGCCTTAACATGTATCAACATAGGCCTCCTTGCTCGCTGGATGACAGGTTTGGCTGACCTGTCCACATTCAGTCTATGGCAAGTGACCTCGAGGTCAATGCCAGGCATCTCGTATGGTGTCCAGGCAAGCACCTCAATGTTTACTCTCAAGAATGCCTCTAACTCTTTTTCCTCTTCATCGGCCAAGCTTGAGCCGAGAAGGAAGAAGCGCTCTTCATCTCCTTGCTGGACTAGGATCTTCTTCAGGGCTTTCTCACTCTTCTCAGTTGGTTCTTTGCCAACATCCTCCAGGACCTCCATGTCCTTGTCCTCAATTTCTGCTGATTCTGCTCCTCGCATGCTGTAGGTTGATTTCATCACTGCCATGGAGCAATTCTTTGCCTGCACCTAATCTCCTCTGACCTCCTCAATTCCATGCTCTGTTGGGAACCGCAACAGCTGGTGCAGTGTTGAGGGAACAGCCCCCATTGAATGCAGCCATGGCCTTCCCAGGATAACATTGTAAGGGGAAGGGGTGTCAATTATTGTGAACTCCGTGCTTACCTTCTTGGTGCCAGCCTGCACCTCTAAACTTATTGCTCCTAGGGGCCACGTTGGCATTCCGTTGAACCCAACTATTGGACCATTGGATTGCTCTAGATCATCTTGGTGAAGGCCAAGCTCCTTGTAACACTTGACATACATGATGTCACAAGAGCTGCCCTGGTCAATTAAGATGCGCTTTACCTGGCACTCTCCAACCTTGAGGAATGTTACCAGGGCATCGTTGTGTGGATGCTGCACCATGTCTAGATCGTCTTCTGTAAAGGACACCATTGGTCCCTGATGCTCGTCTGCCCTAGGTCTTTTTTGTCGGACCTGATACATATGTTGCAAGTGTTTTACCTTCTGAGTCTCCCCTCGTATCTCATTCTCATTGACCTTCGAGTGAATCACATTGATCACTCGAGGTCTGCCTGCTTGCGGTTGTGGTGCTGGCGGGGGTGGTGCTGCTGGTGCCTGAGGCAGTCTCGCTTGTTCCTTCCTTGTCCTGGACTCATCTACTAGGTCCCTTAAATGACCTTGTCTTACCAGGTCTTCCAGATGTGCTTTTAGGGCTCTGCACCCCTGAGTCAGATGCCCATCCTCATTATGATAGGCGCATTGCTTCCCCAGACTTCTTCCCATAAATTCAGCTGGAATTTTCTCTGGTGCTCTATAATAGGGCTGATTCTGAATTCTTTCCAAGACTTTGTAAACCGGAATTCAGAATACGATTGTGACTGCCTGTGCAGCCCTCAGTCCTGTCTCTTGCTTGTTGTATCCAGTGTTACCTCGGCCTCACTTCAGTGAGCCGTTTCTCTTCTCTTATTTTGATGCCTTTGTCTCTGGCGTGTCTTCCTCGGCTCTCGCATACTTCTCTATCCTGGCCATTAGTTCCTCCATACTTTTTAGCAGTGTCTTTGCCAGTGATTTTTCGAAGCAGACAATCATCGTTCACGCCGTTCTTAAAAGACACGACTGCCACCTCTTAATACGATTGTGACTGCCTGTGCAGCCCTCAGTCCTGTCTCTTGCTTGTTGTATCCAGTGTTACCTCGGCCTCACTTCAGTGAGCCGTTTCTCTTCTCTTATTTTGATGCCTTTGTCTCTGGCGTGTCTTCCTCGGCTCTCGCATACTTCTCTATCCTGGCCATTAGTTCCTCCATACTTTTTAGCAGTGTCTTTGCCAGTGATTTTCGAAGCAGACAATCATCGTTCACGCCGTTCTTAAAAGACACGACTGCCACCTCTTGCTTGCATCCTGGTATTCGGTTGAACACCTCATAATACCTTTTGGCATAGGCCCTGAGGCTTTCATCCTCGCCAATTCTCAGAGCCATCAGGAAGTCCACTCTTAATGGCTGTAGTTTGTTTGTCACAAACCTGGCCACGAACATCTCGGCTAGGCCTTCCCAACTTTTCACAGTTCCTTTTGACAACTTATGAAACTAGTCTGATGCAATTTTCCCAAAGGATGAGGGAAACACCTTGCAGAGCAATGGCTCGTTCCAGTGTACAGTGCCATTGAGCCAGGTACAAGGCAACGTGAAAGTTAGGGTCAGACTTACCGTCGTATATCTGGAATCTCAGCATGTGGAACCTTTTCGAAGCCTCAAATTTGTCCAATTCTACCAAAAACGGCATTCTCGGTTTGACCGAGGAGGTTACGTCGGCGTCGTGTTGCTTCCTTTGGAGGTAGTCCCTCAAATCTTCCTTGGTCCGTCCAGGAGACCGGTTATCAACGGATTTTAGCCTCTTTGGTCCGCTACTCCCAGTGTCGTTATGAGTCCTCTTAGATCTCTCTCCATTAGTCGTGTTGAAACAAAGCTCTTTCCCTTGAGCATGTTGATGTTCTTTGGTATAGGCTTCTTTGGTACGATGTGTTTTCCAAGACTCTCCCTTTATCGACTCTCCTCGCCCGACCTCCTGTGAAGGCCGGTGAGAATGTTCCTTGGTCCTATCATGCTGCGGGACTGCAGGAACTATTTTCTGCCCCCCTTTTTGGGCATCTTTCTTGGCCGCTGGAATTGGCGTATCTTGTAACGGAAACGGTGGCTGCATGACGTTGTTTTGCATCATGAAATTGACGACCGATTGCAAGTCCGCCAATTTTCTCCATTCCCTTCATCTTGCCGTCCCCTCCGCAAGCATCTATCTTTCCATACCTGGAGGTCGTACTCATTATAATACTCGCCTCGATCTCCCTTCTTTGGTACGTCTCCCTCCTGGCCAATGTCTTTCTCTCCGGGATTCTTATCTCGCATTTCTTCGTTGCAGTTATTCTTCTCCTCGTTAGGGTCAATGTGTTTACCACTTCCAGTAGGGATGTCGTCCCCGATCTTCTCTTTCTCTCCATCTTTGGCCATCTATTCTCTTTTCTTTCCCACAGACGGTGCCAAATTGTGTGTGTTGATTTCTAACCACACTGCCAAACAGGTACTCAGCTGGAGAACACCGGCAGAATAGATTGCACCTGAACAACCTGTCATAGAAAGATAAGACTCCGGCAGTGGTTCTTCCACTCAGGGGCACTCCGACGATCAAGTTAGTACTCAATTATCTCTCAAAGATAGCAAACAGTGCTTTAACTCACTAGCCAGGAAACAAAAGTGTACATTAGACCCACGGGGGTGCCTTAATCTTGGATTCCCAGTTAGATAGAGATAAACTCCTAAGAGCTTTATCCTTATCTATACTGAGTCCTCCTTTATTCTAGAACTCTTGACCCTTATCTGCTCATCTCGGATTCTGGTATCCCCGCAGATAACCTTGGGCTAGTCGAGATCACCTCGGCGTCATGACCAGGACACGTGGTACCTCGGCTGGCACTTTGGTGCCACCTTGGCCACGTGTTGTCATTCCCAAAAATATACCCCCACAATTACGTTTGGAAGAAGTACACTAAGGAATTTTTTAGTGTGTAACATTAGAGTGTTACGTTATTGGAGTATTACATTGGAGTATTACGTTCTTGGTCGTAATGTGGAATTTATTCCAGACTGAGGAAAAATCCAAAACGTCTATAATGCGAATTGACCGAATGTGTAATTTCATATTTCGAGAAACTAATTTTTATCCCTCAAAAATTGAACCCAAAGGGGGTAACTACCCTTTTTGTAATTTCTACTTTAATGGGACCTTTGAATTCATAAGAAACAAAAATACTAAACCATTCATAAGATCACATTTGAGGATTTTTTGGTGTTTCACCCTTTACTTCAAGCTTATAAACGATATTATGAAATTTATTAATAAAATCAAGCTAGTGACATTTACTCAAAGATTTATGACAAAAATTCTAAGTAATTTAAGTAATTATTTGCTAAATAGTTGTTTACTTGAAATTATGCTTTTATAAACATTAGATTATGCATCATTTTTTAAAAATAAATCTTGTAATCAAGATCACAAAAGACTTATCAAATAGTTTTAGTGGAGGGTTAATTATTAATGTAGAACAAGTAGTTAAGAATTTTTGAAACAATTTGACGAGTAAAGATTTAATAAAAATTTAAATTGAGAGTAAAAACGTAACTTTTGTGATGAGCTTGGAATCCTCCCAAATTCCGTATCTTCCTTGTGGATTTAAAATGTTTGTTGTCTACTGGAACGATATCTAGCCTTATGTAATATCTTTCACTGCGAACACAATATGTTTGCACTTAGTTCCTTTACTTTAAATTGTAACAAGCAAATTCTTCAACTTTAAGTTAAGTTTCAATGTCACTCTTCCATCCAATGGCATTAATAAAACTGATAAAAAAAAATTGACATATGAGCCACACATGATATTTTTCTTGTCAAACGTCTACACTTCACCAAAAATTTATTTTGAACATTTCACCTTTAATTGTGTCCTAATGTTACATGTAAGTTAATTATAATATGTCTCATTAATATCAAATGGATGGGAAAATAGAGGAAATATCATTTTGTCCGCCAAACTATCACGTGTTTTTCACGTTGACCCCCATACTTCTATTTATTTCAATTTAGTACTTGAACTTTTCACAAATTGATTAATTAGACCCCTTTCGTCACCTTCCATCTACAATTGGATAGAATGTGCTGACGTGGCATTTAAAATTTCATTTTACCCCCCAAACTATATCTTAAAAATAAATTGACGCCCAATTTAAAAATCAATTTGCCCTCCACATCAACACATTCGTCCAATTGTGGACGGAAGGTGACGTCAGGGGTCTAATTGATCAATTTGTGAAAAGTTCAGGTACTAAATTGAAATAATTTGAAGTATGGGGGTCAACATGAAAAACACGTGATAGTCTAGGGGGGAAAATGATATTTACTCAGAAAAATATATAAAACTTAATGAGATTAAATGTCAAAAAAAAAATAAAATTAAGGAGTAAATTATACTTTGCACTCCTACGCTTTGCATCAAATCTTACTTTGGCTCATACATGTGAAATCATGATAGTTAACCACTCGTACTTCTGGTTAAGTCCCACTTTGGTCCCTACACATGAAATCACGACAGTTAACCCCCTGCACTTTTACTCAAATCTCACTTTGGTCCTTATACAAGTGTCAATGTCCCTCTTCTGTTACTTCATTTTTAAATCTTTAACAAAATCTAGTCATATGACAAAAATATGACTACGAAATGAGGGTAAAAGAAAAAAATCATTCATATTTTCCACCAATACACTTTTCCCTATGTGAAAAGCATATAAGAATTATATAATACAATATATATATATATATATATATGTTTGTATGGTAAAATTTGAGATGAAAAGGTAAGAATGTAGAGCTTTTGAAATTAAAAAAAAAATGTGGCAAAGAAATCAAAGAGAAAGAAAGATGAATAGATAGAAGACTAAGTTACCGTAAAAAACAGAGTTTCGTGATTTCAATTTATGCAAAATCCTAGTTCATCTTCTTAATTGTTTACAATCTACGTTTTGTTTTAGCCTAGTACGGTGATATTTGATATAAATTTTGGGATAAATTATGTATTGATGGAAAAATGTAGATGATTTTTCTTTATTACCCTCCTATCGTAGTCACATTCTTATCACATGATTAGATTTATGTTAAAGATTTAGACAACTGTAATAAAAAGGGGAGATCGATCGTGTATATGGATCAAAGTGAGATTTGACCAAAAGTAACATGTGGTTAACCAAAGTGAGATTTGGTGCAAAGAATAGGGCTGCAAAGTGTAATTTACCCAAAAATACCTAAAAAAACGTAATATGTAATTTCAATTCATCCCCTACAATATAAAAATTAAATTTAAATTACACATTTAAAAAAATTCTATACAAAAATTCTATATAAAAATTCTAAAAGCATAATTTTATTGTCATTGAAGATTTTGGTCAAAATTAAAGAAGACTTGCTTAAAATTCTCGGTCAATATTTGAAAAGACTTTCTATACAAAATCTAAGCGTGTGGGGTTGGTTTTTTAAATACTGAAAGGCACATGTCATCAAAAATTCTAATTTTTGATGCTTCCAATTAAATTCCAAATTTTCTACGACTCTAAAAAGTAGTGCATTTCTTTTTCCACATAATTTGATTTCTTTTACAAAAATCCCTCTAAAACTTTTCAACAATCCATTTTTTTTTCACATAAAAAGACTTGTAATTAGGGTCAGTAAAGATTCTTATTTGGCCCAATCAAAAAATATATATTAATAATAATAATAGTATTGTTTGGTACAATTTATTATAAATTAAAAACTGATAATCTAAAAATAAAAGTCAAAAGTATGCCATCACCTAGTTTTTAGAAATCTATTTTTTCAACTTATTTAAGTTATTTCTACTTAATAAAAAAAGTAAAAATTGTACGAGAAGTTGTACCAAACAATCTGACATAAACTGCTAGAGTACAAAAAAATATAAATAACTCAAATAGGCTGCACCAAATAAGCAAAAACGAAATTTTCCCAAAGCATCTTCAGCAAAAAAAAAAAAAAAAAAGGACAAAAACAACAACACAACAACAACAACAACAACAGCAGTAGCAATAATAAAAACAAAAATAAAACTTTTACCAAACCTCATCAATTTATAACCATTCAAAGCTTACAATCCAGTTTAATAAAAGTGTAATAAGAGTTCTTTTTTTATTTTAGGATAAATTATCAATAAATCTTAATAGTTGGACTTAATTCTCATCAAGTCCTATTGAAAATAAGTCCTAATAAAATCATTGCTAAAAATAATTCTTTGTGACGATTTTTTGCATATGTCGCTAAAATTGACAGTTAGTAACTTGTTTTTGTCACGTTTTTTATAAATTGTTGCTAAAACTTACAATTAGTGACGTTTTTTTTTTTGATGAATTTTTCAAATTGTCGCTGAAAGTTGAAACTTAGTGACATTTTTTGTGACAAAATTCTCAAACTGTCATTGAAAAATTAACAATTACTGACTTTTTTTTTTAACAGTATTTGATAAAAAATGTTATTAATTATGATATGACCTATTAGACAATAAGTCCACCTATTATGTTTCACCCCAAAGAAATTAACATAAATAAACTCATCATATTCCACTAGCATAATCTTGTTTCCAAATTAATAGCTTCCATTGCATAAATGTATGAGGAATATAATGCCTCATCATTAACATCATCATCAAATCTCTAACATTTGTATTCATTAAACTCTACAGATTTACAAAAAAATGCGATTATGCATTTAACATTCCTAGAATATGAATCTATAACATGTGGCACAATAAGTCAAGTACAAATTAGTGCCTTAAAGGCTACAAATTCCAAGGCTTATGCCCGGTTACACAAAATGGTTTTCGAACCCATACATGTAAAACCCTTGTCTTGTCAAAATAATTACAACAAAAGAAAAGAGCCTTGTGCTCTCAAATTACATTCCATGCCTTTAACTTAGCGGGATCACCACATCCTTTCCTGCACAAAATCCCATAGAGTGAGAACGAAGCCCAGTAAGAAGATCTTAACAAAGTATATACATTTTATACAGTCTCCTAAGATGAATGCATATGCCATGTCATGCTAAAAAACATATATCTCTATCTTTCAAAATTTTTGTGCACAATGCAATTTGAAAACACAACAATTCAATAACTTCAAGGTAGTTCAAGGGATGGTAAATATGACTCAGGTAATTTCTAGCCTAGTGTCTGCAAGTAGGCATAACAGGAACTACTAATCACCACTTTGTTGCTAACCGAAAGGCACGTGGTACTTCCTCCGCGCGTGTTTTCGGTCTTTCACCATGGACACTCAGGCCAACTTAATCAATACCAAACTACACCCCCTATCCGGACTTACCAACATATTTACCCCAAAACAGTTCAAGATGCTCTTGTTTTATAAAACAATTCCTTTCTCAAAGCAATAATTTTCCAACGCAAGATTCAAAATCAATTATAACAAGATTAAATGGAATGTCAATGCAAAATGTAACAATGCATTAATATAGTTTCATTTTCAATTCCACCACACAATCCTTTATTGTGATCAATTTCCACATCTCTTGTCCAAGAAACATCATACCACATTTTCCAAGAGACAAAATAACAATGTCAAGCTTCAAAAAATCAACAATTCCCATTCCTCCATGAAAATCCCTCATTTGATACAAGTATAGTAATTTCTCCATCAATTATTTACCATGATAATTTATCAAGTATAAATTTCAAAAAACTCAACATTTTTCCCAAAATCCCCAAATATCTAGGGTTTCCACCAAAACTAGGTTTTTGTTCCATTTTTGAAAAGATATTTTTCCAAAACAACACCCACACTCTAGAACATGGCTCATACTCTCAAAATTTTTAGGAGAAATAGAGAAAATCCACCTTTACAATCATCTACGATTCATTAACCCAAAATCATAGCTCAAACATATAAGAAATACCCTAAACAAGCATAAACTTGCAAAAACATATATATATATATATATATATAACTCTAAGAATGTCCCTACCTCGAGTTCGGAAAAGGAAGGAGATGAAAACCTTATAATTCAATGTTGGAGAAAACTTGATTCAATCGGTGTAAACATAGCCGTCATCGCCCTCTTCGATTTGGTGTAAAAGCCCTATCAATTTTTGAAGGTTTTTGCTAAATCTTAAAGAGAAGTTTGGATTTGAGTGTATTTGTAGAGAGAAAGAAGATAAAAGATGAGTATATATATAGAGAGAGAAGTGAAAAAGTGTCTCAAACACGTTTTTGGCATCAGTTTTGATGAAAAGTGCTCGAAATTCGAGACAGACGCACCGAAATCTACATGAGCAGTTTGAATTTGGCACAAGCAGAATTCCAAATCCGCACGAGAAGATTCTGATGCCTCCACTAGCAGTTTGGTCTAGAGAAAAAACCCAATTTTGCCACAAAATCTGCATGAGCGGAATCTTGATTCCACACAAGCAATTTCTGCCCAGAAAAACCCTAAAAACCCTATCTCAATCCGCTCGAGCAGTTTCCAAATCAACACGAGTGGTTTTTGCCAGAAGAAGACAAAATTGTTTTCATACTCCGAAACAAGTTCCAATGCCCAAAACGCAAAATTTTTAACCCAAAAAAGTCAAGATAGGTTAAGTAAGAGCAGAAAAGAATTTTGAATGACCCAATATGATAAAGAAAACACTGAAAGTAATGCACACTATCTTACTACTCAATACTAGTCAAGTCCAAGACCCAGGACATCACATATTACAACCTACACGTAAGTCCCCCTAATTAATTTTACTGAAAAATCAAACTTATAAAAAAAACATAACGGGAAATTATATTGATAGTCCTTGTGTTTGATCCTTATGTTATTTTGATCCTTATAATTTTAATTAATTAGATTTTCACACTGAATTTATGATTATGTCTCAATTTTGTCCAATTGAATACAATTGTTAGCATTTTTTAATAAAAAATAAGCACATAAGTGGCATGTGTCATGAATTTAAAAGAAAAATTATAAGTCTACGAAACTCAGTGAGTTAACCTCAATCAATTCGGTGATAATTTTTTATCAAAATAACTAACGGTATTATCAATTGGACCAAATTGACATAAAATCTAAAATTAAGGATCAAAATTGAGCCAATTCAAAATATAGGGGCTAAAATAACAGTAGTGACAAAATGTAAGAACTACCGATGTAATTTGCCAAAACATAATCTTATGGTTATCCAATCAAGATTATTAAAGATTTACTTAAAGCGCATAGACAATATTATGAAATTTATTAATAAAATCAAGTTAGTGACATTGAGGAAAGACTTTCACGCTATATATAGCGACTCCAATTTTGACCCAACCTTTATTGTATTCTAGACTCGGGTTTCGTGGTTTAATGTTGTTGTTCATATCTGTTCCCCTTGTTTCCCTTTAAGTTTGTCTTTTGGATTGTTGTGGTTGTGTTTGGGACAGGTTGGTTGCTTGATTTCCAAACTCTTGTTGCCCAGATTTTGCTCCTTTGCTCAAGTGGCACTTCTTGCGCTTGAGTGGATTTTGCAAACTCTCAGTACTTTTGTAGGTTTACAAAACTATTGGGAGAGTGTATTCTACACTCGAGCGGGTCTTTCTACGCTCGAGCGAGCTCAGCTCGAGTGGCCATTTCTTGCATTTGAGCGGTTGATCTGTTGCCTGCAAAACTATTGGATGCGTGTTTTCTACGCTCGAGCGTCACTTCTTGCACTCGAGTGGTGAGCTTCATTTTCTTTATGTCTTGGCACTCGAGCGGCACTTATTACGCTTGAGCGGAACAATTTATTGTGTCTGACGCTCGAGCATCATTTCTTGCGCTCGAGCAAACTATGCGTATATTAGTTCACAGCAGCACCTTTTTACATCACTTTTTCACATCTTTTTCCACCAAAACCCTAGATCGGGACCCTCTCTCTCTAAAACACACACACACACACTCTCTCTCTCTCTCTCTCTCTCTCTACATTTTCACCTAGTTCTAGTGATATCTCTGCTCGCTTGCCTTTGTCAAAAAGTTAGAGAATCTCAAGAGCTACATTTTGATCCGATTAAAGCTTGGTTTCGGCGTCCTTGAAGTTTCTCTGTATCTTTCTTTGGTCTTCTAAGCTTGAGGTAGAGATTTTTTATACCTTTTATGGTTTTTAATTTAGTTATTGGTTGTTGTGTAACAATTGTGGGTTTTGGAAGTATTTTGGACAAACCTAGGGTTTGGGATGTAAAATCAAAAGAGGGGTTTCAAGTGAATGTGATCTAAATGATCTTGGGGTTTGAAAATGATGCTATATTGTTTCAAAATTGTTGATTTTGACATTTGGGTTGACATTTGTGAAAGAGGGAAGTTAACCTAAAAAAGGTTTAAATATTTATTTTGTGTAAATAAATGAAATTGGTATAATAAATATCAAATTGGATGAATGTCGATGTAAATGGTGGAGTTGGATATGCATTATCGCACACTTTTGGAAATTTGAATAAATTATCTGTCTTGAGATTAAATATTTGTTTAGAAATATCTGTATTGGGCTATCGGTGGAGGATAGCTATGATTGTTGTAGAAATTGTATGAGGATTAGGTAAATTAAAACTAATCTCTTGTGGGTTGTCATTGAATATGACTATGTTTTAAATACATTGTATATGTATGATTGGTTGGGAGGAGAAATGGGATGTACTCCATGTTTGGAAGGAGATAAGGGATGGACTCCATTGAATTAAGTTGGCCTGGGTGTCTTGGGTGAAAGTCCTGAAACTGCACATATACATGGGTGCCGATCCTACGGACAAAATTTCCGTAAAATGGCATATTGAAGTGTTTGTGTGATAATTGTGTTAATTTGGGAACCATTGAGTTGTAGTCTCAAATGAGTCATCTAAAAGATAATGAAACTGGCTCATGAATTGAGATGAAATGAATTAACTTAAATTGGCAAGAAAGAAAAAGGATTGAGATGTGAATTTTGGTACGCTATGATTTTATAGAATATGGATGTTTTATTGCTAGCTTTGTAAATACACATTATACTTATATCTTTGTTAAAAACCATATTTTGTGTTAGATTGTTCTTACTGGGCTTTGGCTCACCTTACTTGGGAAAAACCATTTTCAGGTGTTGATGATATGCCTCCGCCAAAGCAGTAGCTCAGAAGGAGTTTGGAGCACGAGTTTTACTTTTTGTACTTATTTGTATAGCCAAGGGCTTAAATTGTATAGATTTAGACTCTCTTTTGTTGTAACCAAGTAATGACTTGGAAGATGTAAGCCTTTAGGGCAGATAATTATCCGTTTAACTTTCATTCCTATTTACTACTTATAACACATGCTGTAGATTCAGGATGAACTATTTATGAATGTATATTGCATGTGTCACTTTTGTATAACGATTCAGGTTAATGGAAGTTTATTTTTTTGATTATGTTGTCTTATGTATATTGTGTTGGGTTGAATTATTGTAATTGTTTCAGGGCGTTACACTATGTTTTCTAAGGGGGTAAAGTGGTTTTGTCTCAAATCACAAGGGGTAAAATGAATTATACCATTTTATTTATATTTCTCTTATATTTGCCATTCTCTTTTCAAATTCTTTTACGAATTCATGATTCAAACACAATTTTCTTCATAATACAATGACAATTACATTTGTTTACCAAAAATTATATATCACCTCATATGTTAGCATTTTATTATTAACAATAAAAATGAGCAAGTGTTGGGACTCATTACTTCAATAAGACTATGGATTCAAATCCTATGAAAAAAAATTAACATATTTTACTTTTCTCTCATTATGAGTATTGTAATATGTGATTGTTGAGTTAGGTGTGGTTACTATATGTAGTGATATTGTTGGGTTAATCTAGTGTTAGTAAACTATTTTGTTACGTTTCAATCGACACAACCTTAATACAAAATTTACCAACCAATCAATGACCAAGATATGTGTTGACGATTCAATTGCCCCATTAATATTCTAAAAAATATTTTTGCCATTTACCCATCTGAAATTTTGTTTTTCCTACTAGAGAATTTTCACCATGATTAATACAGTTACAAGAGCTTTCAATTTTCTTTTGGCAGCTTTTTATTTGGCCTAGTGGTTATGTAGCACTATTTTATAACGTGACACTTTTCTTTATTTATGAAAAACCTAGGTTAAAAAATAAGGTTTATAACTTAAAAAAAAAATTAAAAAAAAAACTTATTCGAAGTAATTTAAGTAATTATTTTCTAAATAGTAAGTTTACTTGAAATTATGCTTTTATAAACATTAGATTATGTGTCATTTTTTTAAAATAAATCTTGTAATCAAGATCACAGAAGACTTATCAAATAGTTTTAGTGGAGGGTTAATTATTGATGTAGAACAAGTAGTTAAAGAATTTTGGAAACAATTGGCCGAGTAAAAAGAAAATAAAAAGTTAAATTGTGTAACACTTGCATCCTTTAATCCATTAGAGTGTGTATTTAATTCCCTTATTTTCTTTTTGGGAGTCTTTGGAGTTGTTGAATGTTGGTTTTGGAGGAGTATAATCCGATTTAAACTCGTTGGGTTCGTTTGTTCGCACTTGTTCTTGTCAAAAAGTTCCTTGGAAGCTTAGAAATTCTATTCTAGGGTTGACACTAGCCTTCCTAAGGGCCGACCCTTACCTGTTGGTGAAGTTTCTGGAATTGTTGCTGGAATTTAGGGTCGACACCAGCCTTGGTGGTGTCGACACTTGCCTCTTGTTGCTGTCCACAAGGGTCGACACCAATCTAGGAAGGGTCGACCTTTGTATATTGCAAAATCTGTGTGTTAGTTACTGGAAATTAGTGTCGACCCTTCCTATCTAAGGGTTGACCCCTTGCTAGCTGCCAGATTGTCTTTTTAACCTAAAGGGTCGACACCTCTGCCTGAAGGGTCGACCCCTGCTTGTTTTTTTTTCAAAATTTTGGGGTTCGAATGGGCCCTACCTTTGGGGGGTTTTGTGCCTATTATTTTATTTGACCTTAGGGCTACTTTTCTACTACTATAAATAGGCCCAAACTACTTCTCTCTTATTATTTTCCTCTCTTCTTTCCTCTCAAACCGTGAGTTCTCTTCTCTCTCTCTAAAACTCAAACTTTTTCACTTAAATCTCTAGATCTACTCACCTAGAGTGATCTTTTCACCTTGGTCCTTTGAGAAAGGTTGTAGATCTCGTCAAGGGCTTCCTTTTGGTCCAAATGGTTTGTGGTTTCGTCGCCATTGATTTTTGGGTCATCATCTCTTGGCTTCAAGAGGTAGGGGTTTCTAGTTCTCTTTCAATACCCTTGTTTATGGATAGATTTGTGGTATTTTCTTTATATAAATACAAACGTTTATATTTTTATGCATATTGTGATGAATCATGAGATTGGGGGTTAGGGTTTGAAGAGAGTTGGGTTCACTTGTTGGGTTGTGATCTTGGATCATGAGTTTGGGTGTAAAAGTAATGGAAGGGTTGGAATAAAATGTGTTTTTGTGAAAAGCTTTAATTTCTCTTAAAAACCTTAGTGTGGCTCATGAAGATGGTTAATGGTTTTGCTTCAATTAATAGTAGAATCATGAAATTGAGGTGCTAAATTACACATGTACAAGTTTAATTGAAATTTTAAAGAATTTGAGAAATTAATGTAAAAGTTGCGATTGAACTCATAATGTTGATATTTTAAATTATGTTATAATATGAAACCATACTTCGGGAAAAAGAAATTACTAATGGTATGGATGATATGAGCTTTGTGTTGAAATGGTTGTGTTAAATTTTGTTGTGTGTTATGTGAATTGTATTGGGTTATGTTGTGTTGAGTTGGTTGAGTTGTGTTGTGGTTGGTACCCACGTGGGGAGTTGGAAAATGGTTTTTCGGTGCCCACGACCATCCGTATCATAGCGGGTAAATGTGGGGGATGGTTTTAAAAAAAAAAATTGAAAAATGATTTTTCGGTGTGCACGACTGTTCGTATAATAGCTGGTAAATGTGGGGGTTATAGCGATTCCGATTTTTGACCCGTTATTTGTGGTATTCCGGACTCGGGTTTCGTGGTTTGATAATATTATCCATGTCTTTTCTTCCTTCCACTCTTTGAGTTTTAGTTTTGGGATGTCTTAGGAGTGTTTGGAACAGGTTAGTTGCAAGTTGTTCAAACATTTGTTGTCCAGAAATTTGGTTCCTCGCTCGAGCGAGCCTTGTGAGCTCCCAATACTTTTGCAGAGTTGAGTCCTTCGCTCGAGCGAGGCTTCTTTTGCTCGAGCGAGCGAGTGCGTCTGAAAAACATCTGAAGCTATGTATTCTACCCTCGAGCGATGCTTCTTGCGATTGAGCAAGGCGACTTATTGTGTCTGGTCGCTCGAGCGACCATTCCTTTGCTCGAGCGAGCCTGTCATACATTAGTTCACAGTAGTGCCGTTTTGCTTCATTTTTCTGATCTCTTTTTACTCAAAAACCCTAAATCAGCTCCTTCTCTCTCAAGGGTTCGACTTCTCTCTATAAATACACCTAGATCCATTGTGCTCTTGACCCTAGTGTCTTTGAGAAAAAGGTAGAGGGCTTCAAAGGCTTCGTGTTGATCAAAGTAAGAGTTGGTTTCGTCATCTTTGGAGTTCCAATCTTGCTTGCTCGTCTTCTACACTTGAGGTAGGGATTTTCTACATTCTAATATGGTCTTTAGCTTAGTCATTTTGCTATTGTGTATAATGGTGAGATTTGGTTGTGGTTTGGATAAATCTAAGATTTGGGTGTGAAATGAAAAGAGGGGTTTTTGATGTATATGGGACAAATGGGTATGGGGTTAGAATATAAGATTTTGTTGTGCCAAAATAGTTGACTTTGGTGTTTGAGTTGATATTGGAAAAATGGGAATTTTTGCCCTAATTTGATTAGATTACTACTTTGTATAAATAATTGAAACTAACATTGAATATGTTAAATTGGATGATTATTGATATAGGTGGTGAAATTAGATATGTATTATCTCACACCTTTGGAAGTTTTGAATAAACTATTTATCTTGAGATTTAATATTTGTCTATAGATAAATGTATTGGGCTATCGGCGAAGGATAGCTATGATTGTTGTAGAAATTGCATGAGGATTAGGCGATTTAATGCTAGTCCATTGTTGGTTGTCATTGAATGTGACCATGATATAAATACATTGTATATGTATATTTGTTGGGAGAAGAAAGGGGATGTACTCCATATGTAATTTTGTTTATAAATACATTGTATATGTATATTTGTTGGGAGAAGAAAGGGATGTACTCCATATGTAATTTTGTTTATAAATACATTGCATATGTATATTTATTTGGGAGAAGAAAGGGGATGGACTCCATTTAAAGCAAGTTGGTCAGAGTATCCTGGGTGAAAGACCCAAAATCTTATATATAAATGGGTGCCGATTCCTTTGGACAAAATATCCGTAAAATGGCAAGTTTGAAGGGTTTATGTATGTTTGGCATAATTGGAAAACCATTAAGTTGTAGTCTCAGTTTGGTTGGTGAAAGATAATGAATTTAGCTCATGAATTGAGTAGCATATACTAAGTGGAAAAGAATTGAAAGAAAATGGATTAAGGTTTGGTCTTAGTAGCATATGGATATGTAGGCCTTATAAATGTTTTAATATCAGTATTGTTTATGCACATGGTATTTATATCTTTGCTAAACCTCATATATTGTGTTAGATCATTTCTACTGGACTGTGGCTCACCCTATATGGGAACATCATTTTTAGGTGCAGGTGAGATGCTTCCTCCAAGGCAATAGCGTAGATGGATTTTCGAGAAGCAAGAGCTTCTTAATTATGTCTTGTTATGTGTATGTTTTGTTATTTGTAAAGCCAAGGGCTTAAGATGTAATGAGCGAGACTCACTTTGTGTGACCAAGCAATGACTTGGGGAGATGTAAGCCTACATGGCATTTAACTGGTTGTTAAACAGTAAATTTTGATGAATGAAAGTATTGTATTCCGCATGATAGATAGGTTTATTGTATTATTTTGGGGGCGTTACAGGGGTGGTTTGAATTCAAGGTGCCCAATTGCCCTGTCTTGGCTTATCGTTGGATGAATGTGGAAAAGATATTTTTGGGTGTCCACACAGTCCTGCCGTATTGTAGCCGGCGAAAGTGGAAAAATGATTTTTGGGTGTCTACACAGTGTTGCCGTATTATAGTTGGCAAAAGTGGAAAAACGGATGGTTTTCGAAAATGTTTTGGGTGCCCACGTCCTGCAGTATAATAGCCGGCAAATGTGGGGGATGGTTTTAAAAAGTTGAAAATGGTTTTTGAAAAAAGATATGGTTTTTGATAAAATGATTTGTGGGAGTTCATTTTCCGCCGTATAATAGCCGACAAAAAGTGAATGAGCTATGAATTAGGTGCCCGCTATCTCGCCGTATCAAGTCGGCAAAAGGTGGAATGTGTTGTGACGTGTGTTGTGGCCGGTGATGATATGTGTGACTTGTGATGAACTTGTGAAATTACCATTTGATGTGTAATTTGATATGAAAGGGGAATGTATATGGAAATTATTTGAAAAGAATGTATAATGAAATGGTAATTGGATAAGGGGTTAGTAATAAAGAAATCACCAGGTTGTTTGTATCTATAAAGAAAAATTAAGAGTTTTGTTTTGTGATTAATTGAGAAATTGAATTAAAAGGGTTTATTATCCTTGTGATATATTGAATTATGATTGATAACACACATGTGGATATGATGTAGTTGTGATATGTTGAATTATAATTGATATTGCAAGTGTGGATGTGATGTAGTTGTTAGATAAGTAGGAGTTGAGTCTAGGATAACAATTATTGACTTTAAAAGAGATTTGGATTTTTACATTGAGGAGTCACAGCAAATATGAATAGATTGGTGGGAATAGCATGTATGTGGGATGTTTTGGAGTATTAAGGGAACTTGAACTCGAGGTTATGACGATATAATAAATGTAACTAGAAAAAGGGGAGAATGGGAATAAAAAGAGGAATGTTAAGATGGAAATTAAATGAGGAATATTTTGGAATGGGTTAATAAATTTAAAATGATGTTGTTCGTTAAATATATTTCTTTTCAAAAAGGATTTTATGGTTTTCTGATAAAAAGGGATAGTTTTGATGGTTGAAGGTTTTCTTTACAATGTTCAAATAAACTTTGAGAAAAAGGTACTCTACGTATGATATTTTGAAATTACAAAACATTACTTTACTATATGGTATCACTCTGCATGCATGATCATTTCTATCTATATGATGATTATTGTTTTAGAACTATGAAATTCTTGTTTCATTTTTTTTTACAGGAAGAGAATTCGGATTGATTGGTTGAAGGATTAGGAAGTTCATGTATATCTTGTGTGTAATCTCTTTGTACTTTGATGTTTGTAATTATTTATTTGTAACTCCATAGCGGGAGCTTGGCATATATTATTATTATTGTTGTTTTCATCATGAGAGAGAACATGTACTATTATGTTTTTATTACTCAAGGTTAATAGATATTTTTAATAAAAAAAAATGGACCTAAATTTCAGGCTCTTGGTAATGTTTTCGAGTAATTAAAATTTGGGGCATGTCAACCTGGTATCAGAGTTAACTGAGTTTGAAAACCTGGAGCTCGTGGGAAGTGGTTTTTACAACAATGAGTTGGCTTTGCTTGGTGAGTACGTTTGCATATAGAAAATAGGAAGTGTAGGACACTATGTGTTGCATTGTGTGAGCATGGGTTGAGCTTCCCGGATAGTGCTTGTAGCCGGCTAACTTGCTTTGAGATGTCATTGGAAACGCGTCTGATCAACGTGGTTTCCAGTCGAAGTTCCTTGGAAGTTTTGGGACAAGTGGTTATCCTTGTAGACTTGACTCTGTTATGTGGTTTGTTGCTTAAAATTGTTTTTGTGTTGTGTGATTATATGTTAGGTTGCTTTCTTGTTTTGGCAGGAAGAGTAAGTGTCTCAGAGAAGGGTTAGAAATCGGCCAATTGATGTTAGATGTTATTGAGATAATGAGAGCTGTAAAGGAGTATAGTTAAGATGAGGCGAAATCTTAGGATGGTGTGAGGTTAGTTTAAGTTATGTAGAATATTGTGAAAGGTTTAAAAAGGGAGTGTGAGAATTGTGTTCCATGATGACGAGGGTGAAAAAAAAGGGGTTTGTGGTATTTAAGTATTGAGTGACATGATTAAGGCTTGTATAGAGTCCATGAGTATGAAGGAAACTTGATAGTAAATGCTAGAAGTGGTTCTTGAGGAGGAATGTGGGTTATAATTTTTGTAATGAGTGTTGTATGGGTGATGAATGTATAGTGCGATTTGGAATTGGTGTTGCCATATCGGCACAAGAGCGATAGGATTGATATGAATAGTACTAGTGCAACGTGTACTTGAGGAGTATGGTGAAATTCTAGAAGTATGGGGAATGGTGTGTGGAACTCCATCTCGGAGTATTTGATTTAGGGCAACCTGTGGATGTTTGAGTGTCAAAATTTAAATTTTATTGAATGGTTAACCAAATTGGTTGTATGGGAGTTTGGGTGACTAATTGTCACTTTAGAATGCTTAGGTATGAGTAGAGTAACAAGTTTGAAAAGTGTCTTGAAAGGGTTTCATGAGTGTGGAGTATCCCATATGTAATGGCGAGGCTTGGATGAGGCTTGTTTCAAGTGGATGGAAATTCCTCGGGTTGAGGGTGAAACATCGAAAATTTCTTGGTCTAGTCCGCATGTGAATGAAAAGTAGTAACGATGGGTAGGAATTGTGAGATGTGAAAGGTGTGTGCTGAATCCTAAGTAGGGACAATTGGTATTGGTTAGTATGTCAATGTTTGAATGGTGAGAGTAGAAAATTGGTGAATTGGATTAAGTCGCGTCGGGGAGATGAAACCTTTTTGTTGTTTCATTTGATAGGACTTAAGGATTGATTTGGGTAGTTTGGTCTGTTTTGGTTCAATCTACGACCAGTTTTAAATGAATGCTATTTGAAGTGAATTGACACTTAGTCAATTTGAGAATTGTTATGGTTCGGATATATAGTGGTACGGTTGAATAGTACTTTAAATGGTATTAGCTGACATGGAGTTTGTTTGTGTACATAACACCCGTATCCTTTAATCCATTGGAGTGTGTATTTAATTTCCTTATTTTTCTTTTTGGGAGTCTTTGGAGTTGTTGAATGTTGGTTTTGGAGGAGTAGGATCCTATTTAAACTCGTTGGGTTTGTTTGTTTGTTTGTGCTTGTTCTAGTTAAAAAGTTCCTTGGGAACTTAGAAATTCTATTCTGGGGTCGACACCAGCCTTCCTAAGGGTCGACCCTTACCTGTTGGTGAAATTTTTGAAGGTGTTGCTGGAATTTAGGGTCGACACTAGCCTTGGTGGTGTCGACACCTACCTCTTGTTACTATCCACAAGGGTCAACACCAGTCTAGGAAGGGTCAACCCTTGTATATAGCAGAATCTGGGTATTAGTTGCTGGAATTTAGAGTCGACCCTTCATGTCCAAGGGTCGACACCTTGCTTGCTGCCAACATTGTCTTTTCTTGCTGAAGGGTCGACACCACCACACCAGGGTCGACCCTTTCGTGTTTATTTTCAGATTTGTGGGTCCGAATGGGCCCTACCTTTGGGGAGCTTTTGGGCCTATTATTTTATTGACCTTAAGGCTACTTTTCTACTACTATAAATAGACCCTAACCACTTCTATCTCATTATTTTTCCTCTTTCCTCTCTCAAACCATGTGTTCTCTTCTCTCTCTCTAAAACTCAAACTTTTTCACTTAAATCTCTAGATCTACTCACCTAGAGTGATCTTTTCACCTTGGTCCTTTGAGAAAGGTTGTAGATCTCATTAAGGGCTTCCTTTCGATCCAAATGGTTTGTGGTTTCATCGCCATTGATTTTTGGGTCGTCATTTCTTGGCTTCAAGAGGTAGGGGTTTCTAGTTCTCTTTCAATACCCTCGTTTATGGATAGATTTCTGGTATTTTCTTCATATAAATACAGAAGTTTATATTTTTATGCATATTGTGATGAATCATGAGATTGGGGGTTAGGGTTTGAAGAGAGTTGGGTTCACTTGTTGGGTCATGATCTTGGGTCATGAGTTTGGGCGTAAAGTAATAGAAGGGTTGGAATAAAATGAGTTTTTGTGAAAAGCTTTAATTCTCTTAAAAACCCTAGTTTGGCTCACGAAGATGGTTAATGGTTTTGCTTTAATTAATAGTAGAATCATGAAATTGAGGTGCTAAATTACACATGTACAAGTTTAATTGAAATTTTGAAGAATTTGAGAAATTAATGTAAAAGTTGCGATTGAACTCATAATGTTGATATTTTAAATTATGTTATAATATGAAACCAAACTTGGGGGAAAAGAAATTACTAATGGTATGGATGATATGAGTTTTGTGTTGAAATGGTTGTGTTGAATCTTATTGTGTGTTATGTGAATTGTATTGGGTTATGTTGTGTTGAGTTGGTTGAGTTATGTTGTGTGGAGTTGAGTTGTGTTGGGTTGTGTTGTGGTTGGTACCCGCGCGGGGAGTTGAAAAATGATTTTTCGATGCCCACGACCGTCCATATAATAGCCGGTAAATGTGGGGGTGGTTTGAATTCAAGGTGCCCAATTGCCCTGTCTAGGTTATCACTGGACGAATGTGGGAAAAGTGTTTTTGGTGTTCACACAGTCCTGCCGTATTGTAGCTGGCAAAAGTGGAAAAACGGATGGTTTTCGAAAATGTTTTGGGTGCCCACGTCTTGCTGTATAATAGCTGGAAAATGTGGGGGATGGTTTTAAAAAGTTGAAAATGGTTTTCGGGAAAAGATATGGTTTTTGAGAAAATGATTTTTGGGAGTTCACTTCCCGCCGTATAATAGTCGGCAAAAGGTGGAATGTGCTATGAATTGGGTGTCGACTATCCCGCCGTATCAAGTCGGCAAAAGATGGAATGTGTTGTGACGTGTGTTGTGGCCGGTGATGATATGTGTGACTTGTGATGAACTTGTGAAATTACCATTTGATGTGTAATTTGATATGGAAGGGGAATGTATATGGAAATTATTTGAAAAGAATGGATAATGAAATGGTAATTGGATAAGGGGTTAGTGATAAAGAACTCACCAGGTTATTTGTATCTATAAAGAAAAATTAAGAGTTTTGTTTTGTGATTAATTGAGAAATTGAATTAAAAGGGTTTATTATCCTTGTGATATGTTGAATTATGATTGATAACACACATGTGGATATGATGTAGTTGTGATATGTTGAATTATAGTTGATATTGCAAGTGTGGATGTGATGTAGTTGTTAGATAAGTAGGAGTTGAGTCTAGGATAACAATTATTGACTATAAAAGAGACTTGGATTTTTACATTGAGGAGTCACAGCAAATATGAATAGATTGGTGGGAATAGCATGTATGTGGGATGTTTTGGAGTATTAAGGGAACTTGAACTCAAGGTTATGACGATATAATAAATGTAACTAGAAAAAGGGGAGAATGGGAATAAAAAGAGGAATGTTAAGATGGAAATTGAATGAGGAATATTTTGGAATGGGTTAATAAACTTAAAATGATGTTGTTCGTTAAATATATTTGTTTTCAAAAAGGATTTTATGGTTTTCTGATAAAAAGGGATAGTTTTGATGGTTGAAGGTTTTCTTTACAATGTTCAAATAAACTTTGAGAAAAAGGTATTCTACGTATGATATTTTGAAATTACAAAACATTACTTTACTATATGGTATCACCCTACATGCATAATCATTTCTATCTATAGGATGGTTATTGCTTTAGAACTATGAGATTCCTACTGGGGCAATTGTGCTCAGCCCTCGTTGTTTCCTTTTTTTTTTTTTTCCAGGAAGAGAATTCGGATTGATTGGTTGAAGGATTAGGGAGTTCATGTAGATCTTGTGTGCAATCTTTTTGTACTTTGATGTTTGTAATTATTTATTTGTAACTCCGTAGCGGGGGCTTGGTATTATTATTATTGTTGTATTCATCATGAGAGAGAACATGTACTATTATGTTTCTATTACTCAAGAATAATAGATATTTTTAATTAAAAAAAAATGGACCTAAATTTATAGGCTTTTGGTAATGTTTCCAAGTATTAAAATTGGGGAGTGATAGTGTATGTATGTTGTTGATGTGAATTTGTGAGATTACCTTAATGGAATTAAAGTGTTTGAATGTAGAACATTCGGAGCTACTTGTGTTAATTTGTATTAATAACTATTTGTGTTGATGTTTGTAATGGATGAGAACTCCAAATTTTGGGGAGTCATATATGTTTTATTGCTCCTCGGATGTACCGGATTGTTTTTGCTTGTTGTTATTACAAATGTGTATCGTAAAGGTGCTTTGATGTCACTGGATGGATGATGGAAATAACTGGGTGACGGTTGAAATTCACCAGGTAATTGGTGGGAATAGCATGTATGTGGGATGTTTTGGAGTATTAAGGGTACTTGAACTCAAGGTTATGACGATATAATAAATGTAACTAGAAAAAGGGGAGAATGGGAATAAAAAGAGGAATGTTAAGATGGAATTGAATGAGGAATATTTTGGAATGGGTTAATAAACTTAAAATGATGTTGTGTTCGTTAAATATTTGTTTTCAAAAAGGATTTTATGGTTTTCTGATAAAAAGGGATAGTTTTGATGGTTGAAGGTTTTCTTTACAATGTTCAAATAAACTTTGAGAAAAAGGTATTCTACGTATGATATTTTGAAATTACAAAACATTACTTTACTATATGGTATCACCCTACATGCATAATCATTTCTATCTATAGGATGGTTATTGCTTTAGAACTATGAGATTCCTACTGGGCAATTGTGCTCAGCCCTCGTTGTTTCCTTTTTTTTTTTTTACAGGAAGAGAATTCGGATTGATTGGTTGAAGGATTAGGGAGTTCATGTAGATCTTGTGTGCAATCTCTTTGTACTTTGATGTTTGTAATTATTTATTTGTAACTCCATAGCGGGGGCTTGGCATGTATTATTATTATTGTTGTATTCATCATGAGAGAGAACATGTACTATTATGTTTCTATTACTCAAGAATAATAGATATTTTTAATTAAAAAAAAATGGACCTAAATTTATAGGCTTTTGGTAATGTTTCCAAGTAATTAAAATTGGGGAGTGATAGTGTATGTATGTTGTTGATGTGAATTTGTGAGATTACCTTAATGGAATTAAAGTGTTTGAATGTAGAACATTCTGAGCATACTTGTGTTAATTTGTATTAATAACTATTTGTGTTGATGTTTGTAATGGATGAGAACTCCCAAATTTTGGGGAGTCATATATGTTTTATTGCTCCTGTGGACGGATGTACCGGATTATTTTGCTTGTTGTTATTACAAATGTGTATCGTAAAGGTGCTGTGATGTCACTGGATGGATGATGGAAATAACTGGGTGACGGTTGAAATTCACCAGGTAAATGTTGAGAATAATTTGGGAAATGAACGATTTCGTTTCTTTGTGTTGTGACTTGGGATGGCACAGTCAAACTAAATGCTAAGAATTTAATCAAAGTTGTGTTAATGAATAGCTTGTTGATTGAGCGGAAACTAAGTGTTGATTGATGGTAAATGTAATTGTTACGAAAATTTTAGATTTGCAAATGTACTTTAATCAAAATTTTAGATTTTATTAATTAAAAATTGATAATCTAAAAATAGAAGTCAAAAATTGATAATCTCAAAATAGAAGTCACCCAATTTTGAGAAATCTACTCTCTTTTTTTTCGACTTATTTCAGTTATTTCTGCCTAATAAAAAAGCTAAAATTGTACCAAACATAAGCAAAAGTTGTACCAAAAGTCTGACACATACTGCTAGAATACAAATAACTATAAACAACTCAAATAGACAGGCAAAAAAAAAAATTACCTAAAGCATCTTCAGCAAAAAAACAGATTCCCCTAAAAGTAAAAATTAAAACTCATATTTGAGAAGATTTTCTATGCAAACTTTTATGAAAGCTACTGAAAAATCAAAGCATGTGGGGTAGGTTTTTTAAATACGGAAAGAACACATCACAAAAATTCTAATTTTTGATGCTTCCAATTAAGTTCCAAATTTTCTATGACTCTAAAAAGTCATGCATTTCTTTTTCCACATAATTTAATTTCGTTTACAAAAATCCATCTAAAACTTTTCAACAATCCATTTTTTTCCACATAAAAAGACTTGTAATTAGGGTCACTAAAGATTCTTATTTGGTCTAATCAAAATAATAATAATAATAATACTAATACTAATAATAACAATAATAATAGTGTACAATTTATTGTAAATTAAAAATTGATAATCTCAAAATAGAAGTCACCCAATTTTTAGAAATCTTCTTCTTTTTTTTCAACTTAATTACTTTATTTCTGCTAAAAAAAAAAGCAAAAATTGTACCAAACATAAGCAAAAGTTGTACCAAACAATCTGACACATACTTCTAGAATACAAACAACTATAAACAACTCAAATAGACGGGCAAAAAAAAAAAATTTACCCAAAGCATCTTCAGCCAGCAAAAAAAAATCCCCTAAAAGTAAAAATTAAAACTCAAATTTGAGAAGACTTTCTAGGCAAACTTTTATGAAAGCTGCTGAAAAATCAAAGCATGTGGGGTAGGTTTTTTAAATACTGAAAGACACACATCACAAGAAATCTAATTTTTGATGCTTCCAATTAAGTTCCAAATTTTCTATGACTCTAAAAAGTCATGCATTTCTTTTTCCACATAATTTAATTTCACTTACAAAAATCCATGTAAAAACTTCAACAATCCATCTTTTTCCACATAAAAAGACTTGCAATTAGGGTCACCAAAGATTCTTATTTGGCCCAATAATAATAATAATAATAATAATAATAATTTACAATTTATTGTAAATTAAAAATTGATAATCTCAAAATAGAAGTCACCCAATTTTTAGAAATCTACTTTTTTTTTCAACTTATTTAAGTTATTTTTGCCTAATAAAAAAGCAAAAATTGTACCAAACATAAACAAAAGTTGTACCAAATAGTCTGACACATACAGCTAGAATACAAACAACTATAAACAACTCAAATAGGCGGGCAAAAAGAAATTTACCAAAAGCAACTTCGGCAAAAAAACAAATTCCCCTAAAAGTAAAAATTAAAACTCATATTTGAGAAGACTTTCTATGCAAACTTTTATAAAAGCTACTGAAAAATCAAAGCATGTGGGGGTAGGTTTTTTAAATATTGAAAGACACATATCACAAAAAATCTAATTTTTGATGCTTCCAATTAAGTTCCAAATTTTCTATGACTCTAAAAAGTCATGCATTTCTTTTTTCTATATAATTTAATTTCGCTTACAAAAATCCATCTAAAACTTTTCAACAATCCATTTTTTTTCCACATAAAAGACTTGTAATTAGGGTCACTAAAGATTCTTGTTTGGCCTAATCAAAATAATAATAATAATACAAATAATAATAATAATAATATAATAATAATAATAATAATAATAATAATAGTGTACAATTATTGTAAATTAAGAATTGATAATCTCAAAATAGAAGTCACCCCAATTTTAGAACTTTCTTTTTTTTTTTCAACTTATTTAATTTATTTTCGGCTTAAATAAACATTTAAACATATCATAACAAAAATAGAGCCTTCAGCCCCTAAACCTTCCAAGCTATGTCCTTGGAGGCGGCATGTCACTTGTACCTAAAAATGGTTTCCCAAGTAGGGTGAGCCAAAGCCCAGTAGAGATATGCTAAAACAGGATATGAGATTTAACTAAGATATAAGCATCAGATAAATGTGCAATATTTATAACCAACACATATTCTTTCCAAGACCGTTCAATATAGATAACCATACCTCAATCCATTTCCATTCATCCATTTCGGATTAATCTATTTACCAAATTCATTATCATCTAATCAACCAAAATGAGACTACAACTCAATGGTTTACAATTCAATACATTCATCAATCCAACACTTCTATTTTCTTGCCATTTTACGGAATTCACATCCGAGGGAATCGGCACCCATATATGTATATATATATATATATATAAGATTTTGAGACTTTCACCCTGGACACTCCGGCCAACTTAGTTTTCAATGGAGTACATCCCTTATCTCCTCGAAAACAATGGAGTACATCCCCTATCTCCTCCCAAACAATGATACATATACAATGTATTTAAAGGAGTTGTCATATACAATGACTAACCAAATCACATATTCAATATTTAACCAAACCATCATATTCAATGACATAATTCAAATGATTGGTTTCAATTTAGCTAATCATCATGCAGTTTCTACAACAATCATAACTATCATTCACCGATAGCCTAAAACAGATATTTCTAAACAGATATACAATCTATCAAACATGTAATTTATCAAATTTCCATAGGTGAGAGATTTAAGAAATCCAACTACACCATTCAATTATATACCTTTCCAATTTCATATTACCCACATCAATTTCATTATTTATTCAAAATAGTTCTTTAATACAACTTAGGGCAAAACCTTCCCATTTTTCCAAATATCATCCCCATGGCCCAATCTCACCATTTATTTTCATATAATATCATAATCAAGTCCTCACCCATATATATGGAACCAAATATAGAAAACCCCTCTTTCAAAATTTAAACCCAAACCCTAGCTTCACCCAAATCTTCCCAAATCCCACCATTTATACAAAATGACAAATACCTAGGTTAAAACCCATATCAAAGAGTAGAATATCCCTACCTCAACGTTAGGAGAGCAAATGAGGAGATGGAGATACTTCAGACAAGCCGACACCACGATCTATTCGGATCAACACGGAGCCCTCAAGGTGCTCTACCTTTTTAACAAAGGAATTAGGGTTGAGAGACCCCTAAATCAAGGTGTATTTATAAAGAGAGAGAGAGAGAGAGAGAGTGCTAGAGAGAGAGAGTCAGATTAGGGTTTTGAGATGAAAAGAAATCAAAAAGTGTTGTAAAATGACCCAGCTGCGAACTGATATACGCGACCTTTGCTCGAGCGAATGAGTTGTCGCTCGAGCGACCAGTCACAACAAGTGACCTCACTTGAGCGTAAGAAGCCTCGTTCAAGCGTAGAATACATACCTTCAGGTATTTCATAGGCGCACACCCCCGCTTGAGCGCAAGAAACCGCGTTCGAGCGAAGGAACAAATAACACAAGGCTCGCTCGAGCGCAAGAAGCCTAGCTCGAGTGAAGAACTTTATCTTCCCCAGAAATGCTGCGTTTGGAAGGAAACCTGAGAACTTCTAATTCTCGCTCGAGCGAAGAAGAAAATTACAAAAAGCTCACTTGAGCGCAAGAAGCCTCGCTTGAGCGAAGAGGCGAAAATCTGGGCAACAACAATCTAACCCAACTAACAACCAACCTGTTCCAAATTCGCCCAACAGTTCTAAAACTCAAATACAAAGGGTCAAAGGGGAAAAACAAGACGTGGATACAATATTCAATCACGGAATACGAGTCCAAAACACAATGAAGGTCGGAGCAAAACCGAGATCGCTATAACCTCCCCCCCTTAAAGAATTTTGTCCCCGAAATTTAGTACAAGTTTCAAAACCATGATTGCCCAATTTTCAAATGATTACAATTCAATTCACGACATCATGACCCACCCACCGATCATTCAATCTCCTCACAAGAGAACAAATCCACAATATATCGCTCAACATATATTACCAATATGCATATTCCGAAATTTAACTAATTTCAATACATATACCTCATATTTCCAAAACAAATTCAATGTTTATAATAAATTTGTATTTCCAAAACTTAAACAACTTGTATAATGTTCAAATTAAACTTGCATTTCTGAAACGTATTCAACATTTACAATGCCTTCATAATCCAAAACATATACAATGTTTTCATAGTTCATAAACAAAACAAAAATTTCAACATATACTCAAATATCAACAAATAAGTCCGGATATTTCTCTCGGACTTCCAATTCACGTTCCCAAGTTGCTTCCTCAACCCCGTGATGTTTCCACAATATTTTGACCAAGGGAATTGTCTTGCCTTGCAAGATTTGGTCCCGTCTATCTAAGATTCTCACCGGTCTCTCCTCATACGAAGCATCCTCATCTACCTCTAAGTCGGTCCAATCCAACACATGTGATGGATCTGGCTCATATTTCCGAAGCATACTAATATGAAACACATCATGCACTTCGGAAAGTTGGAGAGGCAATGCCAAACGGTATGCAACGTCCCCAATCCGCTCAAAGATCTCAAAAGGGCCAATAAATCGAGGAGATAACTTCCCATTCTTCCCAAATCTCATCAAACCCCTTCTAGGTGACATTTTCAAAAAGACATGATCACCCACCTCGAATGACAAAGGTCTCCTTCTACGGTCGGCATAAATCTTTTGGCGACTCTAGGCTGCAACCAACCTCTTATGGATAAGTGTCACTTTCTTCGTCGTTTCCCGAACCAACTCTGGGCCCAACAAAGGTGCATCACCCACCTCAGCCCAACACACAAGCGATCTACATGGTTAGCCATACAAGGCCTTAAACGGTGCCATGCCAATACTCGATTGGAAACTGTTATTGTAGGCAAACTCCACTAAGGGTAACTATTTCTCCCGCGACCCCTTAAAGTCAAGGACACAGCCTCGAAGCATATCCTCAACGGTCTAAATAGTACGCTCAGACTGCCCGTTAGTCTGAGGATGGTAAGCAGTACTAAAGGTCAGTCTAGTGCCCAAGGCACTTTGCAAGCTCTGCCACAACCGAGCAGTGAAACGCGAATCTCTATCCAAAACAATCGTCACAGGGACCCTGTGCAACCTCACTATGTCCCGAATATACAAATCAGCAAGGTAATCTACCGAATCTCTTACGAGCATAGGAATAAAATGCGCTGACTTAGTCAACCGGTCAACTTCCACCCAAATGGCATCGCTACCCCGTTAAGTCCTCGGAAGGCCCACAACAAAATCCATCGTGACATGCTCCCACTTCCACTCAGCTATAGACAAGGGTTGCAACAAACTTGCTGGCCTCTGATGTTTGGCCTTCACTTACTGACAAGTAAGGCACTTCGATACAAACACTGCCACATCCTTCTTCATACCCCTCCACCAAAATTGGCAACTCAGATCGTGATACACCTTTGTGCCTCTCGATGCACCGCAAGGCGTGAATGATGAAACTCTCGAAGTACTTCCTCTCAACAAGACTCCGGTACAAACAAGCAATTATGGTATCTCACACTTAGGTCGAGATACATAGTCAAACCCTTCTCTACCTTTACACTGGAGATCTTCTCCGAGAGGGATTATACCTCAAAGTCACCATTCTGTGCTTCTAACACTCGGTTCACAAGTGTAGGTTGTGCAACTACTGAAAATAAGGTTGCAGACTCAACAGACTCGCCCAGATGCAAGTCAAATTCACCAAGGGCACCCAATATCTCCCATTCCCGGATAGCAATACAAGCTACACTACTGATGGATTTCCTACTTAGGGCATCGACCACAACATTGGCCTTCCCCGGATGATAATGTAACTCGAAGTCATAATTCCTCTATGAACTCCATCCACCTTCTCTACCTCAAATTTAAGTCCTTCTGTGTGAACAGATACTTTAGATTCTTATGATCAGAAAACACCTCAAATCTCTCACCATACAAATAGTGCCTCCAAATCTTCAAGGCAAAAATCACATCTGCTAACTCTAAATCGTGAGTAGGGTAGTTCCTCTCGTGTGTTTTCAACTGCCGTGAGCCATAGGTTACTACTTTTCCTTCTTGCATCAATACACAACCCAAACCCTCTCGTGAAGCATCATAATACACTGAATAACCCAATCCCCTCTCCGGAATAATCAAGACTAAGTCTAACCTTAAGCTCTTGGAACGACTTTTCACAAGTTTCACTCCACATGAATTTGACCCCTTTCCTCGTCAGTCTAGTCAAAGGCGAAGCTAACTTGAAGAAATCCTTCACAAACCGATGGTAATACTCGGCCAACCCTAAGAAACTGCAGATCTCGAAGGCATTCTTAGGTTGTACCCAATCCTGCACTACCTCAATTTTGGATGAATCTACAGTTACCCCTTCCCCGGATACTACATGGCCTAAGAACTTAACCTCTCTTAGCCAGAACTCACACTTCCTGAACTTAGCATACAGCTTATGGGCTCTAAGCAACTCGAGCACCACTCGTAAGTGTTCTCATGCTCCTCCTCAGAGGGTGAGTAAATCAGAATATCGTCCACAAAAACGACCACAAAACGATCTAAGAACTCTCGGAAGATTCGATTCATTAAGTCCATAAACACAGCCGGTGCATTGGTTAGCCCAAAAGGCATCACCGGAAACTTATAATGGCCATATCGCATACGGAATGTCGTCTTCGGAATATCCTCCTCCCTGACCCTCAACTGGTGGTGACCCGATCTTAGGTCTATCTTGGAGAAATAATGAGACCCTTTCAACTGATCAAATAGGTCATCTATACGAGGCATTGGATACTTGTTCTTAACCGTAACTCGGTTCAACTTTCGATAAACAATACAAAGTCACAAGGCTCCATCTTTCTTTTTAGCAAAAAGGGCCGGTGCTCCCCAAGGCGAAGTACTAGGGTGAATAAAACCCTTATCTAGTAATTCTTGGAGCTGAATCTTTAACTCACTCAACTCAGCTAGCGCAAACCGATACGGTGCCACAGAAATCAGGGCCGTGCCAGGCACTAAATCAATAGAGAACTCGATCTCTCGGTGAGGTGGTAAAATAATAAGATCCTCGGGAAAGACATGCGAGTACTCACAAACCACTCTTGGCAACTCAACTCGAACTTCATCACACTCACTACTCAAAAAGCTAGCAAGAAGATAACTAAGTTCACTCCGCCCATGCGAATCATACACCGGTGATAAGACTCTATCCACCCGGTCTCCCAAGAAATAAAAGCAATCACTGCCCAAGGTACATACAGTAACCCTCTGACGGTAGCAATCTATAACAACCCGGTATGACGATAACCAGTCCATACCCAAAATAACTTCAAAACCAGACATGTCCATTAATACAAAAGAAAAAGAAAGCCGGTGATCGGTGACCTCTATATCACAGCCCCGACAACCCTGTTTCAAAACCATCTCACCCCCAACAGGTGACATAACATAAAACATGAGATGCTAACTGCGCCAACTCCAATCCCAAAACAGATGCAAATGCAGACGAAATAAATGAATGGGATGCACCCATATCAATCAACACATTAGCAACTGAGTTGCAAAACAAAAAGGTACCTCTCACAACAGATGGAACTAGTACAAGATCTGGCGCGATAATAGCATACACACGTCTCGTAGGTCTCTGATCTGCCTGCTCGCCCCTCGGAGCATAAGACTGTTGCACTAACTGAGCCAAAGAGGCTCCCTGATTGGCCCTCGAGGCCTGTACTGACTGTGCTGGCTGGTGACTCTGTGTCTGCCTCGAACCAGACGCACTAGGTGTGCCACCCAACTATGGGCAAAACCTCTTCAAGTGCCCCGCCTGCCCACATTAATAACAAGTGAGCGGCTGGCCTTACCCTAACTCTGGCCCTGAGAACGAGCCAAAGATGAAACTACTCGCTGCCTTCTTCCCCTCTGTGGGCAAGTTAGAGACTTGTGGCCCAACTGGCCACATTTGAAATAGGTGATGTCTTCTTGACCGCCTCTCCCAAAACCCAAACTCGGCACTGGAAAGGTAGATCTCAAATGCGTTCCCTGGGACTGCTAAGGGTTAGAACCCCTCTGCCTCTTATTGTCCCCTTGACCATCCTGACTCCTCATGGAGCCCCTTATCCTCTCCTCCTTCGCATGCATGATAGTCTCGAGATGGGCTATAGCCTCCACAAGGCACCCATAATCCCTAATCATGGATCCGGCCACTCTAAACATGAGCCCGGTCCGCAACTTCTTCTCAAACTCCAAACATCGACACTCCTCAGTTGCCACCAACTCCGATGCAAATCTAGACAGGCAATGAATGTGGCTTCAAACTCAGCCACTGGTGTGTGCAATTGTTTGAGCTGAGAAAACTGATCCCTCAGCTTCTCCCTCACTGTAGCAGGTAAGTACTTGTCCTGGAAGGCATCCACAAAGGCCTCCCAAGTTGCTCCAATGTGCCCCTGCGCATATTTCCACCACTGAACTGCATCTCCCTTCAGTTGAAAGGACGCCAAGGTCACTCTCAAACCTCCATCTTTGATGTTGAGCATCTCAAACGTCTTCGTCATCTACTCTAGCCACTCATCGGCCTTCAGTGGCTCCTTAGGATCACCTAAAAACTCATTCGGATTCGATCGGAAGAACTCCCTCTTCAGAAAGGACGGCCCAACTTCAGCTAATTGGGTCTGGACTTGTTCTCAACTTCTGAGAATGTCCATGGATTCCCTCAATGCTCTAGCCATTTCACGGGCTAAGGCGCCCATGGCCTGTTGACCAACCGATTCAGCCACGTTGGCCTCACCAACTCCTTCCTCCTGTGCCGAAATTTCATCCGGTATAGGCATCTCATGCCTCCTAGGCTTACCACGCCTACCACCACGATCTTGTCCTGACATCCTAATAAAGGTAACAAAAGAAATTAGAACATTTACAAATGTGCCGAAGTTATCTCACTTGCGTTCTAATACAATCGACAACTGTAATTCACTCCACATAAGCACAAAATCACATAAACACATATGAATTTCATTTCCGGATAATGACCGTCCTGTGGCATTGCTAAAGTTCCAATTAGAAACAACAGTGACCAAGTGCTTTTCCAACAGGACTTCCAGAAACCCATGGACCCGATCAACATCCTAGAAATTAAATCCCACACCTATATAGTCACGTAAACATGTTATCATATAAGCATATATCATCTATACTTAAGTCTCTAACAAGCAAGACAAACCCATTGTGATACTAACCACTTCCCACATACCCAAAGTATTCAAACCCGGTACGCTCTGAACGCCCTCAAAATATAATATAAATAATCCATTCATAAGATCTATAAACATAATAAAATGGTATACTTCATTCATCAGAGTTTATATTACAAAAGGGGTATTACATGCATTATACATTCATAAATATCCATCCTAAATCTATAGCATGTAATATTAGATTGACAACACAAAATAAATGCCCTACGGGCTTATATCTTTCAAGTTATCACTTGGTTACAATAAAAGAAGAGTCCTAAGCTCTATACATGTAAAGCCCTCGGCTTAAATAAACATTTAAACATATCATAAAAAAATAGAGCCTTCAGCCCCTAAACCTCCGAAGTTATGTCCTTGGATGCGGCATGTCACCTGTACCTAAAAATGGTTTCCCAAGTAGGGTGAGCCAAAGCCCAGTAGAGATATGCTAAAACAGGATATGAGATTTAACTAAGATATAAGCATCAGATAAATGTGCAATATTCATAACCAACACATATTCTTTCCAAGACCATTCAATATAGATAACCATATCTTAATCCATTTCCATTCATCCATTTCAGATTAATCTATTTACCAAATTCATTATCATCTAATCAACCAAAATGAGACTACAACTCAATGGTTTACAATTCAATACATTCATCAATCCAACACTTCTATTTTCTTGCCATTTTACGGAATTCACATCCGAGGGAATCGACACCCATATATATATATATATATATAAGATTTCGGGACTTTCACCCTGGACACTCTGGCCAACGTAGTTTTCAATGGAGTCCATCTCTTATCTCCTCCCAAACAATGATACATATACAATGTATTTAAAGGAGTTGTCATATACAATGACTAACCAAATCACATATTCAATAGTTTAACCAAACTATCATATTCAATGACATAATTCAAATGATTAGTTTCAATTCACCTAATCATCATGCAGTTTCTACAACAATCATAACTATCCTCCACCGATAGCCCAAAACAGATATTTCTAAACAGATATACAATCCATCAAACAGGTAATTTATCAAATTTCCATAGGTGAGAGATTTAAGAAATCCAACTACACCATTCAATTATACACCCTTTCAATTTCATATTTCCCACATCAATTTCATTATTTATTCAAAATAGTTCTTCAATACAACTTAGGGAAAAACCTTCCCATTTTTCCAAATATCATCCCCAAGGCCCAATCTCACTATTTATTTTCATATAACATCATAATCAAGTCCTCACCCACATATATGAAGCCAAATAGAAAACCCCTCTTTCAAAATTTAAACCCAAACCCTAGTTTCACCCAAATCTTTCCAAATCCCACCATTTGTACAAAATGACAAATACCTAGGTTAAAACCCATATCAAAGAGTAGAATATCCCTACCTCAACGTTAGGAGAGCAGAGAAGGAGATGGAGATACTTCAGACAAGCCGACACCACGATCTATTCGGATTAACACAGAGCCCTCAAGGTGCTCTGCCTTTTTAACAAAGGAACTAGGATTGAGAGACCCTCAAATCAAGGTGTATTTATAGAGAGAGAGAGAGAGAGAGAGAGAGAGAGAGAGAGAGTTCTAGAGAGAGAGTCAGATTAGGGTTTTGGGATGAAAAGAAGTCAAAAAGTGAAGTAAAATGACCCAGTTGCGAACTGATATACGCGACCTTCGCTCGAGCGAAGGAGTTGTCGCTCGAGCGACCAACACAACAAGTGACCTCGCTGGAGTGCAAAAAGCCTCCCTCGAGCATAGAATACAAAGCCTCAGAAGTTTTACAGACGCACACGCTCGCTCCAGAGCAAGAAGCCTCGCTCAAGCGTAGAATATATACCTTCAGGTATTTCACAAACTCACACCCTCGCTCGAGCGCAAGAAGCCTCGCTTGAGCGAAGGAACAAATAACACAAGGCTCGCTCGAGTGCAAGAAACCTCGCTCGAGCGAAGAACTTCATCTTCCCTAGAAATGCTGCGTCTAGAAGAAAACCTAAGAACTCCTAATTCTCACTTTGAGCGTGAGAAACCTTGCTCGAGCGAAGAAGCAAATTACAAAAAGCTCGCTGGAGCGCAAGAAGCCTCGTTCGAGCGAAGACGCCAAAATCTGGGCAACAACAATCTAACCCAACTAACAACTAACCAGTTCCAAATTCGCCCAACAGTTCTAAAACTCAAATACAAAGGGGCAAAGGGGAAAAACAAGACATGGATACAATATTCAATCACGGAACCCAAGTCCGGAACACTATGAAGGCCAGGGCAAAACCGGGATCGCTATACATCTTCAGCAAAAAAACAAATTCCCCTAAAAGTAAAAATTAAACCTCATATTTGGAAAGACTTTCTATGCAAACTTTTATGAAAGCTACTGAAAAATCAAAGCACGTGGGATAGGTTTTTTAAATACTGAAAGATAGATATCACAAAAAATCTAATTTTTGATGCTTCCAATTAAGATCCAAATTTTCTATGACTCTAAAAAGTCATGCATTTCTTTTTCCACATAATTTAATTTCGCTTACAAAAATCCATCTAAAACTTTTCAACAATCCATTTTTTTCCACATAAAAAGCCTTGTAATTAGGGTCACTAAAGATTCTTATTTGGCCTAATAATAATAATAATAATAATAATAATAATAATAATAATAATAATAATAATAAGAATAAGAATAAGATAATAATAATAATAATAATAGTGTACAATTTATTGTCAATTATGTAACGCCTCGAAAATAATCCCAACATGTATAATACATCAAGCCACATTCATTAATTAAATGATAATAATCCATCTTTACTTGGTTAATAAACGAGTTTATACAAAAGTTTCACATGCAAATTATACATTCATTGGTAAGAAAACGCAAGAATCTATAGCATGTGAAGCATACAGGTCTCAAAATAAATAAATTCCCTTAAGGGCTTACACATTCCAAGGCATGAGCCTAGTTACACCAAAATAATCCATTGGACCCTTACATTTTAGCCCTTGGCTTTACAAAAATTTACAACAAAATAAAAGAGCAATCTACTCTTCACAAAACATATCCACGCCCTCAACACGGTGGGATTACCACATCTTTACCTGCACCAAAGTCCCATAGGGGTGAGCATAAAGCCCAGTAGAGAATCTTTAACAAAGTATATACATTTATGCAAGATATCCAATATTAAATGCAAGTGCAAATGCCATGCAATGCTATTTTAAAGAAAGATTTCATTTCTTGCTCTTCTTGAAAATCATAATGTTTCAACAACAATTTGCATTCTTACAGTTTCAAACCTCACAATTTATTAAGTGGGGACGGTAAATACGACTCAGGTAATCCCTAGGTTGGTGTCTGCAAGTAGGCTCAACGAGCACTACCAATACCCCACTTTACCAGTTGCTAACCGGAAGGGAAGTGGTACCTCCTCCGCGCGTGTTTTCGGTCTTTCACCCCGGACACTCAGGCCAACTTATCAAACTCATCTACACCCCCTAATTGGACTTACCAACGTATTTACCCCTTTACATTTCCAAGATTTCAATCACAATAAATCCATTCTCAATGAAAATTCTGGTTTTAAAAAAAGGACCAATCTTCATGACATGCAAGATTTTAGTAATGCCAATGCAACTATTAACCATGCCATTTCATTAATATAGCCAAAATTTACCATCATTAATCCATTTGTAACAATGTGCCCACAACTCACACACTTTCAATATTTTAATCATCTCAAGCCAATGCATTATATAAATGTTAACTTCCAATCTCAACAACTTTCATATATCAAGAAATTCTCCATCAACATCTATATAAATAATTGAGTGAAATAAAACATTTCTCATTTTCCTTGCCTAACATGGCACACAACAATACATGTAAAAACATACATATGTATAATCTCAACATAAGTCCTCATCCCTCTTCATTTAAGAAACCCCCAAATTTCTAGGTTTTCACCAAACTCCAACATTTCCTCATCCCTTTTGCAAAAATCTCACTATATGCATCAATCTACACCCATATGGCTCAATAATTCAAGAGAAGTCTTTAAAAAGTAACAAGAGTAAATTTCTTTTACAAAATCGACAATTTCTTGAGCCCTTAAAACTCATTTTCGAACTAGACAAGGATGAGCTCACAAGATCAATCACACTTGCAAAAAATATATATATAACTTGAAGGAGACCCTACCTCAAGGTTTGATGAAGAAATGGAGATGAAACCATAGCTTTGATGGTGTTGAAAGGAGATCTCCACCGTACACAATGTGGTTCTCAAGAGGCTCTACAATGTTGATGAAGAAACTATGGACCAATCTTTAATGGATGGTGAAGGACCAAAGGTTTAATCTTGTTTTTGAGGTAGGAAAGTAGAGAGAAGAGAGAGAGAGATGTATTTTTAGAGAGAGAGAGAGATGTAATTAAAATGATATACAAACAGCCCAAAAGAAGAGAAAAACAGAGTTTTCGGATCTGCCAGCGTCCCGCACGTGCGGCACATGCCCCCACACGTGCGGAGCCTCTCTCCTGCACGTGCGGCCCTCAGCCCCGCACGTGCGGCCTTCCCTTTGCCGCACCTCCTCTAGCACCTGCATATATTGCAGTGTGCAGCCTTCAACCTCCCTTGAATTCCGCACATACAGCCCTTTTCCGCACGTGCGGCCATGGCCCCCGCAGGTGCGGCTAGCCAACCAGCCCAAAAACTTTTCTTTGTTCGACTCCCGACACACTGGACCGACTTCACACCCTCCGAAACAAGTGAAGCCCATCACCGGAACAAACAAGGATAAAATTTTGAGAGTTTCCGAATCATCACAAACTCAAAAGATTAACAAGACTCCTAGTGAAACTTGACACACTAACGAGGCAAAATCGGAGTTAACCTAAAGGAACAAGACGGATAACACCCGGGCCATCACAAATTAAAAATTGATAATCTCAAAAGAGAAGTCACCCAATTTTTAGAAATCTACTTTTTTTTTTCAACTTATTTAAGTTATTTCTGCATAATAAAAAAGCAAAAATTGTACCAAACATAAGCAAAAGTTGTACCAAACAGTCTGACACATGCTGCTATAAAACAAACGACTCTAAACAACTTATATTGGCAGGCCAAAAAGAAATTTACCCAAAGCATCCCCTAAAAGTAAAAATTAAAACTCATATTCGAGAAGACTTTCTATGCAAACTTTTATGAAAGCTACTAAAAAATCAAAGCATGTGGGGTAGGTTTTTTAAATACTGAAAGACACACATCACAAAAAATCTAATTTTTGATGCTTCCAATTAAGTTCCAAATTTTCTATGACTCTAAAAAGTCATGCATTTCTTTTTCCACATAATTTAATTTCGCTTACAAAAATCCATCTAAAACTTTTCAACAATCCATTTTTTTCCACATAAAAAGACTTGTAATTGGGGTCACTAAAGATTCTTGTTTGGCCTAATAATAATAATAATAATAATAATAGTGTACAATTTATTGTAAATTAAAAATTGATAATCTCAAAATAGAAGTCACCCAATTTTTAGAAATTTTCTTTTTTTTTTCCGACTTATTTAAGTTATTTCTGCCTAATAAAAAAAGCAAAAATCGTACCAAACATAAGCAAAAGTTGTACCAAACAGTCTGACAGATACTGCTAAAATACAAACAACTATAAACAACTCAAATAGGCAGGCAAAAAAGAAATTTACCCAAAGCATCTTCAGCAAAAAAACAAATTCCCTTAAAAGTAAAAATTAAAACTCATATTTGAGAAGACTTTCTATGCAAACTTTTATGAAAGCTATTGAAAAATCAAAGCATGTGGGGTAGGTTTTTTAAATATTGAAAGACACACATCACAAAAAATCTAATTTTTGATGCTTCCAATTAAGTTCCAAATTTTCTATGACTCTAAAAAGTCATGCATTTCTTTTTCCACATAATTTAATTTCGCTTACAAATATCCATCTAAAACTTTTCAACAATCCATTTTTTTCCACATAAAAAGACTTGTAATTGGGGTCACTAAAGATTCTTGTTTGGCCTAATCAAAATAATAATAATAATAATAATAATAATAATAATAGTGTACAATTTATTGTAAATTAAAAATTGATAATCTCAAAATAGAAGTCACCCAATTTTTAGAAATCTACTATTTTTTTTTTCAACTTATTTAAGTTATTTCTGCCTAATAAAAAAGCAAAAATTGTACCAAACATAAGTAAAAGTTGTACCAAACAATCTGACACATGCTGCTATAATACAAATGATTATAAACATAAGCATAACTGTATATACTTTGTAATAATTCTCTACTGGGCCTTGTGCTCACCCCTATGGGATTTTGCTGCAGGAAAGGATGTGGTGATCCCGCCGAGCTGAGGGCGTGGACATATTTTTGTGAAGAGTAGATGCCTCTATTTTTTTGTGGTGAATTTATTTGCTAGCCAAGGGCTTTAAGTGTATGGGTTCATGAAACCATTTTTGTGTAACCAGACACAAGCCATGGAATGTGTAAGCCTTCAAGGGCATTTTAAATTTGTTTTTGAGTGAATGATGTTCTACATGCTATAGATTCATGTATTTCTATATCATTAAATGTATAATTCGTATGTGGAACTTTTGTATAAACCTTGTTGATTAATAATGTAAAGGTTGGAGAATCGCTTTTGTTATTTAGTGGATGTTGGTTGATGTATTTAATTTATGTTGGGTTATTTCGGGGCATTACAAACCATTTGTGTAATGCCCCGTATTTTATTACTCAGCTAACCTTACCAATATTCATTAATTAAGTTCATTTACAAATAACATTTCATCCCTTGGATGAAATGATGAATAATTAAATATACATATTCCCTCTCGTTATACAACAATGACATTTACATACAAATAAAAGAAATGCCCTGAGGCTTACAATAAAAGAGAGGACACTACTCTTTATAAAAAAAATTGCACTCAGCCAAACAACAAATGAAGTAGTACAATCTAGGGATATTTACCAATAAATCCTATCTGACAAACAGTTTTACCGATTGGTCCTAAGGTTATTTCTATTGTTCTGATTAATCCTATTAGTGGGGGAATATCTTACCAGTTGATCCTATTTCCTTTGTTTGGTAACATTAAGTGGTCAAATATACCCTTCCTTGTGTGTGTCACGTGACATACATCATTCCAAGGCAAAAAGTATAAAGAGCCTTAGTGCACTTTGTTGATGTGTGACACCCACCAATCACCCTCATAAAGAGCCTTAGTGTACTTTGTTGATGTGTGACACCCACCGATCACCCTCATAAAAGCATAAAGAGCCTTAGTGTACTTTGTTGATGTGTGACACCCACCGATCACCTTCAATGTAACACGTGCCACATCACCTATTCAAGCGTTTAGAAAAATATGTAGTGGTATTTACATCATTCAGCAATAGAAAGGACCAAATAGATCAAAAGAAAAAAAGTTGGGACTAAATGGAGCACAATTTCAACATTTAGGATTTATTGGTAACTTTCCCTACAATCTATCACTACATTACACTTATGAAATGGTAAAAACCATTATTTGATCTTCAAATATGAAAAGCATTCCCTGTACACATGTACAGGTAGGGGGTGAGCAACCACCAGCTCACCAAACAATCCCATATTAAAACATTAGAAGATATATGGGTACCAAAATACTCATACATATACGTGAAATCATATCATGTCAAAACCATATGATTTTATTACATAATCTCTTAAATCCAATTTATTTAATTAACCACAAGAAGCTAACTTAAATAAATAAACATTTTCAATAGCAACATCAATTGAATCAAATAATCAAACAATTCATTAAATCCATTTTATACAGTCTTATGAGATAAATGCATATGCCATGTCATGCTCAAAACATTTTTCTTATCTTTTGACGCACAATCCCATTTTGAAAACACATTAATCCAACAATTTCAATAAAATTCCAAGATGGTAACTACGACTCAGGTAATCCCTAGGCTAGTGTCAGCAAGTAGACTATACAAGTACTACCAATTTGTCATCTTTACCAGTATTAACTGGAAGGCTCGACACCTATAATCTGTCATTTTTACCAGTATTAACTGGAAGGCTCGACATCTGTAATCTGTCATTTTTACTAGTATTAACTAGAAGACTCGACACCTATCATCTACACCACCTTTCAAGACTTACCACTGTATTTACCCAAAAATCATTTCATGAAAACTTGTTTCCCAACATTCCTTTCTCAATGCAAAGTTTTCAAATCAAATTTCAAATCATCATTATCAAATGAATTGATACGCTAATGCAATGATTAATAATACAATGCAATCTTTCTTCCACTTTCAATACTTCCACACAATATTCCTATTGTGATCAAAATTCTCATTTCTCATATCAATATAATTTCTCAAGATGAATATAAATACTTTTATTCCAATTCATCCATGGGACAACAAAATTCCCACACTTAGAGTAATCAATCTCAACCATTTAGTCATTTCAAGACTATATCAACATTTTTAACAACAATTTCCAAAACTTCAACAATTCTCATATTCCATGAAAACCATCATTTATATGTAAACAAATAAACAATTTTTCAAACATCATTTATTTTGGCACACAAAATAAATATAACAACATCTTCAAAGATTGTCAACATCTTTCTTAAAAACCCCTAATTTCTAGGTTTTCTCACCAAAACCACTCATCTTCATTTATTGAAAGAAAGTCACCAAAAACATCTCTCTTCAATCCTCATAGTTCAAAACCCTCAATTTCTATTTTAAAAGAAACAAGAAAGTAAACCCACTTTCAAAAAAATCTCTCATCTTCTTGAATCAACAATCAATTTTCAAAACAAATCAAAGGATGATTTCGCAATCATCTAGATCTTGTAAAAACATATATATAACTATATTTCAACATAACCATTTTTCATGCCAAGATAGTTAAAGAGGTAATATTTTTACCAAATTCTCTACCAATAACAATTTCACAACTTTTCCTAAAATTACTTAACTAACATGATATTTACATCAAAAATTATGAAATATGTCCAATTGTAGCGATCCCAGTTTTGTCCTCTCGAGCGGCCGTTTATGCACTTAAGCGGAGAATGTTTGGTTCCAGAAGTTTGACCTGTCTGCAAAAGTACTGGGAAAGTGTTTTTAACGCTCGAGCAGGGCTTTCCACGCTCAAGCAGACCATGTTATATCAGTTCATGAATCTGATATTTCAAATCACTTTTGTACATATCTCTCTCTCTAAAAACCCTTTCCTATCCCTTCTCTCGACATTTCCCTACGCCAAATTGGATCAAAACCTTGATTTCTCAAGATCCATTAGAGTTCTGCCATAGATTCTTCATCAAAGTTGGTTAACTTCTCGAGGGCTTCGTTATGTGCTGTGAAGATCGAGTTTCGACACCGTTGATTTTGGGGGTTTCATCTCATTTTTTCTTCAAAACTTGAGGTATGGATTTCCTTAGAGTTATATATATATATATATATATATATATTTGCAAGATCTATATGATTTTCGAAATCATCTTTCAATAGCTTTGAAAATTGATTGTTGATTCAAAAAGTTGAGCAATTCTGAAAGTGGGTTTGTCTCTTGTTCTTTTAAAATGATCTTATGGGTTTTGATCTTTGTTGATTGAAGAAAAGATGATTTTGGAAAGTTTTCTTTCAAAAGATTTGAGTTGTATAGTTTTGGTGAGAAAACCTAGAATTTGGGGATTTTTTTTAAGAAGACTGAAAATCCATGAATGATATTGTTATATTTATTTTGTGTGTCAAAATAAATGGATGTTTAGAAATTTTCTTATTTATATTTATATAAATGATGAATTTCAGGGAATATGAGAATTGTTGTTCATTTTGGAAATTATTGTTCAAAACATTGAAATAGTCTTGAAATAACTAATTGTTGAGGATCCTCGAGAAGAGGGAATTGTGTTATTCCTTGGATGATGAATTGGAATAAAAGTATTTATATTCATCTTGTGAAATTGGCATATCAATTCATTTGATTACATTAAACTTTGAAAGTTGATTTGAAAACTTGCATTTAGAAAAGAATGTTGAGAAACAAGTTTTCATAGAATGGTTTTGGGGTAAATATGTTCATAAGTCTTGATAGGTGGTGTAGAAGATATTGAATAAGTTGGCCTGAGAGTCAAGGGTGAAAGACCGAAAACCCGCACGGATACGTTCATAGAATGGTTTTCAATTGTCATTTTTACCAGTACTACCAAATTGTCATTTTTACCACTTAGCATGGCATGTGCATTTCATCTCTTGAGACTTGTATAAAATGTATATATTTTGTTAAGAATTTCCTACTGGGCTTTATGCTCACCCTACGGGATTTTTGTGCAGGAAAAGATGTGGTGATCCCACCCAACTAAGGGTGTGGAAGTATGTGTGTTGGGAGTACAATACTCTCATTTTGCTGTGATTCTGTGTGTAAGCCAAGGGCTATGTTTGTGTGGGTTTGAATAACCGTTTTGTATAACCAGGCTCAAGCCTTGGAAACTTGTAATCCTTGGGGGTATTTATTTGTTTATTTACTTGTTGTTGAATTAATGTATTGTTGCATGAAGAACTATTGTATCATATAATGAAAGTTTGGAGATTTATATTCGGTTTTCCTTGAAAGAACCATGATTGTTGTATTATCATTTGGGCTAGAAATTTGGGGCGTTACACCAATAGTAGCATTTTCAAGGTTATGCGTTTGAAAGTCCGCATTTCACATTTTTTTATTTTCATAAAAATGAACACAACTTAATCATCAACATATCATCTTTTATAAAATATCATGAATATAACACTTTTAGAGTTTTTAATCCCAAAGCAACTCTATAATTCCTACTTAAGCATTTACTCCATATTCCTCAACATTAATTTATTTTTCTCAAAAATAAATTCCAAATCAAAGATAAAAAAAAATTCAACTTTATATTTCTCAAAATACATCATCTAATCATAATATGATGTAGAGACAGTCCATACAACTATTAAATTTTATTTTCAAATTTCTTTGCAAAATTATCAACACAAAATAATTTTTCCAAATCAATCTCAAAATACCAACATTCTTAACATTTCAACATAATTTTTCTTCCAAAAATTACCAAACAAAAATCAATATATATATATATATATATGCAATACCTCTTATAATGATATATTTTCTCAAAATATCCCTAACATAGCTTTAATGTAAAAATATGAAGAAAGTCCCTACCTCAAATAATGAAGAAGAGTAGATCTGGAAGGCAAATCTTGCCTGATCATGAATCCGAGACTACCATTGCGAAGATCACGACGAGTTCTCCGACTTTCATTTACAACAGTTTTGCAAAATCTCACTCTAAAGACTCTTACTCTAAGCTTAAAGCTTAAGCCAACAATGGAGGGAGAGAGAGAGAGAGAGACCGAGAGAGAGACGAACAAAGAGGGAGAGCAGGAGCTCTCTGCTCCACACACCAAATGAAATGAAAAGATGGAAGGAAAAAGTGGGGAGGCAACCCACGTGGGTTTGCTTCCCAAAGTTTAGTCTCCCTAAAAATAAAATTTTTGTAATAATACCTCAAAATTTTATAATATAAATTATAAAATGATATAATTTTTTCTCACCACAAAATATAATATTTTGCCCACTACGAAATATACATATTTTCACTCTTTATAAAATATATATTTTTTCACCATATGGTACACACCATAAAATCAACTATTAAATATTTATTATAACTCCTATATAATAAATAATAACAACTCCCAAGGTAGTTACTACCAATCACATAATTAAAAAGGACTAAACAGTTAAACATGAGTCACTAAACAAACTCAAATTAAATTAAATCTAAATCATGGGTCTTGATTAAATTCCCACCGATAAGCCAAACATGGCCCAATTATATACCAAAATAGACCCAACAAATTATCTCAGGTCATGGTCTAAACATTCAAAATTAAATAACAAAATTCTGATACGAATTAAACTAAACACCAATCAGTCCGCGAATTTTCATAAAATAAATACTCGTCAATAAATTCTAAAATTTTTACATAACATGCCAGACTCGTATGTGAACAACATATAAAAATTTCATAATTTTCTGAGATCGGGAACTATTTTAAAAAAAATACAAAATCGAACTGTTTTCGCACAGAATTTACACAGCAGTCAAATCCGAAAATTTGCTCAATTAAATTATGCACTGACTATTTTATAAACAAAATTCTGGGTTATCACAATTTGACTACCTACACTTCTCCAGCAATGACAATGAGTGAGTTTTTCTAGTAACCACAACTCTATAAGATGAGAGGAGTACAACAATAAAATCTTAGAGGAGGTTCATAATTTTGATGTTGTTTTTAACTCAGAGGATGTAACGCCCCCAAAATAATATAAATAATCCATCTCATAAGAAAAGTGAGCATAATAAAATTGATATCCTTTCATTCATCAGAGTTCATATTACAAAAGATAATACATGCAATATATAGCGATTCCAATTTGGACCCGTCAGTCATTATATTCCGGACTCGGGTCTTGTGGTTTAATATTGTTGTTGATGTCTTTTCCTCATTTTTCTTTGTGAATTTGAGTTTTGGAATGTCTTGGGCGTGTTTAGAACAGGTTGGTTGCTAGTTGGTCTTGAATGTTGTTACCCAGAATTTTGGTCTTCCGCTCGAGCGGGCCTTCTTACACTCAAGCGGGGTTCGCAAACACTCAGTACTTTGCACGTCTGCAAAATACTGGAGGGGTGTTTTCTACACTCGAGCTAGTGGACGCTCGAGCGGGTTTTCTTGCGCTCGAGCGATTTTTCTGTGTAACGATCCAGAATTTTTCCCTCCGCTCGAGCAGGGGAGTTGATAGTCGAGCGGACTTGTGAGGCTCCCAGTATCTCGCGTGTTTGCATATGGGCCTCGAGCGTGGAAAGTGATATTTCCATTGGCAATTTTTTTAGTGTATTTGGAACCTCCTTGTTGTATTTTGGGACATTGATCGAAGTGGCAACATGATGGTAAAGTAAGAGTGAACCAAGAATTTAATTCGGATAATTTTTCCTACGAACAGCCATCACTCTTTTGCCCTTTTCTTTTTCCACACTTTGAATTTGGATGTGGGGCTAGAACCATTGGAAAGCTTATTTCCCGGGCTTCAATTTGGACACAAGAACGACCAAGAACGGAGCACGGATGAGAGAGTTATGCCCGTTTGAAGTTTTGGAATATGTGCTGGAAGCAGGTACGCTTGAGCAGGAAAAGCGACGCTCGAGCGAACTGCGCGAATTCAGCAGCTTAAAATGTGAATTTCTAGATCATTCTTTGCATTTTCCTTTTCCTTCCTCCTTCCTCTCACCCTAGGTCCAAAAACCCTAGGTTTTTGACCCCAAATACTTTCTATTCCTCTAAGTTTTGGCCAAGATCCCTTACAAAAAAGTCAAGAAGGCTTGAAGATCTCACTTTTCAACCAATTGGAATTTGGAATTGCGAAGGATTCTTCTTGAAGCTTTGCTCCTTGCTTGATTCTTGAGGTAGGGGTCCTAGTTCTCCTTCAATACTTACATTAATAGATAGATTTGTGGTATTTTGATTATATAAATACAAAATCTACATTTTTTAGCATATAGTGTTACATCATGGAATTTGGGAGTTTAGGGTTTGAAGTGTTGGGGTTCAATTGTTGGGTTAAGATTATGGATTATGAATCTTAGGTGTATAATCAATGGGAAATTTGGAATAAAAAGTTATAACGTCCCCAGTCTTTTCCCATTCGGTTGTTGTATCCGGACTTATGTTCCGTAGATCCCGTTGTTATATTATTGTTGTTACTGTCCTTTAAATTCCTTATTCTTGAGTTATAGGATGTATTGGGCAGGTTTGTTACAGGTGGGTTGGGTTTAGAAACCAAGTGTTGCTGTCCAGATTTTTGGACCTTCGCTCGAGCGAGGAGTTGGTCACTCGAGCGAGAGTAGTATTTTGTGTTTGGTGGCTCGAGCCAGGGTATATTCGCTTGAGCGAGCGATTGCGTCTAGTATTGTAACACCCTGTCCCACATCGGAAGTTTGCATGGGTGATCTTGGGCATATAAAGCACCACTACCTTGCTACTAAATAACTTGGACTTAAGCTTTTGGGCATTATTGGTTGACCCACAAGTTATTTGGGCCAGCAAGTAGTGGGGCGTTACAAATGGTATCAGAGCCGACCCATGCACACAACCATGTGGGCCACTTATTCTGGGCTGGCCACGAGCTTGTCGTGGTATTCTGATTGATTATAGACCCTCGCGAGGACGCGAGGATTTATAAGTGGGGGAGTTTGTAACACCCTGTCCCACATCGGAAGTTTGCATGGGTGATCTTGGGTATATAAAGCACCACTACCTTGCTACTAAATAACTTGGACTTAAGCTTTTGGGTATTATTGGTTGACCCACAAGTTATTTGGGCCAGCAAGTAGTGGGGCGTTACAAGTATAGACCTGAGAGCTGTGTTTCTTGGCTCGAGCGAGATCTTCTTCGCTCGAGCGAGATCTTCTTCGCTCGAGCGAGCTGGTTTGTTCTTCGCTCGAGCGAGCGTTCCATCGCTCGAGCGTGCGTCTGGTTGCAAACCTGAGGGTTTGAGTTTTTGGCTCGAGCGAGTAGTTTGTCGCTCGAGCGAGATTCTGAGTTGTTGGCTCGAGCGAGGCTTTCTTGTGTCTGGTCGCTCGAGCGACCAATCCTTCGCTCGAGCGAGCCTATCGAGTTTAAATAGGCAGCAGCGGTTTTTAAAACAATTTTTCAGCCTCTTTTTTATTTTAAAAACCCTAGGTCCGTCTTCTCTCTCCCTCTACACACCTTCTCTCTTAGGTTTGATCTACTTAGAGTGTATTTCTGCCCTAGAGTCTTTATTAAAAAGATAGAGTGAGTCGAGAGCTCCCTTTTAATCTGAACAATCTTGGGTTTGGAGCACTTTGGATTTTCGTCATCTTCTCCATTCGAGTTCTTCGCTTCGAGGTAGGGATTTCCTACTCCATATTATAAGTTTTGTTCTAAGCTTTGGTAGTTTGATATGTTGGGGGTTATTTGGAAATTTTGGGAAAAACCCTAGTTATTTAATAAATTAATTTGTGTAATTAATTTAAGGAAAATTGGGGAATTTAGTTGAATTCATGGAAAATTGGGGAAATTAGTGATTTCATGGTATAGTTGGTTAGTTTAATTACTCACCTATGAAAATGTTAAATTTACATTTGTTGATACATTTATTTCCTGTTTAGAAATAACTGTTTTGGGCTATCGGTGGAGGATAGTCGTGATTGTTGTAGACATTGCATGTGGATTAGGGAAAAACTGAAACTAATTACATTAGTTAAGTCATTGATTTTGACTGTTGAATTAATACAAAAATTACGTATATTGATTGTGTGTTGCATATGCATTTTGTTTGGGAGGAGATAGGGGATGTACTCCACGGTTTAGGGGAAGATAGGGGATGGACCTCTAAACCGGAATTTTGTTTGGGAGGAGATAGGGGATGGACTCCATTAGCATCACTATTATGTGTGCTTATTGATTTATGGAAGTGTATTTCTTTACATGTTGTTGATACAGGACTAAAATGTGTATCAATTGAGAAGTATGGAAGTGTTTGGATATGAGCCTTTGTCTCATTTATTTTGTTGATATTGGAAGAAACGTTAATGTGATATAGAGTTCACTGTTATAGTTTGGCCAGGTTCTGAGTCATATTGGTATAAATGAAACTGTATGATAATGAAATCGGTAGTTTGTGTTAACCATCTATTGAATGCTATTGCTTTATTCAATGCTTATATTCGGTTTAGTATATTTCTACTGGGCTGTGGCTCACCCTATACGGGAACATCATTTTCAGGTCCAGTTGATATGTTACCTCCAAGGACTTAGCTTGGAAGGATTTGGACTTTGAAGATTTGTCTTTAGTTATTTGTTTTATTTGATATTACATGTAAACATTCAAGCCAATGGCTTAATTTGTAGTTGAGTTAGTACTCACGTTTTGTATCCAAGTGTTGGCTTGGAAAGATGTAAGCCCGTAGGGCATTTACTTTTGATATTACATGTAATGTTTTCTTTTAATAATGATACTCTGATGAATGAGATAATGATTGATTTTCTTTTATCAATGCATGTTACTGTTATATATTATGGGTTTATTTTGAGGGCGTGACAAAAGTGGTGGTGTGAGAAGTTTTAATTTTTCTTGAAAATCTTAATTTTTCTTGAAAACCCTAATTTGATTCATGATGATAATTAATGATTTTGCCTAAATTGAAAGTAGAATCATGAAATTGAGAGGTTGAATTATATATATACAAGTTTAATTGAATTTTGGAAGTGTTTGAGAATTATGTTAAAAATTAGTAAATGAACCTTTATTATGGATACTGTAAATCATGCTATATTATGAAATGAAATTTGGGGAAGAAGATTTGTTAATGATATGGATGACATAAGCCTTGGGATAAAATGATGAAATGGAGATTTAAGAGTTCACCTTGAATTATGTTGAATTTCATTTAATGATGTTGAATTGAATCATGTTGAATTGTGTTGAATAATGTTGAATTGAATTGTGTTGAATTATATTGAATTGAGTTGAACTATGTTCAATTGTATTGAATCATGGTGAGTTGAGTTGAGTTGTGTTGTGTTGGGTTGAGTTGTGTTGGGTGTGTTGAGTTTGGGTTGAGCTGTGTTGGGTGGTGTTGTGTTGGTACCTGTGCGGGGAGTTGAAAAATGATTTTTTGGTGCCCACGGCCGTCCGTATAATAGCCGGTAAATGTGGGGGGTGGTTTTAAAAAAATTGAAGAAAAAGGTTTTTGGGGGCCCACGTCCCACCGTATAATAGTCGACAAATGTGGGGGTGGTTTTGAATGAAAGGTGCCCAATTGCCCTATCTAGGCTAATCGCTGGACGAATGTGGAAAAAATATTTTTGGGTGTCCACACAGTCCTGCCGTATAATAGCCGGCAAAAGTGGAAAAACGATTTTTGGGTGTCCACACAGTCCTACCGTATAATAGCCGGCAAAAGTGAAAAAACGGATGGTTTTCGAAAATGTTTTAGGTGCCCACATCCTACCGTATAATAGCCGACAAATGTGGGGAATGGTTTTAAAAAGTTCAAAAATGGTTTTCGAAGAAACACGGTTTTTGGAAAAAAATGGCTTTTGAGAAAATGGTTTTTGAGAGTTCACTTTCCACCGTATAATAGCCAGCGAAAGGTGGAAAGTGTTATGGATTGGGTGCCCGCTATCCCGCCATAGTAAGTCGGCAAAAGGTGGATTATGTTGAGATGTGTGTTGACAAGTGTGTTGAGTTGGTGATGTTATTTGTGACTTGTGATGAATCTGTGAAATTGCAAATTGATGTGTAATTTGGTTTAAAGAAGAAATGTACATAGACATTATTTGTAAAGAATGGAACCCAAAAATGGGTAAGGGGATTATGAATTGGTGATGGTAAACTTAATAAACTAGTTGTGACAATAAAAGTAAATTATGAGTGTTGTTCTGTAAATAAATTAGGGAACTTGAACTTGAAGTTATGGAGTTCTAAATAAATATAATGAGTAAAAAGGAAGAATGAAAGAAAAAGAGGAATATTAAAATGGAAATTAAATGAGAAATATTTTGGGAATTGGTTAATAATTTTTAAATGATGTTGTTTCTCAAATATGTTTGTTTCACAAGGATCTATGTTTTTCTAAGGTTAAATGATAATTTTTGATGGCTGAAGGTTTTTCTTAAAAGCGTTTAAAAAGTTTTTGAGAAAAAGTACTTTACTTATGATATTTTGAAATTATAAAATGTCATCCTGCTATATGGTATCACCCTACATGCATGATCACTCCTATATGTGTGTTAATTATTAATTGAGAACTATGAGATTCCTACTGGGCATTAGTGCTCACCCCTTTGTTGTTTTATCTTTTTACAGGAAGAAAGTATGGATTCTTTCATAAAGGAGTTATGGAGTCCTTGAGTCTCTTTGTATAACCTCATAGTAGATGTTAAAGAAATGGATCTTGTATTTATATTTCATCTATTTGTAGCTTCACATTAGGAGATTGGCATGTATTGTTGTCATTGTAATATTCACTAAGAGTGAGAGAACTTGTATGATTGTATTTCTATTACTCAAGGGTAATAGATATATATATATATATATATGTATGTATATAATAAAAAAATTGGACCTAAATTAAAGGCTTTGGTAATGTTTTTCGTGTAACTAAAACTTAGGGCGTTATAGTCTGTTGTCTGCCAAAGTACTAGAAGTGTGCATTTTGAACTCGAGCGAGACTTTTTGCGCTCAAGCGGAATGAAACTTTGTGTCTGACGCTTAAGTGTCAACTCTTCCACTTAAGCGGACTGTGCGTATATCAGATCGCGAAAGTGACATTTTATATCACTTTTTCATCTCTCTCTCTCTCTAAAACTTTCCAAAAGCCTAAATCTACACATTCTCACTCTAAAACACACACACACACTCTCTCTTTTTCTCTACATTTTGACCTTGATCTAGTGGATTCTCTACCCTAGTGCCTTTGTTAAAGAGTTACAGTATCTCTAAAGCTTCCTTTTGGTCCGATTGAAGTTTGATTCCAGCATCTTTGAAGACTCTTCATCCATTCCTTTGCTCTTCTACACTTGAGGTAGAGATATTCTATACTTTGCTATGTTCTTTAACCAAGTTATTTGTTGTTATGTATAAATAGTGAGATTTGAGAGTATTTTGAGTAAACTTAGGGTTTGGATTCAAATTGAAAAGAGGGATTTCCATGTTCGGCTACATAAATGACTATGGGGTTTTGGATATGAGGTTATCTTGTGTTAGAATAGTGGATTTTAACCTTTGGGTTAATATTTGAAAAAGGAGGAAATTTGCCCAAATGAGCCTTGAATAATTATTTTGTATAAATAATGAAATTGGTGTGAGAAATGTTAAATTGGGGCAAGGTATAAAGGAATGGTGTAGTTGGATTTGTTTAATCGCACATCTATGGAAATTTGATGAATTATCTATTATAAAGATTGTATATCTGTTTAAAAATATCTGTATTGGGCTATCGGTGGAGAATAGCTATGATTGTTGTAGAAATTGCATGAGGATTGGGTGAATTGAAACTAATCATCTAAGTTGTGTCATTGAATATAACGATATGATTAAGGCATTGAATGTGGGTTGTGGATAGTCATTGAATATGACGATGCTTTAAATATATTGTATATGTATAACGTTTTGAGAGGAGAAAGGGGATGTACTCCATTGTTTGGGAGGAGATAGGAGATAGACTCCATTGAAAATTAAGTTGGTCGGAGTGTCCTGGGTGAAAGTCCCGAAATCTTATGTATACATGGGTGTCGATCCCGCGGATGAAATTTCTGTAAAATGGCAAGGTTGAAGTGTTTGTGTGATAGTTTTGTTGATTGGGAACCACTGAGTTGTAGTCTCGGTTGGGTTATCTAGAGAATTATAAACTTGACTTATGACTTGAAATGAAATGAATTAACTCAAAATGGATAAATGGAAATGAATTGAGATATGTGTATCGGTACTGAATGGTCATGGGAAGAATGTACGTTAATGTTTATCTGACACTTATATCTTAGTTAAATCTCATATATTGTGTTAGACTGTCTCTGCTCTCACCCTATTTGGGAAACCATTTTCAGGTACCGGTGAAATGCTTTCTTCATGGACGTAGCTTGGGAGGACCTAGGAGTTAGAAGCTCCATTTTGTTGTTTAAATGTTTGTTCAAGCCAAGGGCTTTACATGTACAGAGCTTATGACTCTCTCTTTTGTTGTAGCCAAGTAATATCTTGAAAAGATGTAAGCCTGTAGGGCATTTATGTTGTTATCATTAACTAGTGTTACATGCTATAGATTTAGGATGTACATTTATGAATGAATATTGCATGTATTATCTTTTGTAATACGAACTCTAATGAATGAAAAAATATCAATTCTATTATGCTCACTTCTCTTATGTGATGGATTATTTGTATTATTTTGGGGGCGTTACACAATATACATTCATATGTGATGATTGGATATGTAACCCTTCTTACTTTTCTTTTTCATGTGTTAGGGTTCATCGTGTTAGAGTGTCGGGGTCTAACTTAAGGTCTTGTCAACTGTTAGGTTCATCACTTTTGAAATCTCTTTCTTAGAATTTTCGTCCCTGTTAATTTCAATTCTTGAGTTTTGTTTGTTTCAGGAGGTTTGAAGTTGAATCTAGGGGTTTTCATTTGCACTGGAAATTTTCTGGGTTGAGGGCAGAGCCGCACGTGCAGAGGCCTTGGCTGCACATGCGGAAGAGGGGCCGCACGTGCTGGAAGCAGGGGAATTTCTGGGTTGCCTACTACATAAAAGGTAGGTGCGGCTAGAGGTGAGGGGTAAGGGTACCGCACGTGCAGGGGTGAGTGTGGCACGTGCAGGAGGACACTCCGCACGTACGGGTATGGGTGCCGCATATAGCGATCCCGGTTTTCCCTTGTTGTTTAACTATATTCCGGACTTGGTTCCGTAGAGGGGTTATTGTCTTATCCTCATTTCTATTCTTTACTCTTTGTATTTGAGTCTTGGGTTGTGTTGGGCAGTTGGAAACAGGTTGGTTGTGTTTGGAAACCAAGCCTTGATGCCCAAATTTTGGCCTTCACGCTCGAGCGTCAAAACTCCCGCTCGAGCAGAGAAGCAAAAACAAAAGGCCCGCTCTAGCGTCAAAAGCCCGCTCGAGCGTGAAGGCCAAAATCTGGGCATCAAGGCTTGGTTTCCAAACACAACCAACCTGTTGGCAACCTGCCCAACACAACCTAAGACTCAAATACAAAGAGTAAAGGATAGAAATGAGGATAAGACAATAACCCCTCTACGGAACCAAGTCCAGAATACAGTTAAACAACAAGGGAAAACCGGGATCGCTATAACCTCCCCCCCCCCCTAAAGAATTTCGTCCTCGAAATTAGATACAAGTTTCAAAGACATGTTTTCTCGATTCTTAACAATATTACAATTCAATATTTCACATCCTGACCCATTACCGGTCATCCTATCTCTATTCAAGAGGTAATTCACAATATACAACTCAATATGCACTATTAACATGCCTTCCCTTGAAATTTACCAATTTCAACACATATTCCACAATTCAATTACATATTCAATGCCAACAATATATTTGCATTTCTGAAACAGAATTAACATATGCAATGTTAAAATAAACTTCCATTTGCATGGCATATTCAATACTATTACCATAAACCGAAACATATGCAATGTTTTACAACTTAAGAAATATTCAATGCTCTTAAGGTTTATCAATACAAAACAAAACTCCCATTACATGGTCAAACATTAACAAACAAGTCCGGATATTTCTCATGGACCTCCAACTCACGTTTCCAAGTGACTTCCTCCACTCCGTGATGTTTCCACAAAACCTTAACCGAGGGTATTGTCTTGCCTTGCAAGACTTGTTCTCCCCTATCCAAGACCCGTACCGGTCTCTTCTCATACGAGGCATCCTCATCTACCTCTAAGTCGGTCCAATCCAATACATGCGACGGATCCGGCTAGTACTTCCGAAGCATACTAACATGAAACACGTCATGCACCCCGGACAACTGTGGCGGTAAAGCTAAACAGTATGCAACCTCCTCAATCCTTTCAAGGATCTCAAAGGGACCAATAAACTGAGGGGACAACTTCCCACTCTTCCCAAACCTCATCAAACCCCGCCTAGGTGATATTTTCAAGAAGACATGATCACCCACCTCAAATACCAAAGGCCTCCTCCTACGGTCGGCATAACTCTTTTGGCGACTCTAGGCTGTAACAAGCCTCCTACGGATAAGCTCAACTTTCTCCGTCGTTTCCCTCACCAACTCCGGGCCCAACAAAGGTGCATTACCCACCTCGGCCCAACAAACTGGAGACCTACACGGTCGGCCATACAAGGCCTCAAACGGTGCCATACCGATACTTGACTAGAAACTGTTGTTGTAGGCAAACTCTACTAAGGGCAAGCGCCTCTCCCACGACCCGCTAAAGTCAAGAACACAACCTCGAAGCATATCCTCAAGGATCTGAATAGTACGCTCGGACTGCCCGTCAATCTGAGGATGGTAAGCCGTGCTAAAGGTCAACCTAGTACCCAAGGTACTCTGCAAACTCTACCACAACCTAGTAGTAAAACGCGGATCTCTATCTGAGACGATCGACACTCGGACCCCGTGCAACCTCACTATGTCCCAAACATACAAGTCGGCAAGATGATCTACCAAATCTCTCACGCGCATAGGGATAAAGTGCGCCGACTTAGTCAACCAGTCTACAACCACCCAAATAGCATCACTACCCCGTTGAGTCCTCGAAAGACCTACAACGAAGTCCATAGTGACATGCTCCCACTTCCACTCGGCAATAGGCAAGGGTTGTAACAAACTCGTTGGCCTCTGATGTTCGGCCTTCACTTGTTGACAAGTAAGGCTCTTCGATACGAAAACTGCCACATCCTTCTTCATACCCCGCCACCAAAACTGGTGACCCAAATCACGATACATCTTAGTGCCTCCCGGATGCACCGCAAGGCGTGAATGGTGAAACTCTCGGAGTACTTCCTCTCGGCAAGACTCCGGTACGAACAAACGGTCTCAGTATCTCACACTCAGGTCGGGATACACCGTCAAACCCTTCTCAGCCTTCCCACTGGAGATCTTCTCCCGGAGGGATTCTACCTCAAAGTCACCGCTCTGTGCCTCTAACACTCGATTCACAAGTGTAGGCTGCGCAACTAAAGAAAACAAGGCTGTAGCCTCAACAGATTCACCCAAAAGCAAGTCAAACTCGCCAAGTGCACCCAACATCTCCCACTCCCGGATGGCTATACAAGCTACATCACTAATGGATTTCCTACTAAGGGCATCAGCCACAATATTGGCCTTCCCCAGATGGTAATGTAACTTGAAATCGTAATCCTCGATAAACTCTATCCACCTCATCTGCCTTAAGTTCAAGTCTCTCTGTGTAAACAGATATTTCAGACTCTTATGATCCGAGAACACCTCGAATCTCTCACCATAAAGGTAGTGCCTCCAAATCTCTAGGGAAAAAATCATAGCTGCTAACTCTAAGTCATGTGTAGGGATCCTGCATTGCCTCTATCTTGGATGTATCAACAGACACCCTTTCCCCGGAGACTACATAGCCTAAGAACTTAACCTCTCTTAGCCAGAACTCACACTTCCCAAACTTAGCATATAGCTTATGGGCTCTAAGCAACTCAAGCACCACTCTCAAGTGTTCCTCATGCTCCTCCTCAGAATGTGAATAAACCAGAATGTCATCTACAAAGACGACTACAAAACGATCTAAGAATTCCCAGAATATCTGGTTCATCAAGTCCATAAACACTGTCGGTGCATTGGTGAGCCCAAAAGGCATCACAGAAACTCATAATGGCCATACCGCGTACAGTCTTCGGAATATCCTCCTCCCTGACCCTCAACTGATGGTAACCCGATCTCAAGTCTATCTTAGAGAAACAACGGGACCCTTTCAACTGGTCAAACAAATCATCTATACGGGGCATAGGGTATTTATTCTTAACCATAGCCCGATTCAATTTTCGGTAATCAATATAAAGTCTCAAGGCACCATCTTTCTTCTTAGCAAAGAGGGCCGGTGCTCCCCACGGTGAAGTACTAGGGCGGACAAAACCCTTATCTAGCAACTCCTGGAGTTGAATCTTCAACTCACTCAACTCGGCTGGAGCAAAACAATAAGGTGCCATAGAAATCGGCGCCGTGCCGGGCACTAAATCAATAGAAAACTCAACCTCCCGATGTGGTGGCAAACTAACAAGGTCCTCGGGAAAGACGTCCGAGTACTCACAAACCACTCTCGGCAATACGGTCTGGGTCTCATCACACTCACTACTCATAAAGCTAGCGAGAAGACCACTAAGCTCACTCCGCCCTCACGGATCATACACCGGTGGCAACACTTTACCAACCCGATCCCCAAGAAATGGAAACAATCCCCGCTCAAGGTACATACAGTGACCCTCTGGCGGTAACAATCAATAATAGCTCGCTATGACGATAACCAGTCCATACCCAAAATCACATCAAAACCCGACATAGCCATAACTACAAAAGAAAATGGAAGCCGGCAGTCAGCGACCTCTATATCACAGCCCTGACACCCTTGTTTCAAAATCAACTCACCCCCAACAGGTGATACAACACAAATAGGAGATGCTAACTGCGTCAACTCCAATCCCAAAACAGATGCAAATGTAATAGATATAAAGAATGGGATGCACCCGATCATCAACACATTGGCAACTGAGTTGCAAAACAAAAGGTACCTCTCACAACAGATGGAAGCGGTACAAGATCCTGCGCGGTAACAGCATACACGCACCTTGAAGGCCCTCTGGTCTACCTGCTCACCTCTCGAAGCAAAAGACTGCTGCACAGACTGAGACGATGAAGCCCCCTAATTGGCCCTCGAGGCCTGAACTGACTGTGCTGGCTGAAAACTCTACGTCTGTCTCGAACCAGACGCACCAGATGTACCACTCAACTACGGGCAATACCTTCTGCGTCAACTCCAATCCCAAAACAGATGCAAATGCATAGATATAAAGGAATGGGATGCACCCGTATCATTAACACATTGGCAACTGAGTTGCAAAACAAAAAGGTACCTCTCACAACAGATGGAGCCGGTACAAGATCCTGCGCGGTAACAGCATACACGCACCCTGAAGGTCTCTCTGGTCTACCTGCTCACCTCTCGAAGCAAAAGACTACTGCACAAACTGAGACGATGAAGCCCCCTGATTGGCCCTCGAGGCCTGAACTGACTGTGCTAGCTGAAAACTCTACGTCTGTCTCGAACCAGACGCACCAGATGTACCACTCAACTACGGGCAATACCTTTTCAAGTGCCCCGCCTGACCACACTAGTAACAAAAGAGCAACTGGCCTCTGCCCTGACTCTGGCTCTGAGGTCGAGCTGAAGATGAAGCTGGAGACTTGTGGCCCAGTTGACCACATTTGTAACAAGTAATGTCTCCCTGACTGCCTCTTCTGGAACCTGCACTCGACACTGGAAAGGTAGATCTCGCAAAACCACCCTGGGACTGCTGAGGGTTAGAACCCCTCTGCCTTTTACCATCCCCCTGGCCATCCTGACTCCTCTTGGAGCCCCTCATCCTCTCCTCCTCCTCCCGTATGATAATCTCTATATGAGCTGCAGCATCCACAAGACGCCCATACTCCCGGATCATGGGCCCGTAACTCTAGTCTTGTGCCCGTGCCTCAACTTCTTCTCAAATTCCAAACAACGGCGTTCCTCAGACACCACTAACTCAGGAGCAAACCTCGACAAGCTAGTAAATACGGCCTCAAACTCAGCCACATGCATACTCAGCTGATTGAGCTGACAAAACTGGTCCCTCAATTTCTCCCTAACAGCTGGAGACAAAAATTTCTCCTGGAAAGCATCTACAAAGGCCTCTCATGTACCACCAATACGCCCTCGAACAAACTTCCACCACTGACCCGCGTCTCCCTTCAGCTGGAAAGACACCAAGGTCACCTTCAAAGCCCCGTCTTCGATGCCAAGCATCTCAAACGTCTTTGTCATCTGCTCCAGCCACTCATCAGCCTTAAGTGGCTCTTTCGGATCACCCACAAATTCATCTGAGTTAGACCGGAAGAGCTCCCTTTTCAGAAAAGAAGGCGCTGCCTCAGTAACATGGGCCTGGACTTGATTCTCAGCTTTGAGAATGTCCATGGATTCCCTCAATGCTCTTGCTATCTCACGGGCTAAGGCGCCCATGGCCTGCTGACCTATTGGCTCGGCCACATTAGCCTGACCAACACCCTCTTACTGCGCCGGAATTTCATCTAGTATAGGCACCTCCTGCCTACCACGCCTACCTCGCCTACCACCACGTCCTTGTCCTGACATCCTAATAAAGGTAACGAAGACATTAGCACATTCACAAATGTGCCGAAGCTATAACACTCGCGTCCTAATACAATGGACAACTGTAATTCATTCCACGTAAGCACATAATCACATAAGTACTTACGAATTTCATTTCCGGATAATGACAGTCCCGAGGCGTTGCTAGAGTTCCAGTTAGAAACAGCATTGATCAAGTACTTTTCCAATAGGACTCCCAGAAACCCAAGGATCCAATCAACATCCTAGAAACTAAATCCCATACCCATATAGCCACATAAACATATTATCACATAAACATCTCATATTACATCGAAGTCTTTAACAAGCGAGGCAAACCCATTGTGGTACTAACCACTTCCCACGTACCCAAAGTATTCAAACCCGGTAAGCTCTAATACCAAGTTGTAACGCCCTCAAAAATACACCCATAAATCATACATTCAAGACATCCATAAACTTAAGAGAGTAAACAATAATTCTATTTATCAGAGTATTCATTACAAAAGATATTACATGTTGACAACAAAAGCAAATGCCCTATAGGCTTACAACTTTCCAAGTCAACACTTGGGTTCAACAAAAATAGAGTTCTAACTCTTTACACAAAATAAGCCCTTGGCTTGATATACATGTAATACAAAAAGATAATCCCAAAAGATAAGCCTTCAACTTCTACAACCTCCCAAGCTAAGACTTTGGAGGCGGCATATCACCTGCACCTGAAAATAATGTCCCATATAGGGTGAGCCAACGTCCAATAGAGATATACTAAACATAATATGAGCAATAACTAAAACATGAGCATTCGATAAATGTTAACACTGGTCAACCAACTTACAGCACAATCCAATTTCATGGCAAATATGTCCATGTTTCATTTTACTTTCCTTTACTTAACCAATTTTCAATTCATAAACATGGCTCAGAACCTGGCCAAACAATTAAATGAGAATACAATTCATATCAACAATACTTTCCATTTCAAATGAGGTAACAACTCATATCAAAACACTTCCATACTTCACAATGGATACACATATTTGTTGTATCAATGTCACATCAAAACACTTCCATACTTCAAAATAGATACACATATTTGTTGTATCAATGGAGTCCATCCCCTATCTCCTCCCAAATAATATCCGGTTTAGGAGTCCATCCCTTATCTCCTCCCAAACCATGGAGTACATCCCCTATCTCCTCCCACACAATACAATGTATATAAACAATTATCATATACATGATCAATCAATACACATATTTGATGTATTATTCCAACCGTCATATTCAATGACATATTCAATCGATTAGTTTTAATTCGCCTAATCATCATGCAGTGACTACAACAATCAAGACTATCCTCCACCGATAGCCCAAAGCAATTATTTCTAAACAAATAATAAATGCATCAACAGATAAAATTATCCACAATTTCAAAGGTGAGTGATTAATCAATCCAACTCCACCATTCATTCTCATAATTACTCAATTTCATTATTTCCAACTCAATTTCATGCTTCCATAACTTTCCAAATTAATTATACAAATTAATTCATAACAACAAATTAGGGCTTTCCTCCCCCTTTTCTCAACATTGACCCAAGGCTCAAATATCTTCAACAAACATCAATAATCTCATTTTAAGACCCAAAATACACATGTGTTGGTCAAAATAACAAAACCCCTCTTTATTCATTTTGAAACCCTAACACCCAAAATTACTCAACCTCAACATTAAATCAAAATGACCATAAGTTTATGTCAAAGATCATAAAAATGAGTAGTTATCCCTACCTCAAGAGATAAGACCAAATGGAGAAGATGAAGAATAATTCTTCATCTTCGTGTATGGGTGCCGCACGTACGGGTATGGGTGCCGCACGTGCGGGACTCCGCTGAGTCCGAAAATCTGCTTTTTCTTATTTTCTTGGGCTGAGTGTATATCATTTTATAAATCTCCCTCTCTCTCTAAAACCCTTTTCTCCTCCATCTCTCTACATTTCCTACATCAAACCTCACTAGATCTTTGATTTCTCCAAATCCATAAACATTTTGACCCTTGTTCCTTGATTAAAATTGGAAAACTCTCCAAGGGCTTCGTTGTGTGTGGTGAGGATTGGGTTTCGTCACCGTTGATTTTGGGCTTTCATCTCTTTTCCCTCCAAGAACTTGAGGTAGGGATTTTCTTAGAGTCATATATATTTTTGCAAGTTTATGTTGATTTCAAAAATTTCCTTTGATGGTATTGAAAAGTTGGTTTTTGGCTCAAGAATGTTGGTGGTTTTTTGAAAATGGGTTCATCTCTTGTTATCTTTAAATGATTTTCTTGAGGATTTGAACCACGTTGATTTAAGAAAGATGTTTTTGGTGAGATTCTTCCAAGAGATGAGGAAGTGTCTAGTTTTGATGAAAAACCTAGAAATTGGGGGTTTTGGAAGATGTTGAGAATCTATGGATTTTCTTTGTGCCAAATGATTGAATAAGTGGAAATTTCATATTATTGTATACAAAATGACAATTTTCTTGGTATATGAAAATTGATGGATTTTTGTTGGAATTTATTGTTTAAGTGTATATATATATACTCATGAAATGACAAATTATTGAGGACACATGAGATGTGGAATTGTTGCCACACTTGGTTAGATATAAAATTCATATGTGATATATGTTGAAATGCATTGGAAAGGGAAGTGGAAAATTGTGATCACCAATGGAGCATTTGTGTGGAAGTTTGGTAAATGGTAGGATGTTGCATCGCATGGATAATCATTACATTGCATAGTCGATTATTGCATTGCATGGATAATTGTTCCATTGGCACTTCAATACCTTGCATGTTATGAATATTAAATTGGGATTTGAAACTTTGCATTGAGAAAGAAATATTGTGAAATAAGATTTATTGAAATGTCTTGGGGTAAATACGTTGGTAAGTCTGGGTATGAGGTGTAGATGAAATTGATTAAGTTGGCCTGAGTGTCTGGGGTGAAAGACCAAAAACACATGCGGAGGAGCTACCACGTGCCTTCCGGTTAGCTACCGATGAAGTGGGGATTTGGTTGTGCTAGTTATGCCTACTTGCAAACACCAACTTAGGGATTACCTGAGTCGTATTTACCGCCCCTTTGAACTAAATTGATAATTTTTGAATGGTTGAGATTTCAAGTTATCATTGAGCATGATGGTTTTCAAAGGATGAAAAATGTGACTTTCTTTCAAAAGGCATAACATGGCATGTGCATTTCATTTAAGAAACTTGTATAAAATGTATATACTTTGTTAAGAATTTCCTACTGGGCTTTATTGTAATGACCCTCATCCTCGTCTTAGCCATGTTCATGTGCATCTGCATGACTTTGTTTTGTTAAGCTTGCATTTGTAGATTTTGACTTGTTTTGCCTAAAGTAAAGGTCCTTGTCTTGTTTTGTGCTTATGTGATTTTGCTTGAGTATTGTTTGTATGCTTTGTTCCTTGCTTGGTGTGTGTAGCCGAGGTCATCTTAAGCCTAGGTCACACCTTTGAACCTCTTACACCTAGGACCATCTTGGAACCACCTTGGTTGACCTCCACTTCCACCCTAGCATATTGGCCGAGATGTCATCATCTAGGCCGAGGTGTGCATCACCTAGGCCAAGATGTGTATCATCTAGGCCGAGATGTTACCATCTAGGCGTCCTAAATCTTTGATCCTTGCACCTAGCGATCTTGTTCCGAGACTGGTATGACCTAGACCGAGGTGTGGCACAGCTAGGTTGAGTGTTATCCTTCCTGGCCGAGATCATTTAGACCTTACTTGCCGAAGCCTATGTCTTGATCCGAGGTCATTGCCTTGTCAAAGTGCCCTTGTCACCTTACTTGTTGTACACCTTTTGTCATGCTCTTGTCTTGTCATTCAGTCACCTTTTTTAGGAGATCTAACCAGTTGTTGCCACGTGTCCCAGCAGAGGGTTAAGTCAGCCAGCAGAGAGAGAAAACATATCATTTTGTCATATCCTAGCCTTGTAGAGAGAGAAGCTCTAGGAAAAGGGAAGAAGAAGTTCTTAGAGGGAAAGCTAGATTTCCAAGCTTGATCTTCACACCTTGAACCATTAGATTCGTGTTTTGAGGTTAGATTCTTGATCTACTCTTGTTGTTCTTTATGTTGATCTAATCGCATTGCATGATCTAGCATGATTCATAAGCCATGCATTGATTTAAAGTTTGGTTTTAGAAAGAGAAAATGATGTTCTTGTGTTCTTGAAGAAAAGTCTTGTTTTGATCCAAAAGTTTATAACAAGTTCCATGTTTTTGTGTTTGTTTCCAAGAGATCTTCAACTACGGGTACCCAGGTCCATGTTTTTGAACTCATCTCATGAAATCTCAGATTTTGAATAAAGAAGTTATGATTTTGGCATTCACGATTCTTCATGTTCATGTTCTTCATGTTCTTCAAGAGGAAACCCAGATTTTCCAGACTTCATTTCCCTAATGCTGTGTTTGGTTGAGGGATTTGAAGAGAGATTTGGAAAGAGAAAGGGAAAAGGTGTGTGAAACTAAGTGAAATATAGGCATATTTTATTTACATTTCACCTACCTTTTCCATTTCCCTTTCCAAATCCCTCCCCAAATCCTCCAGCCAAACACAGCATAAGTGTGGTCACCGAGACCCACTCTTGCCTAGACCTCACACCTAGGCCAAGCATCGTATCTCACCTTGGCCTACCTTGCATGATCACCTGCACTTTAGTTTATCTTGCATGCGCACCTAGGCCTAGGAGACCATACCTCGGCCAAGAGGTGTGGGACCTCGGCCAAGACCTGGTTGGTACCCAGCATGTTTTCCCGAGATGAGAAACAGTGTTTTAACTCCCAGCACATGTTTTGCTTTGTCTTGACTTAGTTTTGAAAGGAATGCCGAGATTATTTACACTCATGTAAAGCCTGTTCTAGGGATACATTTCATATCCATCTTTGAGCATCTCTTCTTGTCTTCTTGAAGTACATTCAATGGGATTTATTATGTGTTTGTAGGCCTTGGATCCTTGCTTTAATCCCCACACCTGAAGAGCTATGTGAGTGGTATTTTTAATAAAGCTATGTTCTAACGTTTTGATAAAAGCTTTGCTTGCTTCGTTTTGGAAAAGTGTTTGTTCAAGTATGAATGATTATTCCTAGTTTTGTATCAAGTATTATCTTGTTTTGATGACATTCTTGGAAAGTCCTTAGTGCTAGGGGATTATAATGCAACTAGTACCCTTGTTTGAGATATCTCCCTTCCCACCGACAGTCTTGTACGGGTGGGTTTGTCTAATCAATTTCGGGTCAATTATTCCCTTGTTTTGTCAGAAATGTCATCCCTTGTATTATATTGATGCTAGTAAGCATCCCTTGAGGCTTTGAAAGACTTGATAGATGAACTTGGTTCATCCCTTGAGTTTGTACAAGATATGCTATGTATTGTTTTGATAAAGATCTCGAATATCATTCATTCAAACCTTTATTACTAATATTATTCACTGAGTATCCAAGCTCACCCTCTCCTTATATATATGTAGGTGATGAGCATGAAGGGGGTGACGCCTAGATGTTATTTGCAAGTTGTTTTGGATTCGTGTTTTGCTAGCATCTTGAAGATTATACTTCTTAGCTTTCTAATTCATTTCTTTTGTATATGTCGGCTTGAGAAGCCTTTTGATCAAGATGTAACATGTACTTATTTTATTTGTATCCAGGGTGTACACCATGTTAGAATATATGTCATTTCAGCTCTTGTGGACTATTTAGATTTAAATTTATTGCTTCCGCACATGTAAGCCCCATATGTATACTCTGATTGTGTGTGACCTTGTAAGTTGGCCTTTGGTAATCTCGGATTACTGGCCATCATGGCACCATTCTACTAGGAGTGAAATGGGGTCGTGACATTTATGCTCACCCCTATGGGATTTTGGTGTAGGAAAGGATGTGGCAATTCCGCCAAATTAGGGCGTGGACATGATTGTTGAGAGCATATGGCTCCTCTTTTGTTGTGATATATTTTTTCTAGCTGAGGGCTATAGTTGTATGGGTCTGAGAGACCATTTTTGTGTAATCGGGCTTGAGTCTTGGAAATTGTAAGCCCTTGAGGGCATTTATTTATTTATTTATTTAATTTTAGTTTTGATGCTCTACATGCTATAGATTCATGTATTTGACATCAATGAATGTATAATTTGCATGTGGATCTATTTTTTTGTTCAAACCTTAAAGATCAAGTAATGTAAAGGTTGGAGAATTACTTCTTTTCTTATAATGAGCGTTGGTTGATGTAATGAATGATGTTATAAATTTGGGGGCGTTACACATAAATGTACATCCTGAATCTATAGCATGTAACACTAGTTAATGATAACAAAATAAATGCCTTACGAGCTTACATCTTTCCAAGATATTACTTGGTTACAACAAAAGAGAGTCATATGCTCTGTACATGTAAAGCCCTTGGCTTGAATAAACATTTAAACAACAAAATGGAGCCTCCAACTCCTAGGTCCTCCCAAGCTACGTCCTTGGAGAAGGCATTTCGCCGGTACCTAAAAATGGTTTCCCAAGTAGGGTGAGCCAAAGCCCAGCAGAGACAGTCTAACACAATATATGAGGTTTAACTAAGATATAAGTGTTAGATAAACATCAATGTACATTCTTCTCGTGACCATTCAGTACCGATACACATATCTCAATTCATTTCCATTTATCCATTTCGAGTTAATTCATTTCATTTCAAGTCATAAGTCAAGTTTATAATTCTCTAAGTAACCCAACCGAGACTACAACTCAGTGGTTCTTAATCAACAAAACTATCACACAAGCACTTTAACCTTGCCATTTTACAGAAATTTCATCCTCGAGATCGGCACCCATATATACATAAGATTTCGGGACTTTCACCCTGGACACTCCGGCCAACTTAATTTTCAATGGCATCCATCCCCTATCTCTTGCCAAACAATGGAGTACATCCCCTTTCTCATCCAAAAACGATATACATATACAATGTATTTAAAGCATCGCCATATTCAATGACTATCCACAACACATATTCAATGCCTCAATCATACCGTCATATTCAATGACACAATTTAAATGATTAGTTTCAATTCACCTAATCCTCATGCAATTTCTACAACAATCATAGCTATCCTCCACCGATAGCCCAATACAGATATTTCTAAGCAGATATACAATCTTTAAAACAGATAATTCATCAAATTTCCATAGGTGTGTGATTAAACAAATCTAACTACACCATTCATTTATACCTTTCCCCAATTTCACATTTCTCACACCAATTTCATTATTTGTACAAAATAATTATTCAAGACATATTAGGGCAAATTTCCCCCTTTTTCAAATATTAACCCAAAGGTTAAAATCCACTATTCTAACACAAGATAGCCTCATATCCAAAACCCTATAGTCATTTATGTAGCCCAACATGGAAACCCCTCTTTTCAATTTGAATCCGAACCCTAAGTTTACTCAAAAAAACTCCCAAATCTCACCATTTATACATAACAACAAATAACTAGGTTAAAAATCATAATAAAGTGTAGAATATCCCTACCTCAAGTGTAGAAGCTCAAAGGAGAAGTGGATAAACTTCAAAAATGTCGGAACCAAACTCTATTCAGATGAAATTGTAGCCCTTGAGATGCTCCAACTCTTTAACAAAGGTATTGGGGTAGAGAACCCACTACATCAAGTTCAAAAAGTATAGAGAGAGTGTGTTTTAGAGAGAGAGTGTGTAGATTTAGGTTTTTGGAAAGTTTTAGAGAGAGAGATGAAAAAGTGATATAAAATGTCACTTTCGCGATCTGATATATGCACAGTCAGCTCGAGCGGAAGAGTTGACGCTTGAGCGTCATACACAAAGTTTCGTTTCGCTGGAGCGCAAAAAGTCCCGCTCGAGCGTAAAATGCACACTTCCAGTACTTTGGCAGACAACAGACAAACCGCTCGAACACAAAAAATGTTGCTCAAGTGCCCACCCGCTCAAGCGTGGAAAACACCCCTCCAGTATTTTGCAGACGCGCAAAGTACTAAGTGTTTGTGAACCTCGTTCTAGTGCAAGAAGGCCCACTCGAGCGGAAGACCAAAATTCTGGGCAACAACATTCAAGACCAACTAGCAACCAACCTATTCTAAACACGCCCAAGGCATTCCAAAACTCAATTTCACAGAGGAAAATGAAGAAAAGACATCAACAAGAATATTAAACCACAAGACCCGAGTCCGGAATATATCGACTGACGGGTCCAAATTAGAATTGCTATAGAGGAGATTGGCCTTGTAAGGGTTAGTTTTTTGAAAAAAATGGCGAAAATAATAAAATATGTTCTTCATTTTTTTCAGGATTGAACTCCCGAACATATAATTGAAATTCGGAAACACAGGCCCAAACATTGTTCTTTTGTTCGGGAAAGCATTCCTAAACAAATAAGTAATGTTAGGGAATGCAGGCCCGAACATGAAAATTTCTTAACACATTGAACGGTCAAAATTGTTAACGCTTGCAGAAGTTTTCATTTTTTCAAGTTCGGGAATACAAGCCCGAACAAATAAGTAATGTTCGGAAATGCAGGTCCGAATATGGAAATTTCTTAACACATTGAACGGTCAAAATTGTTAACACTTGTAGAAGTTTTCATTTTTTTTAAGTTCGAGAATATAGGCCCGAACATGGAAATTTCTTAACACATTGAATGGTCAAAAATTTTAACACTTGCAGAAATTATTGGAAGTAGCCCAAATCCATTATCAGGTTGAAAAGTTATTCCTTCATCGCATAACTTTGATAATATTGCTGCGTAGTTTTTTTGCTGAACTCACAATTTTATATTATCTACCAACAAAACCAACCAAACCAATTATTATAATTTTTTTCCTACAAGAGAAAAAATTATTATGAGAAAACTAAGAAATTATGTATATGTGTGTATATATATATATATATATAGAGAGAGAGAGAGAGAGAGCATACCAACAGTGACAATGGTGGATGAGATAATAGAGACAGTAATCACATTGGCTCTTCTTCTTCTTGGTGGGTTTTGTTAGGGTTTTTTGGAAGAGGAGTTTTTTTAGAGTGTGGGGGTGCGGGAGGTGTGCATTCAATGGGTGAAATATTTTTTAAAAGGATAATTTTGGTATTATTTGGGGACAGGAAAAAGAAATTTTGAGGGTTTCAAAATTTAAAGTGGGGGCCTAAAGAAATGATGGGTCCAAAATAATTCATGAGGTAGTAATAGCACCACTCATAATTTTAGGATAAATTATCAATAAGTCCTAATAGTTGAACTTAATTTCCATCAAGTCCTAAGAAAATCATTGCTAAAAATAATTTTTTATGACAATTTTTTGCATGTCACTAAAATTGACAATTATAAACTTCTTTTGTCACAATTTTTATAAATTGTTGCTAAAACTTGCAATTAGTGACGTTTTTTTGTGACAAAATTTTCAAATTGTCACTGAAAGTTGAAAATAAGTGACATTTTTTTGTGGTGATTTTTTAAACTGTTGCTAAAACTTATAATTAGTGACATTTTTATGACAAAATTTTTAAACTGTTATTGAAAACTAACAATTACTGACTTTTTTAATAATATTTTATGAAAAACGCCGTTAATTATCATAAAACCAATTGGACAATAAATCCACCTATTACAACCTGCATGTAAGTCCCCCAAATTTACTGAAAAATCAAACTTATAAAAAAACATAACGGCAAATTATATTGATAGTCCTTGTATTTTGATCCTTCAGTTATTTTGGTCCCTATAATTTCAATTAATTAGATTTTCATCATGAATTTATGATTGTGTCTCAATTTAGTCCAATTGAATACAATTGTTAGCATTTTTTAATAAAAAATAAGCACAAAAGTGGCATGTGTCATGAATTTATAGGAAAAATTATAAGTCTACTCATCTCAGTGAGTTAACCTTAATCAATTCGGTGATAATATTTTTATCAACAGCACTAACTATATTATCAATTAGACCAAATTAACATAAAATCTAAAATTAAGGATCAAAATTGAGCCAATTAAAAATATAGGGACCAAAATAGCACTAGTGACAAAATGTAAGAACTACCGATGTAATTTGCCTAAAACATAATCTTATGGTATCCAATCAAGATTATTAAAGATTTTCTTAAAGCTTATAGACAATATTATGAAATTTATTAATAAAATCAAGTTAGTAACGTTGAGAAAAGACTTGCACGCTATGTTTTCTAAAGGGGTAAAGCGGTTTTGTCTCAAATCATAAGGGGTAAAATATATTTCTCTTATATTTGCCATTTGTTTTTTCAAATTCTTTTACCTATTCATGATTCAAAAACAATTTTATTCATAATACAATGACGATTACATTTGTTTACCAAAAATTATATATTATGAGTAGTAGTTACTGTTACCCAGAAAGCAACCCAAGAGGAGGGGTGAATTGGGTTTCTTAAATAAATTACTAAATTAAAAAGTTAACCCAAATAATAAACAATTAACAATATGAAACAATAAAGATGAGTAATAAATTAAAATATAATCCAAATAAGGAATAGATGCAATATGAATGAGACTAAGAGCATCCTTATCAGACTACCTAAATTTTATCCTAAAATATTATTAAAAAATTCATTCCTTATTTTAGGAATAACTTTTTCATCTACTTCTCCCAACAAACTCTCTATTCTTTCTCTATTCTATTAAAATAACATTTTTAATTACTTTTAAATTTAAACTTTTTTTAATAATAAAATAATAAAACACAAACGCGACACACAACAACATAGCAGCATAACAAGATAGCAGGAACAATGCAAAGGGGCAATTGACCAGGTGGTCAACCGGCCGGACGACCGGGCAGTCGACCGATCAACTTAATTTTGAACATTTTTCTTCTTTGGCTCCAGACTCTCACGGGACATCCAGGGGGACGTCTGAAAGGACATCCTTTGCGAAATAAAATAAGAGTTTATCAAATATAAGGGAGCTACTATAGCGATCCTGGTTTTGACCCGACCTTTGTTATACTCCGAACTCGGGTTCCATGGTTTAATATTGTATCCATGTCTTGTTTTTCTCCTTTAACTATTTGAATTTGAGTTTTGGAATATGTTGGGCATGTTTGGAGCTGGTTAGTTGCTAGTTGTTCAAGTTGTTGTTGTCTAGAAAATAGCTTCTTCACTCGAGCGAGGCTTCTTGCGCTTGAGCGAGCCTTGTGTAGACGTGCCCGAGAACTCCCGGCTCCGCGCGTGAGGGCGCGAATTTCGTTTGTTCTTTAGCTACTACAAGTTCGGACTCAATGTCACGGTTTTGAATCTAATCTCGCAAAGTGCAACGCAAGACTGATAAATCACCAAAGAGTCCAAATCTAGCAAATCATTTTGGAAAACTGATTTTAATAAAGAAGTGCCAAACATGAACTACTTTGCCAGAAACAGAGTCACCACCTAAATATTTTATTTGCGAAATTTAGGAAACCCTGACTCGTGCCTAAGGCCATGTGTCCGTCATCACCAAAGTTGCCTCGGCTCGGGAACTTGGGTACGAGAGGGGAAGGTCATGCAATGAGCACCCCCGCTCGCCCGATCAAAGATCGGCCTATACTAAGCATGATATTTTGTTTTTGAAAACACATGTGCTCCTATTCCAGTTATTAACCTAGAATTTACTATGTGATGCGCACAGTATACAAGTATAGACTAGATCGTCTAAGTTGGAACAAAACATGGCATGTTCGCTTGTTTGAAAACGGTTTGAAGTTTGCTACTCGCAAGTAGGCTAAAGTGCGGATTTCAATGAATTGTTCCAATTCAAGCAATCCAACCTTCACCCACAGGCATTCAGGCAGTTATATCAAATAAGCAGTTAGCCTCATGGCAAGCATGCTTTCATGGCAACACTTACACATATGCAGTATGCTAAAGCGTAAACACTCACAGTGTACTCCGAACCAAAACAGAGAACTAGTTAGAAATCATGTATGATCCTAATTCATGTTAAGATGGCAAATGCAACACATGCAGAAATGCAGCTAAAATAGGCTCAGCTATTCTAAGATGTCATGTGAAATGCAACTTGGTACATGTATTCAAATTGGAATTGAAATACAATGCAGTTAGTATGATGCGCTGAGCCCGGTGCATACAATACAGATGAATGATGCACGCATGCGACGCATAAGGTATGCTAATCGAAATATGCCCTAAAACTAACCATCGTAAGCAGTTAAGTAAAAGGGAGAAAGAAATGGGGGTTGGAAGACATGCATCACACACACGCACGCTTATTACAACAGTTGGCCCTCTCGAGGGAGGGTCCGAATAAGAAGCTAACTAGCTAATCTAAGCTAATTAAACTAATTATTACAGGCCAAAATTAGCTAATTAACAAGCTAACTAATTAAGCTATTACAAAACAAATAAGCAGCTAAATGCATTAACTACTTAAGTACAAAACCAAAGTGTAAACTAGCTAAGTAAAGCAGTAAAACAGGAACTTCAGAGGGAGAAAAATGCATGCACGTCCGGTCGCCTAGTTCGGAAATCCGTCGCGATGCCCCAATTTGCCTCTGTTTGCAATTGTTTTCAGAACCTTGCACCAAGCTCCAGAAAGCTTCAAACTCACCTTGGAGACCTGTAGGAGGGCTGCTAACTAGTTGTTGAGGAAGGAGACCACCTGCCGACCACTTTCTTTGCTGAAAAACCAGAAAAAGTGGTCGGCCAGCTAGTATTACTAGTCGGCCGACCAGTTGTTGCTGCCAAATTGCAATTTGCTACAACAGAGAGCAAGAAAGGGCATGGCAATGTATTTGTAAGATATGTGTGTACGACCACCCTCCCTATCATTTCATAGGCTCAAGGGCGTGTGGTTCTCAACCCTCGGGCCACCAATCACGCATCTCGATGCATGATGGCCGAGAAGCCAAATTGCACAATTCAATGTAAAATGAATGCACAGATAAACACATAGAGCCTAAAACTCTATCATGTATAGTCAAGAGTGTCGGCGACCGAGAATTGAGGCACGTTTCATCACTTCAAGTATGAAACGTCCCTCGTTTCCCATGTATGGACTGACACCTAATCCAAACACAATGCAACAAGTAACATGGCATACACAAGGCAATGCAACTCAATGTAATGTAACATTAGCATGCAACTCAAGTATGCAAGGGGCAAGCATGCAACAACATGCAATGCGACATGATCAAACTACCAATGCTAAGGGCATGCATTCCCAATGCAAAGCAACAACTTGGCATACACAATGCGGATAACAACATAGCGTACTCAATGCTCTGAACTACATGGCATACACAATGCTCAATGAACTTAAACCAAAATGGACAGACCTCAGCCATGCCCAAATCAGTGGCCATAATGATGAAACTAAGGCACAAAAAGCATATACAAGCATGCACATGCAAGGGCACATTGACTAGGCATAAGAGCACAACTCTCAAGAGTGCTCAAGGAGTGACAAATGTGGAAGTGTAACAACACTAAGTGCACTGAAATAAGGTATGAAATGATGCCAAATCACTTAAACAATACAAGCATAGCATGCAAGGGTCCTTAAAGCATGAAGCTAGCATAGAGGACTACAAAAGGGGCATGCAATACATGGCACAAATGCATGAACCAACCATGGACAAAGCTCAAATAGGTCTAAACAAAGACCAAAACATGCTGAGATGAGGGCTCAAAGACCTAGGCAAGATGGCATACAAGCTAAGCCATAAACTAGGCAACAATGCACAACCCTCAAAGGCACTTAAAGAATGAATGAAGTGAGAATATGGCAATACTACATGCTCTGAAATGTCATGTTAAATGATGCCAAATCATGTACATGATGCAAATGAAGCATGCTATGGTACCCAAAGCTTGAAGCTAGCATAGGCACTTGCACTATAGCTATACAAAACATGAAGCATATGGTCGAGGCAACCCAAAACAGTCCTATAACATGTCAAAATGAGTCTAAAACATGCATGGAAGGAAGCCAAAATAAGCTAGCATGAAGGGTATAAGGCATGATGAATACAAGGCCAAAAGGACGGATTACACTATACCTACCAAGACCAAGCATGAGATGGATTCGCCAACAAAAATTAGAGTTATATCATGGAAAAATAACCCCAAATACATACTGAAATGATAGCTCGCAAGCTTAGGCATGAAAGCATACGCAATGATTCATGATAAGGCATAAAGGGCAAACCCTCCAACGCATTGAATGAGTGAAAGATGCAAGTGTATGACCACACTACATGGACTAAAATCACATAATATATGATGCCAAATCATTCAAATAGGCCAAGCAATGCATGCTAGTGGACTTGATACACAAAGCTAACAAGCTAGAATGCACTATAGCTATATAAAGCATGGCATGCATGACCAAGACAACACAAATCAGAGCTAGAGCATGCTAAAACATGGACAAAAAATTCTTAGAGTTAAGCCAAAAGCATGCTAGAATGACATGTTAAAGCATGAGACACATTAGGCTAATTCATGGAATTACACTACAAGTACATGGAGCATGCATAGGGCTATTAAACCAAACCTTAACAGAGGTATATCATGGTAAAAAAACACCAAGAACATGCTGAAATGGACTCAAAACAAGCTAGGAAGACATGCTACTTCATAAAGCATACAAGACTAGTTTGTGAGATTACACTACAAGTGTATTATGCATGCAAGGGATGATCAAGACAACAAAAAACTGTGGCATGCCATCTCAAAATAACCCCAAATACATGCTAAGAACAAGCCAACACAAGCTTAATAAACATGCTCAAACATGAGGCATATGAAGCAAGTATACAAAACACAAGGAGAGGGGATGACCCTCTCCTATTTGGGACCCCAAAACCACCTTTCCACCACTGAAAATCCTTTGGATTTCAGTGGTAGAAAGGTCATGCAAAGGCTAGAACAAAAGACAAAAGGGATGGCTCAAAACAAGGCCTAACAAGGCCTAAGAGGGGGTAGACCACCCCCAACAAAAAAGTGACCTTAACCAAACATTTTAAGCATGCAAAAATAAAACTTTTTGTAGTTAAGAGTTAAGCTTAAAACAGCATGCAAGTAGGGCTAAAAGCTTAAGCACAAATGGGGGTTTAAAGGTTAAAAGCTCACCCTTGAAGACCACCTTCAAAGCTGCAACTCCAGCAGCTTCTTTGACCTCAAACCAGTCCAAGAACTCCAAAACAACCCTCAAGAAGCCTCAGCAACAAAAGGATGGTGTTTTAGTGTGTGTTTGTGTGTTAAAGTATGATAAAACTACACTTTAAGGCACAAAACAAGAGCAAACAAGGAAATATAGATACAAATGTATATCTATCTCTCCAGCCACAAAATTCTAAACCTAGAGGAGGGAGGGGGAGCCTCCCTCTTATAGAGAACAAAAGCAAAGCTTGTTGAGTAAGCTTGGGTTCAAAGGCCATCCCTCCATACACGTGTATGGAGGATGGTTCTAGTGCCTTCCAGCTATGACAGCTGGACTCAAAATATCTCCAAAAAGGTGATAAAAAGCAGCCGACCACTTGAAGTGGTCGGCCGACCACCACAAGTGGTCTCCCAAGAACAAAACTAGTCGGTCATAGGTGGGAGTGGTCTACACACTGAAAGCAAGGTGGAGGTGGGGTGGCCGACCAAAAAAGATGGTCCAAAGACCAAGAAAACCAGTTAGCTGACTAGAAAATTGGTTGGCAGGAGGAAAAGTGGTCTCCAAGGAGAAAAATTGGTCTCCCACCCTTGTACCACCTTCCAAAAGAGGAAAACAAGGTTTGTACCAAAGACAAACCAAAACGGATGCAAGACGAGAGATCGGGAGGCAAGACGCGCAGCCGGGAGCCTCGAAAACTGGTCTACGAGCATCAAAAGTGGTCTACGACCACAAAAGTGGTCACCCAGACCACACTGTTCTTCTAGGTAGAGGCAACAAGGTGTGGTTCAAAAACCATGCCAAACGGAGAACGTTAAGCGGTCCCGAGACAAGGTGCGCGGCCGAAGGCTCCAAAAATCGAAAACTAGTCTCCAAACGGGAAAAGTGGTCTACGACCACGAAAAGTGGTCTACGACCACAAAAGGATGGTCTACAAGACCTCTCCCTCCCTCCAGGGAAGAGAAAACAAGATTCGGTCCACAAACCGAGCCAAAGCACAAAGAGTTCAGAGGCCCGGAGGCAAGGCTCTCAGCCAAAAACTTCGAAAACTCGAAACGAGCTCAAACATGCATAATCACCGAGCGCTCAATCGATGACGTCTGAGTCTTAAGGTTAGTCAAAAATGGGGTGTCTACACCTTGTGAAATTTTCTTCTTCGCTCGAGCGATACTTCTTGCGTTCGAGCAAGCTTTGAGTGCTCTCAGTATTTTGCCCAGACGCAGAATTTCTGGAAAGGTTGAGGTCTCCCGCTCGAGCGAGGCTTCTTACGCTCGAGCGAGGGTGTGCGTCTGTAAAACTTCTGAAGGTATGTATTCTGCGCTCAGGCGACACTACTTGCGCTCGAGTGAGGTCACTTGTTATGTCTAGTCGCTCGAGCGACAACTCCTTTGCTCGAGCGAGGATCGCGTATATCAGTTTGCAGTTGAGCAATTTTATATTACTTTTTTATTTCCTTTTTGCTAAAAACCCTAATCCGGCACCCTCTCTCTCTACGAATACTCCTTGATCTAAGCATCTCTCTACCCTACTCCCTTTGATAATGTGACAGCCGGGTCTCTTCCTCTCTTCCTTTTTCCTTCTTTTTGGTTTCGTCCTCTTGTTTCCATTGGGTTTGAAACATTCAGAAGTCATTTTCAATTAAAGCTCTCATTTCTGTTTTGGTTGTCGGGTAAACTTCATTGGTTTCAGGAGATGCGGGGTCAGGTCCGAAGTGCCCGGGAGCGAAACGGAAAAATTCTGAGCTATTGGGCCAGGGCCGCACGTGCCGGGCCCTAGGCCGCATGTGCGGGATAGGGGCCGCACATACGGGAGGCCAAGACGCACGTGCGGGAAGAGGGGATTTCTTAGGGTTGCTTTATGCTTAAATTGCACGAGCAGGATGAGGTGCGGGAGAGGGGCACCGCACGTGCGGGGGTGAGGGCCGCACGTACGGGGAAGGCACTCCGCACGTGCGGGGAGGTGCGCTGCACGTGCGGCAGACAGGGCAGTCCGAGCCTCTGTTTTTATTCCTCTTTTTGGCCGAATTGTATCTTATTTTTCGGCATTTCTCTCACCGTCTAAACCCTAATTTCTCCCTCTTCTCTCTAGAAACTCTCACCAATACACTAAAACTCTTTGATTTCATCATCCCTTGGATCAAGATTTACCATCATCATCACCTCTCCATCTCAAGCCTTGAAGATCAAAAGCTAGGGCTTTCTTTGTGTAGGAGAAATTGAAAGATTCTCCCTCTTGAAGCTAGGGTTCCATCTCCATTTCATCATCAACCTTTGAGGTAGGGTTCTCCTTTGAGTTATATATATATATATATATATATTTATGTGAGTTTTGATTGTTTTAGAAAACTTCTCTTACTATTTCGAAAATGAGGTTTTGTGGTTCAAGAAATGGATAATTTTGTAGAATAAACTTCATCTTGTTCTCTTAAAAGATGTTTTTCTTGAAATTTTAGACAAACATGATTGAGATTAGGGATAAAAATAAGGTTTCATGAAAGAGATGGGAAATGTTAGGGTTTTGTGAAAAACCTAGAGATTTGGGGTTTTCTTAAATGAAAAGAGATAATGGTTCATGTTGCTATATATATATACATGATTGTGGATGTATTGTGTAAACCATGATGGATGTAGAAATGAGGAATAAGTGGTGACATACAAATGAATATATCTTTTTGCATTGATGAATAAATTTTTAACATATCAAAGACATTGAATAAGGAGGTGAAATCTCTACCTTTTTATGTTTCGAATTAACTAAAATGTTGCAGGTGCATGAAGGGTACCTTGTTGTTGTTCATGGATATTTGATATTAAATGTTTGGTCATTGACGGAATAGTATGGGAAGAGAAAAAAAATGTGAATTTTGGACCTCTATGGAAGGTAAATTGTGGCTATGAATGATGTGGTGAAGGAAGTGTAGTAGCATGTGTAAATGTTGCATTGACATGACTTGAGTCTTGCATATCATGAAAGTAGTTTTTTTTTTTTTTTTTTAACGGAAACCCGAACCTTTTTTGAGAATGAATCAATGTCAATGGAACTATGGAAATGTTAAAGGGGTAAATACGTTGGTAAGTCTAAATAGGGGGTGTAGTTGAAGTTGATAAGTTGGCCTGAGTGTCCATAGTGAAAGAGCAAAAAGCCGCACCGATAGGTGTCGAGCCTTCCGGTTAATACTGGTAAAAATGACAGTTTGGGTGGTACTTGTATAGTCAACTTGCAGACACCAGCCTAGGGATTACCATAGTCGTATTTACCGCCCCTCTCGAGTAAATTAGAAGTTGGAATTAATGAGATTGAAAATGTTGTTGAAAGCATGGCATATGATTATTTTTTAAAATAGCATAACATGGCACCGCATTGCATTGCATTAAATGTTGGGCATCTCACATAAATGTATATACTTTGTTAAGGTTTCCGTACTGGGCTTTATGCTCACCCCTATGGGATTTGGTGCAGGTAAGGACGTGGTGATCACGCCAAGCTAAGGGTGAAGATATGTTTTGATGAAGAGCAGTCTTGCTCTTATTTTGTTGTGATATTTTTGTAAGCCAAGGGCTAATGTGTTTGGGTCCGAGAGACCATTTTGTGTAACCGGGCTATTGCCTTGGAAGATGTAAGCCCTTAAGGGCATTTTATTATTTCAAGACTAGATGCTTCACATGCTATAGATTCATGTGTTCCTTATCATTGAATGTATATCTGCATGTGAAACTTTTGTATAGACTCATTTATTATTCATGCAAGATGGAAGGATTACTATAATTGATGTGGGATTGCTAATTCATGTGGGTAATTTATATTGAATTATTTCGGGGCGTTACAGATAAAGAGTTAGAGCACCTTGTGGACTTCCTCTTGATCCGAGCAAAGTCGAGTTTGGACACTTCTGAGGTTCTTCTTTATCTCCTTTGAGCTTCTACACTTGAGGTAGGGATATTCTACACTTTAATATGGTTTTTAACCTAGGTATTTGTCATTTTGTATAAATGGTGGAATTTGGAAGGATTTTGGTGAAGCTAGGGTTTGGGTTTAAAATTTGAAAGAGGGGTTTTCTACATTGGGCTCCATAAATGTATATGGGGTATTGAATATGAGGTTACTTGAGTTAAAATGGTGAAATTTGACATTGGGGTTGATATTTGGAAAAGGGGAAAGTTTGCACTAAATTGTGTTGAATAATTCTTTTGTACAAACAATGAAATTGGTATGAGAAATATGAAATTGAGTGGATGTATAAATGAATGGTGTAGTTGGAATTGTTAAACCACTCACTCATGGAAATTTGATAAATTATCTATTGTAAAGATTGTATATCTGTTTAGAAATATCTGTTTTGGGCTATCGGTGGAGGATAGCTATGATTATTGTAGAAACTGCATGAGAATTAGGTGAATTGAAACTAATCATCTAATTATGTCATTGAATATGACGGTATGTTAGATACATTGAATATGTGAAATTGATTGTCATTGAATATAATGGTGTCTTAAATATATTGTATATGTATCTTGTTTGGGAGAAGAAAGGGGATGTACTCCAAGTTTGGGAGGAGATAGGGGATGGACTCCATTGAAATTAAGTTGGCCGGAGTGTCCATGGTGAAAGTCTAGAAATCATTTGTATACATGGGTGCTAATCACGTGGACAACATTTTGGTAAAATGGCGAGATTGAAGTGCCTATGTGATTGTTGTGATGATTGGAAGCCCCTGAGTTGTAATCTTAGTTGAGTCATCCGAAGAGCTATAATCTTGGTCTACAAATTTAAAGGAAATGAATTAAATTGAAAGGAATAGAAGGAAAAGAATTGAGATATAGATATCAATATCGCTTATCTATGTGGAGAATGTGTGTTGTCATAAGTATTGAATATAAATATATCTACTTGACATTTATATCTTAGTTAAATCTCATATATTATGTTAGTTTATCTCTGCTGGGCTTTGGCTCACCCTACTTGGGAAACCATTTTTAGGTACTGGTGATATACTTCCTCCAAGGACATAGCTTGGGAGGACTGAGGGCTGAAGGCTCTATTTTTGTCATATTTATGTTTAAATGATTATTGAAGCCGAGGGCTTTACATGTATAGAGCTTAAGACTCTTTCTTTTGTTGTAACTAAGTGATATCTTGGAAAGATGTAAGCCCATAGGGCATTTATTTTGCTATTATTAACTTGTATTACATGCTGTAGATTCAGAATGAACGTATATGAATGTATAATGCATGTAATCCCTTCTGTAATACGAACTCTATTATATGAAAGTATACCAATTATGTTATATTCATTTCTCTTATGGGTTGGGTTATTTGTATTATTTTGGGGGCGCTATAGCTACAGTGACTCCCTATTTGTAAGGAGTCACTGTAGCAATACTTATATTTGGGGGGTTGAATAGGGGAACTGCTAGGGATGTGTTTTGATAGTAAAACTCCTTATTTTTAGTAAGGAGGGAATATAAGGGAAGAGATGGGGATGCTCAAATAAAAATAAATTAAGCGAAGGAAGGGAAGAGAATGCAAACACAGAATTTATAGCGGTTCGGCTTAAACCAAGCCTACATCCACTCCTCAAGATCCTCCTTGAGAGTTCTTCACTATGCGCCAAATAGAAATTACACTCCTAACTTTACAGGTGCTAGTGAACCTTAATAATTGATCAACCCCGATCATTCCAACCAACTAGTTGTGAATCCGATGCTAGTCACACATAACCCAAGTGATTTTAAATAAAAAAATCACTCACAAAAATATAACTCTCTTTTACTAGAAAAATGATAAGGGATTGGAAACCCTTTTACAATAAAAGCTCAAACACTCAATAAATTTCTCAAAGAAAATTATATAGCTCAATAAAAAATTCCACACAATATTTTGAACTCTTAAATATCACAAATTTTCTTCACTTCACTTCTATGTCATTTTTTTTCTCCACAAATCTTATTTTATAGCCATAGAAAAAAGGAAAAAAAAAACACTAGCCATTGCAAAGAGATTCTAGGTAGGCTCCTCTTTCCTTCTATTTTTCTTTCATTTGAATTCATTAGCCTTTTGGACTTGCATCATTCTTGCCAAGAAACACTTCAAATCAATCAAAGGAAGAGAATGAATAAGAAAAGATATGGAAGTGATTTGAATTGATTTTTATTTATTTTTATATTAAATTAAAGTATTCAAAAGATGCACAATAAATTCAGTTATTTTTAAAACGGTGTAGTCTATATCAAAATGACAAATTTTATTTTCATATTTTGTGTCAAATGATTGTAAAAAAATGTGTATTAAAAAATCACAATTTATTTTATAATATTTTAAGCATCATCAAAATCAAACCATAGGATTAACAGTTACATTTGTTCATTCATAATACAAGGACGATTACATTTGTTTACCAAAAATTATATACAATGATGAAATTTGTATTAAGGTTTTGTCTCAAATCATTTGGTCTAATAGTTATGTAGTGGTCTAAGGTTATGGATTCAAATCCAATGAAAAAAAAAGTTTAGCATATTTTATTTTTATCTCATTATGAGGGTTATATTATATGATTATTGAGTTAGTTGTGATCACTATTGTTGGGTTGAGCTATTGTTAGTTAATTTTTTTTTTTGTCCAGACAACCTTAATACAAATTTTACCAACCACGCAATGATTAAGATTTGTGTTGACAATTCAATTGCCCCATTAAAATTCTAAAAAATAATTTTCCATTTACCATCTGAAATTGTGTTTTTGTTACTAAAGAATTTTCACCATGATTAATACAGTTACAAGAGCTTTCAATTTTCTTTTAGTAGCTTTTTATTTGGCCTAATGGTTATGTAGCACTATTTTTAGCGTGACACTTTTCTTTATTTACTAAAAAACCTAGATTACAGAATAATGTTTATAACTTAAAAAATAAAAAAATATATATAAATAAAAGAAACTAATACCAAATAATTTAAGTAATTATTTGCTAAATAGTAGTTCACTTGAAAATTTATGCTTTTATAAACATTAGATTATGCATCATTTTTTAAAGTAAATCTTGTAATCAAGATCACAAAAGACATAAATAATTTTAGTGGAGGGTTAATTATTGATGTAGAACAAGTAGTTACACAATTTTTGGAACAATTCGACGAATAAAAAGTAAATAAGAAGTTAAATTGAGAGTAAAAACGGAATTTTTGTGACGAGCTTGGAATCCTCCCAAACTTTGTATCTTCCTTGTGGATTTAAATTGTTTTTCATCAATTAGAATGATATTTAGCCTTATGTAATTTTCTTCGATGTGTGCACAATACATTTGCATTTAGTTCCCTCATTTTAAATTGTAACAAGCAAATTCTTAAACTTTAAGTTAGGTTTCTATGTTACTCTTTCATCCACTGGCATTAATAAAATTGATAAAAAAATTGACATATGAGCCAAACATGATATTTTTCTTGTCAAACGTCTACACTTTCAGTAAAAACTTATTTTGAACATTTTACTTTTAGTTGTGTCCTAATGTTACATGTAAGTTAATTATAATGTCTCATTAATATCATATGGATGGAAAATATATATATAGAAACTTAATGAGGTTGAATGTCATAAAAAAATGCATAAAAGATATGTAATCTGTAATTTCAATTCATCCCATGCAATATAAAACTTGAATTTAAATTACACATTTAAAAAAAATCCTATATAAAAATTCTAGACGCATAATTTTATTGTCATTGAAAATTTCAGGTCAAAATTAAAGAAGATTTTCTTAAAACTCCTAGTCAATATTTGAGAAGACTTTCTATGAAAACTAGTGACAAATCTAAGCATGTGAGGTAGATTTTTTAAATACTGAAAGACACATGTCACAAAAATTCTAATTTTTGATGCTTCCAACTAAATTCCAAAATTTCTATGACTATAAAAAGTCATGCATTTCCTTTTCCACATAATTTAATTTCGTTTACAAAAATCCCTCTAAGTCTTTTCAACAATCCATTTTTTTTCCACATAAAAGACTTGTAATTAGGGTCACTAAATATTCTTATTTGGCCCAATCAAAAAATAATAATAATAATAATAATAATAATAATAATAATAATAATAATAATAATAATAGTATTGTTCAATACAACTTACTGTAAACTAAAAACTGATAATCTAAGAATAGAAGTTAAAAGCACCCCGTCACCCAATTTTTAGAAATCTATTTTTTTCAACTTATTTAAGTTATTTCTATCTAATAAAAATGTAAAAATTGTACCAAACATAAGTAGAAGTTGTACCAACAGACTGTGCCTACAAAAACTATAAACAAAATAGGCTGCACCAAATAGGCAAAAAAGGAATTTACCCAAAGCATCTTAAACAAAAAAAAAAGACAAAAAAAAAAAAAACAAACAAACAAACAAACAACAACAGCAATAATAACAAAAATAAATAAATAAATAAAACATTTACCAAACCTCATTAATTTATAACCATTCAAAGCTTATAGTTTAGTTTAATAAAAGTGTAAAAGAGGATTACCAAAGACTTATGGAAGCATGTCACACCCCGAAAATAAACTCACGTAGCTATTACATCAACCCACTCCCAAAATGAGATATTGATCAAATTCATTTGCATGGTTCCAATGTTTACCAAAGTATTCTCACATGCCATTATACATTTATTTACTCACTAGTACATGAATCTATTGCATGTAAAAGAAATCATTATATCACAACAAATAAGGCCCTCAAGGGCCGACAAGTTCCAAGGCAAGAGCCCGGTTACACATATTGGTCTCTCGGACCCAAACACATTAGCCCTTGGCTTACAAAAAATGTCACAACAAAATAAGAATTAAGCTACTCTTCTTCAAACATTTCCACGCCCTTAGCTTGGCAGGGTCACCACATCTTTACCTGCACCAATTCCCAGAGGGTTGAGCATAAAGCCCAGTAGAGATTCCTCACAAAGTATATGCAGTTATGCCAATTCCATCAACGTAAAAAAAAATGCATATGTAACGCCATGCAAGTGCCAATTATGAAGGAAAATCTTATTTGATGCACTATTTCAAAATCATCATGTTCTCAATGATATTGAATGCACAACTTTAAATTCACCATATTCTAGATAATATTTAGCAATCTCATCAATTTCGAACTTCCAATATTTAAATCAACAGGGGCGGTAAATACGACACTGGTAATTCCTAGGCTGATGTCTGCAAGTAGACTCTACGAGTACTACCAAACTGTTATTTTTACCGGTATTAACCGGAAGGCTCGACACCTATCCGCGCGGCTTTCGGGTCTTTCACCCTGGACACAAAGGCTAACTTATCAAATTCATCTACACCCCCTATCCGGACTTACCAACGTATTTACCACATACACAGTTCCATTAGTTCTCATTACAATGATCTTTCTCAAAGTGAATGCTTTTCCAACTCATGTCATGATATGCAATAATGACTTTAAACAATTGAGAATATGATGCAACAACTACTAACTCATAGCATTCTTTTATATTTAACAAAAAGAAACATGTCTACAACCATATTCAATATCACATTTTCATTTCCTCCTTAACATGTTCTTTCACAAGATACCCATGCGTCTCCAACGCATAATTACACTTTCTCATTTCACACAATAGCCATGTGTCTTCGACACATCACCACAAGTTCTCAACACCAACCCGTCATGACCAAACCTTTCAACATGGCCAACATATCATCTCTCATTTCATTTCCCCATTACATTAATATTTAAGCATTTCAAATCATCAATGGCACTCAACAACTTACCATCTTACAACATTACAAGATTATATGAAATTTTCAAACATCATCCTCCAAGATTTCAATTTTCACTACCCATGGTGCTCAACAATTATCATCTTACCTCATTACAAGTTCAAGTGTTAGCAACAATGTTAAAATACCATCTCATATCCCATGTGTCAAGTATGTTGTTATTATGATAAACATTTGGTGGAACTTACTCTCATACATCCTCTTAACACAAGAAAGTAAATAATTTCAAAGACATTTTCATTATTTTGTAAAATCCCCAATTTCTAGGGTTTTTATCAAAAACTCAACATTTCTTCACTTCATGATGAAAGCATCATCAAAATCATCCTTTTTAAACAATAAATAAGAAGTTGCAAGGATCAACTTAGAAACATTTAAACATTTAAACTCTCATTGGAGAAATCTCATCATCTTTGAACCAAAACCAAAACTCTCAAAACAAATTCAATAGAAACACAAAATCAACATTTAACTTGCAAAACATGTATATATAACTCAAGAATATCCCTACCTCAATTGTAGCACTTGAGCCCTTTAAAGCTTTTGGTAAATGTATTTGAACCCTTTATTTTATTTTGGGAATCTTTGGTGTTGTTGTACCTTAGTTTTGGAGGTGTACAAATTGATTTAAACTTGTTAGGATTGCTCGTTCATGCTCGTTCGTGTTGAAAAGTTGTTTGGAAACTTGAAAATCATGTTCTGGGGTCGACACCAGTCTTGGTGGTGTCGACACCTTCTCTTTTGGTTGGCCGCAATAGTCGACACCAAACTGTGGAAGGGTCGACCCTTGTTCTGAAATTACCCACTGCATTTTGGTGTCGACACCAGCCTAGGGAAGGGTCGACACCTGCAGTGCAGTCACACTTGGTGTTCCAGATTCCTTCTTGGGTGTCGACACCTGTGTTGTGATGGGTCGACACCTGCGACTTTTTCCCAGATTTTTCTCACGGTTTGGACCTACTTTTGGGGATATTTTGACTAGATATTTTGAGTTGACTTTGGGGCTTATATCTATTTTTGACCTAGTACTATATAAAGGCCCTCACTTAACCTTTTCTCTCATTTTTTCTTCCATTTCCTCTCTTTAAACCGTGAAACACTTTCTCTCTCTCTCTCAAGGCACTTTTCACTCAAAGATCCTTAGATCTACTTGTTTGAAGACCTCTACTCACCTTGCTCCTTTGAGATAAAGTGTAGAGTTTGTCGAGGGCTTCATTTTGATCGGAGCAAAGCTTGGTTTCTCCTCCGTCGACTTTTGGGTTTTCTTCCTTCTTCCCCTTCTAAACTTGAGGTAGGGATATCCTACTCCTCTTTATGGATTTTGTCTTTAAATTTTAGCATTTTGATATATTGAGTGTTGTTGGGTAATTTTGAGAAAGTTTGGGCCTTTGTGCAATTTTACAAAAGTTGGGGTTTTAATTATATAAACCTATATGCAAGTTAGACATAGAGAAATGAGATTAATGTTGGAACATTGATGGAAATGGAACCTTAGAGTTGTCTTGTGAATTATGGTTATTTGCCCTAATTGGTTTAATTAATTAATGTATATAATTAATTAAAGAAAATGAGGAATTGAACTGAGAATGTTGAAATTGGGAATGTATGGAACTAAAGGGTGTAGTGGAATCATTTATTGCTCACCTAGTTAAAATGTTGATATATTATCCATTTGTGCATTTATTTCCTGTTTAGAAATAATTGCTTTGGGCTACCGGTGGAGGGTAGTTTTGATTATTATAGACAATGCATGATGATTAGGCAAACTAAAACTAATCAATTGGATGTGTCATAGAGTATGATGGTTGATAGAATGCATTAACTTTATGTATTGATGGATTGTGCATATGACCAATGTGTTTATATGCATTATGTGTAGGCGGTTGATAGAATACGTTAACTTTATGTATTGATTGATTGCGTATATGATTCTGTGTTTATATGCATTGCTTGTGTATGGGAGGAGATGGGGGATGTACTCCACGGTTTAGGGGAAGATGGGGGATGTACCTCTAAACCGGTTAATGGTTATGGGAAGATGGGGGATGGACCCAGGGTTGCAGCTCATATGCTCTCCCATTGTAGTGATGATACAGCTCATATGCTTATCTGTTGAAGTGTTGATATAGCTCATATGCTTATCTATTGGAATGTTGATATAGCTCATATGCTTATCTGTTGTAGTAGTGATATAGCTCATATGCTTATCTATTGAAAAGTTTGTTTGATTTGATATAGCACTAAAATGTATATCATCATCGTTTGTGAAGTATGGAAGTGGTTTATGTGCTATTGATACAACACCAAAATGTGTATCCACCTTGAATTTTCGAAAGTGTTCTAGTGATGAATTATAATCTCATCAAAGGTTTTGGCCAGAGTACTGAGCCTTGTTTTCAAACTCAATGTTGAATAAGAAATGGAAAGTGAATTGTAACATAGACTTAATTGTCATGGAATTGTAATAAGATGTAAATGGATGTGTGAGTGTTGACCAGGTATCAATTGCTAATCTTTTAGTCATTGTTCATAGTTGGTTTAGTGTATTTCTACTGGGCTGTGGCTCACCCTATATGGGACATCATTTTCAGGTACAGGTAGCGTGCCACCTCCAAGGACATAGCTTGGGAGGATAGAGGCAGACATATTTCACTTGTTGTTTTGCTTTATTGATGTATTATCTGTAAATTCAAGCCAAGGGCTTAAGATGTATTGAGTTAGTACTCTTCCTTTAGTAACCAAGTGTTAACTTGGAAAGCTATAAGCCCGTAGGGCATTTGATTCTGTTGTTAATAGGTAATGCTTCTTGTAAAGAATTACTCTGATAAATAGAAGTGTAGTTGATTTCTCTTATATCTTGTATGTCTAAATGATGGGTTTTATGTATTATTTTGAGGGCGTTACATCAATGTTTGATGAAGAAAAGGTGAAACCCTAGCTCCTAGAGTGAGAGAGAGTCTCGGATTTCCATCACCCAAGTGAAGCCCCAACCTTAGATCTTCAAGATTTGGAGGTAGATATTGGAGATCTTGACCCTAGATTTGCAAGGATCTAAGTGTGTTAGATGATTGAGGGGGTTTTCTATAGAGAAGGGGGAGAAAAATAGGTTTTAGAGTGAGAGAGAGATGAACAAAATATGAGATACATTCGGGTCCAAAAGATATAAAAACAGAGTTTTTCGGACTGCCCAAGCCCGCTGGTACGGCCTCCCCCCTCCGCTCGAGCGACCCACCTCCACCGCTCGAGAGGCCCAATTCCTCCCGCTCGTGCGTCGATTTCAGTAAGCTTGCCCAGGTGGTTCAGCCTTCACCGCTCGTGCAGCCTAGCCCACCGCTCGAGCGGCCCTTTTTCGTACGTGCGGCCCTGGCCCAGCAGCCCAGAAATTCTGCTTCGCTCCCGGCACTCCAGACTCACCCGCATATCCTCCGGAACAAGTGAAATTTAACACCAAACAGAAAAACACTAGAACTCCAACCTAAGGAACCATCCCGGACATTTCAAATCCAACGAAGGCACATGGAGAACAAAACGAAAAAGAAAGAAAGAGAAAGGAAAGGAACCCGGCCGTCACAACCTCCCCACCATAGGAAATTTCGTCCCCGAAATTCGAAGAACTCACCAACAAAAGCGTTCTAGCAAAATGGTCAATTCAACAACATTATCTAATTACAACAGCTATGTTCAACCAATATTTAACATTCTTTTCATCATCAACTCATCAAAACACAATCGCTCAAACTTACAATGAAATGAATTATCTATAACCATATATTATGCTCTTTATTATCCTTCTTTTCCTTAACACTAGGAAACATTACAATTAAAACAAAACAGCCAAGCATGCTCAAACAAATCCGGGTGCTTGGAGCGGACCGCCGCTTCCCATCCCCAAGTCACTTCCTCAATCCCATGGTGTCTCCACAACGCCTTCACTAACGGTTTGGTCTTGGATCACGTGATGAACGCCCAAAAGTTGTGGCAGTAAAGCTAATCGGTACACTACTTCCTCGATCTCTCCAATAACTCGAAGGCCCAAAGAACCTCGGAGACCACTGACCACTCTTACCAAACCTCATTAAACCTTGCCTAGGTGAGATCTTAAGGAACATATGATCGCCCACTTCAAAGAACAAAGGTCGCCTCCTCCTATCGGCTATGGGCCGTACTACCCTATTTCGGGTGAGAGCAACTTTCTTGATTGCCTCCCTAACAAGCTCCGGACCCAACAATGGTGCATCCCTTACCTCGGCCCAACAAACTGGTGACCTACAAGGTCGGCCATACAAGGCCTCAAATGGTGCCAAGGAAGACCTCCCAACCAACCAAGGAAACACAACACCAATTTCCGGCTACAACCAAATTTGGAGTACTACCCCGACTCTAAGAACGCCAAGGATACCGAATTGGTCAAGAACACAAGGAAAGGGTCACAGACTTCCCTTCGATTCACACTACTTACTGGGTCTATAAGACAAGAACAACAAACAACCACGGCAACCACAAGCATGCCCCGGGTATCCACCACCACTAACCCCAAACACTCTCCACGCTTAGCACTCCAACAAGATGGGAACTAGATTTTTACCACCAGATCCTTGGTTACCTCGTTTAAGAAAAGGTTACAACAAAATGCGGCTCAAGACAAGACTCCGAACTAGCAAGTTCTTACAACGCCCATCAATCCCCATAATCAAACGCACAAAACTCAAGATTTAGAAATACAATTAAAGTGGTCACATCATCACAACCATAAGAGTACAATAATTAACAATTCAATTCCAAAAGAAGATTTTCATCTTTTTCTCAATCATAGGTAAAAGTCATCTCTTTTCATACAAAACATTTTCTCAAAAGTGTTCCAAACTCACACCGGTCTCAAGTCAAAAATGCATTTTATTCCTTGCAAGCAACAATCCAAAATTTGTTCATTTTAACTCCCGCTCCATCGTAACAACCGGCGGATCTCTGCCTTTAACCCACAACACCTATCACCCACATGGTGATGCCATAACCAATCAACATAACATAGCATTTGTACAATATTAATTAACAGAATCACAACAATCATACCCTTCCATTCGACCAAAACATTATTATTACCACACAAGTTATTATTCACAAAAGATAACGACACGATCACATAAACTAGTTAAAATAGGAATTGTTCTTGTCATCTTAAAAGAATAGAAAATCTTTTTCTTATTTATACATTTTCTCAAAATTCAATTCATTTCATATCGTTTTCTAACAAAAGTTTTATGTCATAAGCTTTGAGCAAAACCGTTTTTATTTTGCAAACATTTTCCCCAAGACATACTTTAAAATCTCACCCCAAGGGTTTTAGTCGAAATAGAAAAGTCATGAAAGTTTTTCAAAAGCTAACGATCACTTTTCAACTTATCCTCTCGACAAACATCCGGTGAATCCCAACCATCACGCAATCACACCCATCACACTTACAGTGACTTCCACAACACAATAATAACATTTCCATAACAACAATCAGAAATAATCATGGTGTTAAATGGAACAATGTAACACACATAACTTTCCAAACTCCGAAAGTTCCATACCAACACAAACATTAACCAAGTAGACCATCGATACGCGAAGACTTACAAGCGTTCCCAACCAAGAAACTAACGCTTCACCCCGACTCTCGGGTTTCTAAACTCATACCAGTAAGCACACATCGACTACTACCCGCACAAGCGAGGCTCAACGCCCCCAAACACAATCCATAGTACAACACCATCTTCTAGCTAATTCTGTGCTAGATTTTTCAAAGGTTCAACCTTACAACCCACATCTAAACCACTCTAAAGTGACTATTTGTCACCCACCTTGATACCACCCAACTCAACTAATCACCCAAGAGCCTCCACTCCCGGTCTTCAAACACCTACATACCATTCCCAAAGGAATTTTATTTACACGCCTAGATGGTCAACCCACTCTTATACCCAACACAAGACAGAGTAGGTCGATGGCGATCACACGATCCAGACCACCCAAGACACTTCTTACCAGTGGTACACTCATCACTTAAGAACACAAACCATTCGTCATCCTAGTAATACTTCAAGCGTCTACCCACGGGATTCTTTTCACTCAAAACTCCACCAAAATCTAACAACACTACAAGCTCATTCCAAACACCTTTATTAACTCACAATCAACCTTGACACAGCACTAACCTCATTCATGGTCGATAGGACCCCAATGAACTCACAAATCAAAAATTTCTCGCAGACTTCTCAATCCCCATCAACAATTTCTAAATTGAACAAAAGTCAAAGGCCATCGCAAGACCATCACAAAATTCAACAGTTGATATACAATAGTACTAGGGTCACCAAGTCCATTTACACATTTCATTACACATACACAATAAGGAAATTTAAGTTTCATTAGCAAGCCCCATACGTGAGGGTAACAAATAACAATACATAACTACGGTGCCTTAACACCCCACGACACGTCGGTCAATCACAAAAGTTCCATAATTTATAACATAGATCTCTAAAACAAAAGTCCCTCTCAAGGGTAATACTACCGCATTGGTTTAAAAGTCGACCCTCGCGAAGCTTCCGAAGCATGGCCTCTTCGGGTCTGATACCGATAACATCCCCGACTGGGCTGATGGGACAAGGTCTGACTAGATTCTGAAACACCGGAAGGATCTACACGTAAAGGGCAAAAACATCTAGCATGGCCCCGCTGACCACAATCAAAACAAACAACGGCCTCCCAACTCTGAACCTGATTTGGAGCCTAAACCTCACTGGATCCCCCAACGGACGAACTCGAAACCCCCAAAGAAAACAAGGACCGAGTCTGGGAGTGAACATGTGCTCGCCTCCACCTCTTGCTAAGTCTAGGGTGCTTATGAACTGTAGGAGTTACCGATGTGGCCTCCTTTCTAACTCAACCAACACTGCTAACCACAGCCTCTCCATGGGTCACCGCCTCGACTAGATCAAAATAATTCTTCCACCTAGACTCAACCACCTTCTTCCGGATATCAGCACGCAACCGCCTCTCAAACTCATAACAACAGCGCTCCTCTGTTGCCACTAATTCCGGAGCAAATCTCGACAAACTAGTGAACCTCACCTCAAAATGAGCCAAAGGAGTAGCACCCTGGCGCAACTCGACAAACTATTCCCTTAACCTTTCCCGAGTAAAATGAGGGAAATACTTGGCCAAGAAGGCCTCGGTAAACGTAACCCATGTGGCACCTACGATATCCTTCACTTGCTTCCACCAATAATTCGTAGCTCCCCTTCAACTGGAAGGTCGCCAAAGAAACCCTCAACCCCTCATCCTCGACTTTGAGCATCTCAAGAGTCATGGTAATCTGTTCCAACCAACTCTTCGCCTCCAGTGGTCTTGCCTCTCCCAAAAATATTCCGATGGATTGGAGCAAAGAAAACCCTTAATAAGTTTGAGGGTACGCCCGTTGTCCCCCTCATTGCGAGCTTGAGCGTCTTGCACTGCTCTCACAACCTCGCGCCCAACTTCCTCGCCGACAGCCGATGTTGTAACAACAGGTGCTAGGGGAACCGCCATGCCCCTACCGACACTCCGATTACTCATCCGTCCTCTAGTTCCCTATGTAGACATCTTATAAAATTCAAAAACAACATCCACTAAGTGCACGACACAACAGCCTCCCCGAGGCACACACTCTCACCACTACAACTTTGAACCCTTCCGACATCCTAATTAAGGAACAAAATAGATAACTTAGCACATAATTCCAAATGTTCTCGCAACTTGCCCCACACGTTGGACCAAAGCAATTTACATATATCTTACCACACAAACAATTTAATTCACACCACACAAGCACGTAGTCACATAAACACTTACGAATTATCCTTTGGTGATGAGATTCGTCCCATGAGAAACCAAGATTTCTTAGTAGAACGAGTATTGATCAGGTACCCTTCTCATAAGACCTCAAGGAATCTAATAGGCGCAAATAACATCCCAAAAGTCCAATCCCATACCCACATAGTCACATAAGCATGCTATAACATAATCACATAGACAAAACATTTCTTAATCATGCGAAATGAACCCATTGTGGTATAACGACCATTTCCCGCGAGCCACAAGTATTCAAAGCCGGTAGCTCTGATACCAAGTTGTCACGCCCCGAAAATAAACTCACATAGCTATTACATCAACCCACTCCCAAAATGAGATATTGATCAAATTCATTTGCATGGTTCCAATGTTTACCAAAGTATTCTCACATGTCATTATACATTTATTTACTCACTAGTACATGAATCTATTGCATGTAAAAAAAATCATTATATCACAACGAATAAGGCCCTCAAGGGCTTACAAGTTCCAAGGCAATAGCTCGGTTACACATATTGGTCTCTCGGACCCAAACACATTAGCCATTGGCTTACAAAAAATGTCACAACAAAATAAGAGTTAAGCTACTCTTCTTCAAACATTTCCACGCCCTTAGCTTGGCGGGGTCACCACATCTTTACCTGCACCAATTCCCATAAGGGTGAGCATAAAGCCCAGTAGAGATTCCTCACAAAGTATATATAGTTATGCCAATTCCATCAACGTAAAAAAAAATACATATGTAACGCCATGCAAGTGCCAATTATGAAGGAAAATCTTATTTGATGCACTATTTCAAAATCATCATGTTCTCAATGATATTCAATGCACAACTTTAAATTCACCATATTCTCGATAATATTTAGCAATCTCATCAATTTCAAACTTCCAATATTTAAATCAACAGGGGCGGTAAATACGACACTGGTAATTCCTAGGCTCGTGTCTGCAAGTAGACTCTACGAGTACAACTAAACTGTCATTTTTACCGGTATTAACCGGAAGGCTCGACACCTATCCGCGCGTCTTTCGGGTCTTTCACCCTGTACACAAAGGCTAACTTATCAAATTCATCTACACCCCCTATCCGGACTTACCAACGTATTACCACATACACAGTTCCATTAGTTCTCATTACAATGATCTTTCTCAAAGTGAATGCTTTTCCAACTCATGTCATGATATGCAATAATGACTTTAAACAATTGAGAATATGATGCAACAACAACTAACTCATAGCATTCTTTATATTTAACAAAAAGAAACATGTCTACAACCATATTCAATATCACATTTTCATTTCCTCCTTAACATGTTCTTTCACAAGATACCCATGCGTCTCCAACGTATAATTACACTTTCTCATTTCACACAATAGCCATGTGCCTTCGACACATCACCACAAGTTCTCAACACCAACCGTCATGACCAAACCTTTCAACATGGCCAACATATCATCTCTCATTTCATTTCCCCATTACATTAATATTTAAGCATTTCAAATCATCAATGGCACTCAACAACTTACCATCTTACAACATTACAAGATTATATGAAATTTTCAAACATCATCCTCCAAGATTTCAATTTTCACTACCCATGGTGCTCAACAATTATCATCTTACCTCATTACAAGTTCAAGTGTTAGCAACAATGTTAAAATACCATCTCATATCCCATGTGTCAAGTATGTTGTTATTATGATAAACATTTGGTGGAACTTACTCTCATACATCCTCTTAACACAAGAAAGTAAATAATTTCAAAGACATTTTCATTATTTTGTAAAATCCCCAATTTCTAGGGTTTTTATCAAAAACTCAACATTCTCTTCACTTCATGATGAAAGCATCATCAAAATCATCCTTTTTAAACAATAAATAAGAAGTTGCAAGGATCAACTTAGAAACATTTAAACATTTAAACTCTCATTGGAGAAATCTCATCATCTTTGAACCAAAACCAAAACTCTCAAAACAAATTCAATAGAAACACAAAATCAACATTTAACTTGCAAAACATGTATATATAACTCAAGAATATCCCTACCTCAATGTTTGATGAAGAAAAGGTGAAACCCTAGCTCCTAGAGTGAGAGAGAATCTTGGATTTCCATCATCCAAGTGAAGCCCCAACCTTAGATCTTCAAGATTTGGAGGTAGATAGTGGAGATCTTGACCCTAGATTTGCAAGGATCTAAGTGTGTTAGATGATTGAGGGGGTTTTCTAGAGAGAAGGGGGAGAAAAATAGGTTTTAGAGTGAGAGAGAGATGAACAAAATATGAGATACATTCGGGTCCAAAAGATATAAAAACGGATTTTTTCGGACTGCCTAGGCCCGCTCGTGCGGCCTCCCCCCTCCGCTCGAGCGGCCCACCTCCACCGCTCGAGAGGCCCAATTCCTCCTACTCGTGCGTTGATTTCAGTAAGCTTGCCCAGGTGGTTCAGCCTTCACCGCTCGTGCGGCCTAGCCCACCGCTCGAGCGGCCCTTTTTCGCACGTGCGACCTTGGCCCAGCAGCCCAGAAATTCTGCTTCGCTCCCGGCACTCCAGACTCACCCGCATATCCTCCGGAACAAGCGAAATTCAACACCGAACAGAAAAACACTAGAACTCCAACCTAAGGAACCATCCCGGACATTTCAAATCCAACGAAGGCACATGGAGAATGAAATGAAAAAGAAAGAAAGAGAAAGGAAAGGAACCCGACCATCACAAGCATTATAATAAACTTCTAAATTAATTTTACTGAAAAATCAAACTTATAAAAAACATAAGGGCAAATTATATTGTAGTCCTTGTATTTTGATCCTTACATTATTTTGGTCTCTGTAATTTTAATTGATTAGATTTTGACCTTAAATTTATGATTTTGTCTCAATTTAGTCCAATTGAATACAATTGTTAGTATTTTTTAATAAAAAAATAAGAACATAAGTGGCATGTGTCATGATTTAAAGGAATAATTATAAGTTCACTTAACTCAGTGAGTTAACCTCAATCAATTTGGTGATAATTTTTTGTCAAAAGCACTAACGGTATTATCATTGGACCAAATTGACATAAAATCTAAAATTAAGGATCAAAATTGAACCAATTGAAAGTATAGAAACCAAAATGACACAAGTGATAAAATGTAAGGACTACTGGTGAAATTTGTCCAAAACATAATTTTATGGTTATCCAATCAAGATTATTAAAGATTTACTTAAAGCTTATAGACAATATTATGAAATTTATTAATAAAATCAAGCTAATGACATTGAGGAAATACTTGCACGCTATGTTTTCTAAGACTCAAAGATTTATGGCAAAAATTCTAATTTGTGAAGCTTCCAATTCCAATATATTTCCACTAATTTGTGAAGTGAAAGCTAGATCAATATAAACAATATTCGAGGACCAAATCATCCACTAAATATGTGAAGAAATTTTAATGGACCAAGCATTAGTTGGAAATTATAAGATTAAGATAGTGAGTGACAAGAGCTTTCAAAGGACCAAGCATTAGTTGAAAATTATAAGATTAATACAGTGACAAGAGCTTTCAATTTTTCTATGGATTTCTTTTCAATTATTAATTTAGGGTCGGTTTGAATTTTCTAAAAGTTAATCATCTAACTTAATAGGACAATTTGGATTTGGTGGGTCTGTTTTGAGATCTAATTCAAACAGCTCACTTTTTAAGATTCATTGAATAGAAAATTCATATAAAATATTAAGGTGATTGCATATCAATTATTATACGTTTGAATAACATTTACATTACAAAACCATAAATGGTTATTCTTGAATTTATATTTATCGTCTATTTTTTTAAGACAAATGTGATTGAAACATATAACTACCAATATCCAATGATCTTAATTTTTTGCATGAATATTTTACTCAATAAGTCTTAAAAAATTGAACAATTTAAATTACCGAGATTGATCCCAAAACGAGCTCACTAAGTCCAATTACTCTCTCAAGTTGAATGCCAACTTGAGATAACCCAATCCCATTAATTTATTTATTATATTAATTGAGAAGGGAGGGTTTGCACCAATGAAACATATTACAAGAAACTTCCTTCTTCAATAATGATGTTGATGTACAATATTTTGAAAGGTTTTCACAAAGAATAATGATATATAATATATATATATGTATATAACTTTTGTAGAAAAAATTTATACGAAATGATATGTCATTTTGTAGTCCTTTTGTTTCAAGCAAAAAACACCTAATGGTAGTTTATAGTTGCAAAAATATCATATTATATTATGTTTTAGTTTTATGTATAAAAATTAAGTTTTTGAATCATTTTTTTTTTTTTTTAATAATATAGTTAATGTAACGCCCGAAATAACCCAACATAAATTAAATACATCAACCAACATCCACGAAATAACAAAAGTGATTCTCCAACCTTTATTATTAATCAACAAGGTTTATACAAAAGTTCCACATGCGATGTAACGCCCTCAAAAAAACCCATAACATACATAATAATAAGATGCATTACTTAAGAAAAAAACCATACTTCATTCATCAGAGTATCCTTAAATAAAGACATTACATGTAATAATGGAAGTAAATAAATGCCCTATGGGCTTACATCTTCCAGCCAACACTTGGACACAAAATGTGAGTACTAACTCAACTACAAATTAAGCCCTCGGCTTGAAATTACATGTAATATCAAAACAAAACAAATAACTAAAAATAGTCTTCAAATCCAAGTCCTCCAAGCTAAGTCCTTGGAGGTAGCTTATCACCTGAACCTGAAAATGATGTTCCCATATAGGGTGAGCCACAGCCCAGTAGAAATATACTAAACCAATTATAAGCATTGAATAAAGCAATAGCATTCAATAGATGGTTAACCATGTTAATCAATTATTTCAATATACAGTCTTAAGACACTAATGTCTATGACATTATCATTTCCATTATTGTCAAATGGCTCAGAACCTGGCCAAACTTACAACTGTGAATTATTTAGCATATTCACATTACTTCCAAAATCAACAAACAAAATGAGACTCAGGCTCATGTCAAAAACACTTCATACTTCCAGATTGATACACATTTTAGTGCTGTATCAATAAAACACTTCAATATAAATAAGCACACATAAAAGTGATGCTAATGGAGTCCATCCCCTATCTCCTCCCAAACAAAATCCGGTTTAGAGGTCCATCCCCTATCTTCCCCTAAACCGTGGAGTACATCCCCTATCTCCTCCCACAATATGCATTATGCAATGCTCAACCAATACATGTATGTAAACACATAACATATACAACTCACAATCAATACACATAATGTCTGTATTAATTCAACAGTCAAATTAATGACTTAACCAATGTGATTAGTTTCAGTTATCCCTAATCCACATGCAATGTCTACAACAATCATGACTATCCTCCACCGATAGCCCAAAACAGTTATTTCTAAACAGGAAATAAATGTATCAACAATAATAATCTCAACATTTAAATAGGCGAGTATAATTAATTATTTAACTACACCCTTTCAACTTATAAATCCCAATTCCATGAATTCAACTAATATTCCCAATTTTCCTCAAATGAATTAGGCCAATCAATTTATTAAGACAACTAGGTTTTCCCAAAGTTACCAAAATACCCCCCAACATATTAAAGTACCAAAACTTAGAACAATACTCATAAGGAGGAGTAGGAAATCCCTACCTCGAAGAAATTAACCCGAATGAAGAATACGTAGATGAAGCCCCAAACTCCACAGTGCTCCAAACCACCAAAAGTTCAGATTAAACTGAAGCCCTCGACTCACACTCTCTTATTAACAAAGCAACTAGGGTAGAATCACACTCTAAATAGATCAAATCTAAGAGAGAAGATGAGTAGGGAGAGAGAGAAGTCGGACCTTAGGGTTTGGAATCCAAAAAGATCAAGAAAAACTGTTTTAAAACCCGCTGCTGCCTATATAAACTGGACAGGCTCGCTCGAGCGAAGACTTGGTCGCTCGAGCGACCAGACACAGAAAATCCACGCTCGAGCGAAGAAAAGCTCGCTCGAGCCAAAAACTCGATGCTTCAGGTCTGCAACCCAGAAGCTCGCTCGAGCGAAGGACTGCTCGCTCGAGCGAAGAACTCGAAAACATACACCTCGCTCGCTCGAGCGAAGGAAAGCTCGCTCGAGCCAAGAAACACAACTCTCAGGTCTATACCAGACGCAATCTCTCGCTCGAGCGAAGAAACCCTGGCTCGAGCACCAGACACAAAACAACACTCGCTCGAGCGACCAAACCTCGCTCGAGCGACCAACTCCAAAAATCTGGACAGCAACACTTGGTTTCCAACCCAACCAACCTGTAACAAAACCTGCCCAACATATCTATAACTCAAAAATAAGGAATTAAAGGACAAAACAACAATAAAATAACAACTGAATCTACGGAACATAAGTCCGGGTACAACAACCAAATGGGAAAAGACCGGGGTCGCTATAACCTCCCCCCTTTAAAAGAATTTCGTCCCCGAAATTAAGCATAAGTTTTTGAAAACAGGTTTTTTCTCAAATACCAACAATATGACATTACAATAGTAAACAAATTGACCCAAAACTGGCCATTCCATCTCTTATCAAGAGGCATCTCACAATATGTATATAAAACAGCATATATTACAACCTGCATCAGTATTATGCATTTTTCCTTTCAATTTCAACAGTTTTCATATCATATTCAATTTCATGATAGAACTCTAATTCAACAATATATTCAACATATTCAATGTTATACTAAACTTCCATTATGAGCAAGTTCCAAAATATTTCCATTAAACCAAAACATTCTCAATGTTTTCCAACTTAAGACATATATAAAGTTCTTAAGTTCAACAATATTACAAAATCTACATACAAGATTACAAATCAATAAACATGTCCGGATATTTCTCGCGGACTTCCAATTCACGTTCCCAAGTGGCTTCTTCCACCCCGTGATGTTTCCACAGAACCTTTACCAAAGGAATGGTTTTGCCTCGCAAAACTTGATCCCGCCTATCCAAGACCCGAACCGGTCTCTCCTCATACGAGACATCCTCTTCAACCACTAAATCAGTCCAATCCAACACATGTGATGGATCCGGCTCATACTTCCGAAGCATACTCACATGAAACACGTCATGTACTCCAGACAACTGCGGTGGCAAAGCTAAACGATAAGCAGCCTCGCCAATCCTCTCAAGGATCTCAAAAGGACCAATGAACCGAGGGGACAACTTCCCGCTCTTCCCAAACCTCATCAATCCCCGTCTAGGTGATATCTTCAGAAAGACATGATTACCTACCTCAAACACCAAAGGTCTCCTCCTACGGTCGGCATAAGATTTCTGACGACTCTGGGCTGTAACAAGCCTCTTACGGATAAGCTCAACTTTCTCCGTACCCAACAGAGGTGCATCACCCACCTCGGCCCAACAAACTGGAGATCTACACGGTCGGCCATACAAGGCCTCAAACGGTGCCACACCGATACTAGACTGGAAACTATGTTGTAGGCAAATTCCACCAAAGGCAAGTGCCTCTCCCACGACCCACTGAAATCAAGAACACAACCCCGAAGCATATCCTCAAGGATCTGAATAGTACGCTCGGACTGCCCGTCAGTCTGAGGATGATAAGCCGTGCTAAAGGTCAACTTAGTGCCTAAGGCACTCTGCAAACTCTGCCACAACCTAGCAGTAAAACGAGGATCTCTATCTGAGACGATCGTCACTGGGACCCCGTGCAACCTCACTATGTCCCGAATGTACAAGTCGGCAAGATGATCTACCGAATCTCTCACGCGCATAGGAATGAAGTGCGCCGACTTAGTCAACCGGTCTACAACCACCCAAATGGCATCACTACCCCGCTGAGTCCTCGGAAGACCCACAACGAAGTCCATAGTGACATGCTCCCACTTCCACTCGGCAATAGGCAAGGGTTGCAACAAACCCGCTGGCCTCTGATGTTCGGCTTTCACTTGCTGACAAGTAAGGCACTTAGACACGAACGTTGCCACATCTCTCTTCATACCCCGCCACCAAAACTGGCGACCCAAATCCCGATACATCTTAGTGCCTCCCGGATGCACCGCAAGGCGTGAATGATGAAACTCTCGGAGTACCTCCTCTCGGCAAGACTCCGGCACAAACAGACGGTCTCGGTATCTCACACTCAGGTCGGGATACACCGTCAAACCCTTCTCAACCTTCCCACTGGAGATCTTCTCTCGAAGGGATTCTACCTCAAGGTCACCCCTCTGAGCCTCTAACACTCGAGTCACAAGTGTAGGCTGCGCAACAACAGAAAACAAGGCCGCCGCCTCAACGGATTCGCCCAGAAGCAAATCAAACTCTCCAAGTGCACCCAACATCTCCCACTCCCGGATGGCTATACTAGCTATGTCACCAACAGATTTCCTGCTAAGGGCGTCGGCCACCACATTGGCCTTCCCCGGATGATAGTGCAACTCAAAGTCATAATCCCAATGAACTCCATCCACCTCCTCTGCCTCAAGTTCAAGTCTTTCTGTGTGAACAGATATTTCAGACTCTTATGATCCGAGAATACCTCGAACCTCTCACCGTAAAGATAATGCCTCCAAATCTTCAAGGCAAATATCACAGCTGCTAACTCTAAATCATGCGTAGGGTAATTCTTCTCGTGAATTTTCAACTGACGTGAGCCATAGGCAACACTTTCCCCTCTTGCATCAACACACAACCCAGACCCTCTCGTGAGGCGTCACAATAGACTGCATAACCCAACCCTCTCTCCGGAATAATCAAGACTGGAGCGGTGGTCAGTCTAACTTTCAACTCCTGGAACGACTTTTCACAAGTCTCACTCCATACAAATTTGACTCCCTTCCGAGTCAATCTAGTCAAAGGCGAAGCTAACCTGGAGAAATCCTTCACAAACGGCGATAATACCCAGCTAACCCAGAAAACTGCGGATCTCAAACACACTCTTAGGCTGTGCCCAATCTTGCACTGCCTCAGTCTTGGATGTATCAACAGACACCCCTTCCCCAGAAACTACATGGCCTAAGAACTTGACCTCTTCTAGCCAGAACTCACACTTTCCAAACTTAGCATAAAGCTTATGGGCTCTAAGTAACTCAAGCACCACTCTCAAGTGTTCCTCATGCTCCTCCTCCGAAGGTGAATAAATCAGAATGTCGTCCACGAAGACGACTACAAAACGATCTAAGAATTCCCGGAATATCCGGTTCATCAAATCCATAAACACTGCTGGTGCATTGGTGAGCCCAAATGGCATCACTAAAACTCATAGTGGCCATACCGCGTACGGAATGCCGTCTTCGGAATGTCCTCCCCCCTGACTCTCAACTGATGATAACCCGATCTCAAGTCTATCTTCGAGAAACAACGGGAACCCTTCAACTGATCGAACAAATCATCTATACGAGGCATAGGGTACTTATTCTTAACCGTAGCCTGATTCAATTTCCGGTAATCTATACACAGTCTCAAAGCACCACCTTTCTTTTTAACAAAGAGGGCCGGTGCTCCCCACGGCGAAACACTAGGACGGATATAGCCCTTATCTTGCAACTCCTGGAGCTGAATCTTCAACTCAACTAACTCGGCTGGGGCAAAACGATAAGGTGCCATAGAAATTGGCGCCGTGCCGGGCACTAGGTCAATAGAGAACTCAATCTCTCGATGCGGTGGCAAACCAACAAGATCCTCGGGAAAGACGTCCGAGTACTCACACAACCACCGTGGCAACACAATTTGGGTCTCATCACACTCACCACTCTCAAAGCTAGCAAGTAGACCACTAAGCTCACTCCGCCCTCGCGAACCATACCCCGGTGGCAAAACACTACCAACCCGGTCCCCCAGAAAATGAAAACACTCTCCGCCCACGGTACAACAAGTGACCCTCTGGCGATAGCAATCAATAACTGCCCGGTATGACGATAACCAGTCCATACCCAAAATAACATCAAAGCCCTTCATGGGCATAACTACAAAAGAAATGGGATTCTATGATCATCGACCTCTATATCACAACCCCTAACACCTTGTTTCAAGATCAATTCACCCCCAAGAGGTGACACTACACAAATAGGAGACGCTAACTGAGCTAACTCCAACTCCAAAACAGATGCAAATGCAGCAGACACAAAGGAATGAGATGCACCCGTATCAATCAAAACATTAGCAACCGAGTTGCAAAACAAGAAGGTACCTCTCACAACCGATGGAGCCGGTACAAGATCCTGCGCGGTAACAGCATACACGCGCCCAGATGGTCTCTGATCAACCTGCTCACCCCTAGGAGCATAAGACTGCTGCACAGACTGGGACGATGAAGCCCCCTGATTGGCCCTCGAGGCCTGACCTGACTGAGCTGGCTGCTGACCCTGAGTCTGCCTCAAACCAGATGCACCAGATGTGCCACCCAACTGCGGGCAAAACCTCTTCATGTGCCCTGCCTGACCGCACTGAAAACAAGAGAGCGGCTGGCCTCTACCCTGACTCTGGCTCTGAGATCGAGCCGAAGATGATGCTGCTCTCTGTACTCCTCCCCTCTGAGGACAAACTGGAGACTTGTGGCCCAGCTGACCACACTTGAAACAGGTGATGTCTCCCTGACTGCCTTTCCCCGAACTAGCACTCGGCACAGGAAAAGTCGATCTAGAAAAGCTACCCTGAGACTGCTGAGGGTTAAAACCCTTCTGTCTCCTACTATCAGTCTGACCATCCTGACTCCTCTTGGAGCCTTTCTGCCCTTCCTCCTCCTCTTGCATCATGATCTCCATATGGGCTGCAGCATCAACCATACGCCCATAGTCCCGAATCATAGTTCCCCCAACTCTCAACTTGAGGCCACGCCTCAACTTCTTCTCAAACTCAATGCAACGGCGTTCCTCCGACGCCACCAACTCAGGTGCAAACCTAGACAAACTAGTAAATGAGGCCTCAAACTCGGCCACTGAAGAACTGTTCTGCTTAAGCTGGCAGAACTGGTCTCTCAAGTTCTCCCTAACTGCTGGAGATAAAAACCGCTCCTGGAAAGCATTCACAAAAGCCTCCCAAGTACCTCCTATACGACCCTTGGTGAACTTCCACCACTGACCCGCATCCCCCTTCAGCTGGAAAGATGCCAAGGTCACTTTCAACCCCTCGTCTTCGATGCCAAGCATCTCAAACGTCTTCGTTGTCTGTTCGAGCCATTCATCTGCTTTAAGCGGCTCTTTCGGATCACCCACAAATTCGTCCGGATTGGACCGGAAGAACTCCCTCTTCAGAAAAGAAGGTCCTGCATCCGCAACAACAACCTGAGCCTGATTCTCAGCTCTGAGAATGCCTACTGACTCCCTGAATGCCCCTGCTATCTCTCGGGCTAAAGCGCCCATAGCCTGCTGGCCTACTGGCTCGGCCACATTGGCCTGGCCAACTCCCTCCTGTACTGCCGGAATCTCCTCTGGCACAGGCACCTCCTGCCTACCCGGCCTACCACGCCTACCGCGTCCTCGTCCTCGTCCTGACATCCTAAGAAAGGAAACAAAGACGTTAGCACATTAATAGATGTGCCGAAACTAAACACTCGCGTCCTAATGCATTGGACAACAGTAATTCATTCCACGTAAGCACATAATCACATAAGCACCTACGAATTTCATTCCTGGATGATAATAGTCCCGAAGCGTTACTATAGTTCCGGTTGGAAGCAGCATTGATCAAGTGCCTTTCCAACAAGACTACTAGAAACTCAAGGGTCCAATCAACATCCTAGAAACTACGTTCCATACCCACATAATCACATAAACATGTTATCATATAAGCATATAACAGTACAGCTAAGTCTCTATCAAACGAGACGAACCCATTGTGATACTAATCACTTCCCACGTACCCAAAGTATTCAAACCCGGTACGCTCTGATACCAAGTTGTAACGCCCTCAAAAATAACCCATAACATACATAATAATAAGATGCATTACTTAAGAAAATAAACCATACTTCATTCATCAGAGTATCCTTAAATAAAGACATTACATGTAATAATGGAAGTAAATGCCCTATGGGCTTACATCTTTCCATGCCAACACTTGGACACAAAATGTGAGTACTAACTCAACTACAAATTAAGCCCTCGGCTTGAAATTACATGTAATATCAAAACAAAACAAATAACTAAACTAGTCTTCAAATCCAAGTCCTTCCAAGCTAAGTCCTTGGAGGTAGCTTATCACCTGAACCTGAAAATGATGTTCCCATATAGGGTGAGCCACAGCCCAGTAGAAATATACTAAACCAATTATAAGCATTGAATAAAGCAATAGCATTCAATAGATGGTTAACCATGTTAATCAATTATTTCAATATACAGTCTTAAGACACTAATGTCTATGACACTTATTAATTTCCATTATTGTCAATATGGCTCAGAACCTGGCCAAACTTACAGCTGTGAATTATTTAGCATATTCGCATTACTTTCAAAATCAACAACACAAATGAGATTCAGGCTCATGTCAAAACACTTCATACTTCCAGATTGATACACATTTTAGTGCTGTATCAATAAAACACTTCAATATAAATAAGCACACATAAATGTGATGCTAATGGAGTCCATCCCCTATCTCCTCCCAAACAAAATCCGGTTTAGAGGTCCATCCCCTATCTTCCCCTAAACCGGGGAGTACATCCCCTATCTCCTCCCACACAATATGCATTATGCAATGCTCAACCAATACATGCATGTAAACACATAACATATACAACTCACAATCAATACACATAATGTCTGTATTAATTCAACAGTCAAAATTAATGACTTAACCAAATGATTAGTTTCAGTTATCCCTAATCCACATGCAATGTCTACAACAATCATGACTATCCTCCACCGATAGCCCAAAACAGTTATTTCTAAACAGGAAATAAATGTATCAACAATAATAATCTCAACATTTAAATAGGCGAGTAATTAGATTATTTAACTACACCCTTTCAACTTATAAATCCCAATTCCATGAATTCAACTAATATCCCCAATTTTCCTCAAATGAATTAGGCCAATCAATTTATTAAACAACTAGGTTTTTCCCAAAATTACCAAAATACCCCCCAACATATTAAAGTACCAAAACTTAGAACAATACTCATAAGAGGAGTAGGAAATCCCTACCTCGAAGAAATTAACCCGAATGAAGAATACGTAGATGAAGCCCCAAACTCCACAGTGCTCCAAACCACCAAAAGTTCAGATTAAACTGAAGCCCTCGACTCACACTCTCTTATTAACAAAGCAACTAGGGTAGAATCACACTCTAAATAGATCAAATCTAAGAGAGAAGATGAGTAGGGAGAGAGAGAAGTCGGACCTTAGGGTTTGGAATCCAAAAAGATCAAGAAAAACTGTTTAAAACCCGCTGCTGCCTATATAAACTGGACAGGCTCGCTCGAGCGAAGACTTGGTCGCTCGAGCGACCAGACACAGAAAACCCACGCTCGAGCAAAGAAAAGCTCGCTTGAGCCAAGAACTCGAAGCTTCAGGTCTGCAACCCAGAAGCACGCTCGAGCGAAGGACTGCTCGCTCGAGCGAAGAACTCGAAAACATACACCTCGCTCGCTCGAACGAAACACTGCTCTCAGGTCTATACTAGACGCAATCGCTCGCTCGAGCGAAGAACTCCTGGCTCGAGCCACCAGACACAAACAACAACCCTCGCTCGAGCGACGAAACCCTCGCTCGAGCGACCAACTCAAAAATTGAACAGCAACACTTGGTTTCTGGACCTAGCCAACCTGTAACAAAACCTGCCCAACATATCCTATAACCCAAAAATAAGGAATTAAAGGACAACAACAACAATAAAATAACAACTGCATCTACGGAACATAAGTCCGTGTACAACAACCAAATGGGAAAAGACCGGGGTCGCTATATGCGAATTATACATTTAATGATTTAGAAATACATGAATCTATAGCATGTAGAACATCATTCACTCAAAAACAAATTTAAAATGCCCTTGAGGGCTTACACATTCCAAGGCTTGAGCCCAGTTACACAAAAATGGTTTCACGAACCCATACACTTAAAGCCCTTGGCTAGCAAATAAATTCACTAGAAAAAAGAGTCATCTACTCTTCACAAAAATATGTCCACGCCTTCAGCTCGGCGGGATCACCACATCCTTTCCAACACCAAAATCCCATAGGGGTGAACACAAGGCCCAGTAGAGAATTCTTACAAAGTATATTCAGTTATGCAAGATTCCCAATGTTAAATGCAAATGCCATGCAATTCCAATTTAAAGAGAATTTCATGTACTTGTCTTTTTTAAAAGAATCACCATGTTCCAACAATAGCTTGAGATCTCAAAATTTTTGAAATTTACAATTTTATTTAATGGGGGCGGTATATACGACTCAAGTAATCGTTAGGTTAGTATCTGCAAGTAGGCTCAACTAGCACTACCCAAAAACCCCACTTTACCGATTGCTAACCGAAAGGAAAGTGGTACCTCCTCTACTCATGTTTTCAGTCTTTCACTCCGGACACTCAGGCCAACTTATTAATTTCATCTGTAGCACTTGTGTCCTTCAAAGCTTTTGGGAAGTGTATTTTATTTTAGGAATCTTTAGTGTCATTGTATCTTAGTTTTGGAGGAGTACAAATTGATTTAAACTTGTTAGGATTGCTCGTTCACGCTTGGTTACGTAGAAAAGTTGTTTGAGAACTTAAAAATCTTGTTCTGGGGTCGACACTGGTCTCGGTGGTGTCGACACCTTCCCTTTCTTATTGGCCTCAAGGGTCGACACCAGTCTGGGAAGGGTCAACCCCTTTATTTTTTAAATTACTTGCTAGAATTTGGGGTATACACCAATCTGGAGGGGGGGTCAACCCCCTTGCATGCTGTCAAACATAAGTTCCTTCATAGGGTCGACCCCTATGTTGCAAGGGTCGACCCCCTTGCATGCTGTCAAACATAAGTTCCTTCATAGGGTCGACCCCTGTGTTGCAAGGGTCGACCCCTGCGGACTTTTTTTCGGATTTCAGTCCGGTTTTGGGTCTACTTTTTTGGGATTTTGACTTGATCTTTTAGGTTAACTTTGGGACTTTATTTCACTTTGACCTAGTACTATAAATAGGTCCCTCACTTAACCTTTTCTTTACTTTTTCTTCTCTTTTTCCTTCTCCTAGCTGTGAGACTCTTTCATCCCCTCCAAAATCACTTTTGCTCAAAGATCTTTAGATCTACTCACTTGGAGGCATCTCCTTGCATTGCTCCTTTGAGATTAAGTGTAGAGCTTATCAAGAGTTTCGTTTTGATCCAAGTAAAAGTTGGTTTCGACATCTTTGGAGTTTCAACCTTGTTTTGCTTGTCTTCTCTTCTAAGCTTGAGGTAGGGATTTTCTACACTCTAATATGGTTTTTAGCTTAGTTATTTGCTATTGTGTATAGATGATGAGATTTGGTTGTGGTTTGGACAAATCTAAGATTTGGGTGTTATATGGAAATGAGGGGTTTTTGTTGAATATGATATAAATGGGTATGGGTTTTGAGTATGGGATCTTGTTGTGCCAAAATAGTTTATTCTGGTGTTTGGGTTGATACTTTGGAAAAGGGGGGATTTTGCCCTAATTTTGATTAAATCGTTATTTTGTATAAATAATTGAGATTGACATTGAAAATGTTAAATTGGATGGTTGTGGCTATAGATGGTGAAATTAGATATGTATTACCTTACACCTTTGGAAGTTTTGAATAAATTATTTATTCTTGAGATTGAATATCTATTTAGACATAAATGTATTGGGCTATCGGTGGAAGATAGCCATGATTGTTGTAGAATTTGCATGAGGATTAGGCGATTTAATGCTAATCCATTGTTAGTTGTCATTGAATATGACCATGTTATAAATACATTGCATGTGTATGTTTATTTGGGAGGAGAAAGGGGATGGACTCCATTAAAAGCAAGTTGGCCAGAGTGTCCAGGGTGAAAGACCCGAAATCTTATATATAAATGGGTACCGATTCCCTCGGATGAAATATCCGTAAAATGGCAAGTAGGAAGTGTTTAAGTATGTCTTGTATAATTGGAAAATCAGTGGTTGTTGAAAGATAATGAATTTAACTCATGAATTGAGTAGCATATACGAAGTGGAAATGAATTGAAAGAAAATGGATTAAGGTTTGGTCTTAGTAGCATATGGATATGCAAACCTTGTGGATGTTTTGTAACGCCCTCAAAATATTATATAAATCATCCATTCATAAGATCTGTAGACATAATAGAAATATTATATTTCATTCATTAGAGTCTATATTACAAGAGATATTACATGCATTACACTTTCATAAATGTTCATCTTGAAACTATTGCATGTAACTCTAAATGTTAACAACAGAATAAGTACCCTACGGGCTTACATCTTTACAAGTTGTCACTTGGTTACAACAAAAGAAGTCTCTTAGCTCTATACATATAAAGCCCTCGGCTTGAATTTACATTAAACACAAAACAAAATATACAAAATGGAGCTTTCAGCCCCTAAACCTCCGAAGCTATGACCTTGGAGGCAGCATGTCACCTGTACCTGAAAATGGTATCCCAAGGAGGGTGAGCCAAAACCCAGTAGAGATATACTAAACAATATATGAGAATTAATTAAAATATTAGCATCAGATAAATGTGCAATATTCTTAACCAACACATATTCTTTTCAAGGTCATTCAATGTAGATAACCAATATCACAATTCATTTCCATTCTTCCATTTCGGGTAAATTGATTAAAAAGCAACCAATATGAGACTACAACTCAATGGTTCACAATTCAATACATTCATCAATCCAACACTTCTATTTCTTGCCATTTTACGGAACCACGTCCGAGGGAACCGGCACCCATAAATATATAAGATTTCGGGACTTTCACCCTGGACAGTCCGGCAAACTTAATTCTCAATGGAGTCCATCCCCTATCTCCTCCCGAACAATGGAGTACATCCCCTACCTCTTCCCAAACAATGATACATATACAATGTATTTAAACACTTTGTCTTATACAATGACTAATCAAAACAAATATTCAATGGTTTAATCAAACCGTCATATTCAATGACATAATTCAATTGATTAGTTTCAATCCTCTTAATTCTCATGCAGTTTCTACAACAATCATAGCTATCCTCCACCGATAGCCCAAAACAAATATATCTAAACAGATAAATAAATCTATCAACAGATAATTGATCAAATTCCATAGGTGAAAGATTTATCAAATCCAACTACACCCTTTATTTACACATCCACCCAATTTCATATTTCCCATACCAATTTAATTATTCAAACAAAATAATTATTTAATTCAAATTAGGGCAATCTTCCCCTTTTCACAAATATTACACCCAAGACCAAATTTCACCAATTATATCCAAGCAATATCATGTTCAAGACCTCTTATACACATATGGTACCAAATATGGAAAACCCCTCTTTCAAATATCAAAACCCTAACCTTAACTTCACCCAAATCTTCCCAAATCCCACCATTTATACAAAATGACAAATATCTAGGTTAAAGCTCATATTAAAGAGCAGAATATCCCTACCTCAAATGTAGAGCCCAAAGAGGAAGAAGGAGAAACTTGAAGATGCCCAAAACTCAAACTTCTTTGGATCAAAAGGAAGCCCATGCAAAACTCTATCTTTTTAACAAAGGGAGTAGGACAGAGAGACCCAAGATCATGGAGTATTTGTAGAGAGAGAGTGTGTTTTAGAGAGAGAGGCAGCCGGATTAGGGTTTTGAGTGAAAAAGAGACCAAAAAGTGATATAAAATCATGCTGCTGCGAACTGATATACGCAGTCCTCGCTCGAGCGAAGGAGTCGTCGCTCGAGCGACCAGACACAACTGTGACCTCGCTCGAGCACAAGAAGCATCATTCGAGCATAGAATACAAAGCTTCAGGTCTGCCACCAATGTAGGCGTACACTCGAGCGCAAGAAGTCTCACTCGAGCGAAGAAACTATTTCACAAGGCTCACTCGAACGCAAGAAGGCTCGCTCGAGCGAAGAACTCCACCTTCCCAGAAAAGCTGCATCTGGGAAAAGACCTGAGGACTCTTAATCCTCGCTCGAGCGACGAAGCAGATTACACAAAGCTCGCTTGAGCGCAAGAAGCCTTGCTCGACCGAAAAAGCCAAATTTGGGCAACAACATTCTAGACCAACTAACAACCAACCTATTCCAAACATGCCCAACATAATCCAAAACTCAAATACAAAGAGTTAAAGGGAGGAAACAAGACATAGACAACAGTATACAATCACGGAATCCGAGTCTGGAACACAACGAAGGTCGGGGTAAAACCGGGATCGCTATAACCTCCCCCCCTTAAAGAATTTCGCCCCCGAAATTTTATTACAAGTTTCAAAACCATGATTTTTCAATTTTTAAAATGATTACAATTCAATTTTCGTTATCATGATCTGCCCACCGGTCATTCCATACCTTCTCAAGAGATCAATTTCACAAAACATAGCTCAGCATATATTACCAATATGCATCTTCCGAAATTTAGCTAATTTCAACACATACATCTCATGCTTTCCAAAACATATTCAATGTTTATGACAAGTTTACAATTTCTCCAAAACTTAAGCAACATATACAATGTTCTCATTAATTTAAAACATACACAATGTTCACATTAAACTTGCATTTTCGAAACACATTCAACCTTTACAATGCTTTCATAATCCAAAACATATACAATTTTTTTATAGTTCATAAACAAAGCCAAAATTCCGACATACATTCAAACATCAATAAATAAGTACGGATATTTCTCTCGGACTTCCAATTCACGCTCCCACGTTGCTTCCTCAACCCCATGATGTTTCCACAGTACTTTGACCAAGGGAATTGTCTTGGCTTGCAAGGCTTGGTCCCGTCTATCCAAGACTCGCACCGGTCTGTCCTCATATGAGGCATCCTTATCTACATCTAAGTCGGTCCAATCCAACACATATGATGGATCCGGCTCATATTTCCGAAGCATACTAATATGAAACACGTCATGCACTCCGAAAAGTTGTGGAGGCAACGCTAAATGGTATGCAACCTCTCCAATCCGCTCAAGGACCTCAAAAGGACCAATAAACCAAGGAGATAACTTCCCACTCTTCCCAAATCTCATCAAACCCAATCTAGATGATATTTTCAAAAAGGCATGATCACCCACCTCAAATGACAAAGGTCTCCTCCTACGGTCGGCATAACTCTTTTGGCGACTCTGGGCTGTGACTAACCTCCTACGGATAAGTGCCACTTTCTCCGTAGTTTCCTGAACCAACTCTGGACCTAACAAAGGTGCATCACCCACCTCGACCCAACAAACTGGAGATCTGCACAGTCGGCCATACAAGGCCTCAAACGGTGCCATGCCAATACTCGATTGGAAACTGTTATTGTAGGCAAACTCCACTAAGGGTAAGTGTCTCTCCCACGACCCCTTAAAATCAAGGACACAGCCTCTAAGCATATCCTCAAGGATCTGAATAGTACGCTCTGACTGCCCGTCAGTCTGAGGATGGTAAGTCGTGCTAAAAGTCAATCTAGTGCCCAAGGCACTCTGTAAACTTTGCCACAGCCTAGCTGTGAAGCGCAGATCTCTATCCGAAACAATCGTCACAGGGACCCCGTGCAACCTCACTATGTCCCGAATATACAAGTCAGCAAGGTAATCTACCGAATCTCTCACGCGCACAAGAATAAAATGCGCTGACTTGGTCAACCGGTCAACTACCACCCAAATGGCATCACTACCCCGTTAAGTCCTCGGAAGACCCACAATAAAGTCCATCGTGACATGCTCCCACTTCCACTCAGCTATAGGCAAGGGTTGTAACAAACCTGCTAGCCTTTGGTGTTCGACCTTCACTTACTGACAAGTAAGGCACCTCGATACAAACACTGCCACATCCTTCTTCATACCCCTCCACCAAAACTGGCGACTCAGATCATGATACATCTTTGTGCCTCCCGGATGCACCGCAAGGTATGAATAGTGAAACTCTCGGAGTACTTCCTCTCGGCAAGACTCCGGCACAAATAAGCGGTCACGGTATCTCACACTCAGGTTGGGATACACAGTCAAACCCTTCTCTACCTTCCCACTAGAGATCTTCTCTCAGAGGGATTCTACCTCGAAGTCACCCTTTTGTGCTTCTAACGCTCGGTTCACAAGTGTAGGTTGTGCAACTACAGAGAACAAGGCTGCATACTCAACAGACTCATCTAGATGCAAGTCAAATTCACCAAGGGCACCCAACATCTCCCATTCCCCGATAGCTATACAAGCTACACTACTAATGGACTTCCTACTTAAGGCATCGGCCACAACATTGGCCTTTCCCGGATGATAGTGCAACTCGAAATCATAATCTTCTATGAACTCTGTCCACCTTCTCTGCCTTAAATTTAAGTCATTCTGTGTAAATAGATACTTCAGACTCTTATGATCAGAAAACACCTCAAACCTCTCACCATACAGATAGTGCCTCCAAATCTTCAAGGCAAAAATCACAGCTGCTAACTCTAAATCATGAGTAGGGTAGTTTCTCTCGTGTGTTTTCAATTACCGTGAGCCATAGGCTACTAGTTTCCCCTCTTGCATCAGTACACAACCCAACCCTCTCGTGAGGCATCACAATACACTGAATAGCCCAAACCCCTCTCCGGAATAATCAAGACTGGAGCAGTGGTAAGTCTAACTTTAAGTTCTTGGAACGACTTTTCACAAGTCTCACTCCATACAAATTTGACCCCTTTCCCCGTCAATCTAGTCAAAGGCGAAGCTAGTCTGGAGAAATCTTTCACAAATCGACGGTAATACCCGGCCAATCCCAGAAACTACGGATCTCAAAGGCATTCTTAGGCTGTGCCCAATCTTGCACTACCTCAATTTTGGATGAATCTACAGTCACCCCTTCCCCGGAAACCACATGGCCTAAAAACTTAACTTCTCTTAGCCAGAACTCGCATTTCCCAAACTTGGCATACAGCTTATGGGCTCTAAGCAACTCAAGCACCACTCGCAAGTGTTCTTCGTGTTCCTCTTTAGAGGGTGAGTAAATTAGAATATCATCCAAAAAAATGACCACAAAATGGTCTAAGAACTCTCGGAAGATTCGGTTCATCAAGTCTATAAACACAGCTGGGGCATTAGTTAGCCCAAAAAGCATCACCAGAAACTCATAATGGCCATACCGCGTACGGAATGTCGTCTTCGGGATATCCTCCTCCCTGACTCTCAACTGATGGTAGCCCGATCTCAAATCTATCTTAGAGAAACAACGGGATCCTTTCAACTGATCAAACAGATCGTCTATACGAGCATAGGGTACTTGTTCCTAACCGTAACCCGATTCAATTTTCGATAGTCAATACAAAGTCTCAAGGTCCCATCTTTCCTTTTAGCAAAGAGGGTCGGTGCTCCCCAAGGTGAAGCACTAGGGCGAATAAAACCCTTATCTAGTAATTCTTGGAGTTGAATCTTCAACTCACTCAACTCAGCTAGTGCAAAACGATACAGTGCCATGGAAATCGGTGCCGTGCCAGACACTAGATCAATAGAGAACTCGATCTCTCGGTGACGTGGTAAACTAACAAGATCCTCAGGAAAAATGTCCAAGTACTCACAAACCACTCTTGGCAACTCAATCTAGACCTCATCACACTCACCACTCATAAAGCTAGTGAGAAGGTAACTAAGCTCATTCCGCCCGCACAGATCATACACCGATGGTAAAACTCTACCAACCAGATCCCCCAAGAAATGAAAACAATCGCTGCTCAAGGTACATACAGTAACCCTCTGATGGTAGCAATCTATAATAGCCCGGTATGACGATAACCAGTCCATACCCAAAATAACATCAAAACCAGTCATATCCATCAACACAAAAGAAAAGGGGAGCCGACGATCAGCGACCTCTATATCACAACCCAGACACCCCTGTTTCAAAATCATCTCACCCCCAACAGGTGATACAACACATAAAGGAGATGCTAATTGTGCCAACTCCAACCCCAAAATAGATGCAAATGCAGACGAAATAAATGAATGGGATGCACCTGTATCAATCAACACATTAGCAATAGGGTTGCAAAACAAAAAGGTACCTCTCACTACAAATGGATCTGGTACAAGATCTGGCGCGGTAACAGCATACACATGCCCCGTTGGCCTCTGATCAACCTGCTCACCTCTCGGAGCATAAGACTGTTGTACTGACTGAGCTAAAGAAGCTCCCTGATTGGCCCTCGAGGCCTATACTGACTGAACTGGCTAGTGACTCTGTGTCTATTTCAAACCAGATGCACCAGATGTGCCACCCAACCGTGGGCCAATAGAAATGTTATATAAATCATCCATTCATAAGATCAATAGACATAATAGAAATGTTATATTTCATTCATCAGAGTCTATATTACAAGAGATATTACATGCATTACACTTTCATAAATGTTCATCTTGAAACTATAGCATGTAACTCTAAATGTTAACAACAGAATAAGTGCCCTACGGGCTTACATCTTTACAAGTTGTCACTTGGTTACAACAAAAGAAAAGTCCTAGCTCTATACATATAAAGCCCTCGGCTTGAATTTACATTAAACACAAAACTAAATATGCAAAATGGAGCTTTCAGCCCCTAAACCTCCGAAGCTATGACCTTGGAGGCAGCATGTCACCTGTACCTGAAAATGGTGTCCCAAGTAGGGTGAGCCAAAACCCAGTAGAGATATACAAAACAATATATGAGAATTAACTAAAATATGAGCATCTGATAAATGTGCAATATTTTTAACCAACACATATTCTTTTCAAGGTCATTCAATATAAATAACCAATATCACAATTCATTTCCATTCTTCCATTTCGGGTAAATCGATTAACCAAATTCATTATTATCAAAGCAACCAATATGAGACTACAACTCAATGGTTCACAATTCAATACATTCATCAATCCAACACTTCTATTTCTTGCCATTTTACGGAACCACGTCCGAGGGAACCGGCACCCATAAATATATAAGATTTCGGGACTTTCACCCTGGACAGTCCGGCAAACTTAATTCTCAATGGAGTCCATCCCCTATCTCCTCCCAAACAATGGAGTACATCCCCTACCTCTTCCCAAATAATGATACACATACAATGTATTTAAACACTTTGTCTTATACAATGACTAATCAAAACAAATATTCAATGGTTTAATCAAACCGTCATATTCAATGACATAATTCAATTGATTAGTTTCAATCCTCTTAATTCTCATGCAGTTTCTACAACAATCATAGCTATCCTCCACCGATAGCCCAAAACAAATATATCTAAACAGATAAATAAATCTATCAACAGATAATTGATCAAATTCCATAGGTGAAAGATTTATCAAATCCAACTACACCCTTTATTTACACATCCACCCAATTTCATATTTCCCATACCAATTTAATTATTCAAACAAAATAATTATTTAATTCAAATTAGGGCAATCTTCCCCCTTTCACAAATATTACACCCAAGACCAAATTTCACCAATTATATCCAAGCAATATCATGTTCAAGACCTCTTATACACGTATGGTACCAAATATGGAAAACCCCTCTTTCAAATATCAAAACCCTAACCTTAACTTCACCCAAATCTTCCCAAATCCCACCATTTATACAAAATGACAAATATCTAGGTTAAAGCTCATATTAAAGAGAAGAATATCCCTACCTCAAATGTAGAGCCCAAAGAGGAAGAAGGAGAAACTTGAAGATGCCCAAAACTCGAACTTCTTCGCATCAAAAGAAAGCCCATGCAAAACTCTATCTTTTTAACAAAGGGAGTAGGATAGAGAGACCCAAGATCATGGAGTATTTGTAGAGAGAGAGTGTGTGTTTTAGAGAGAGAGACAGCCGGATTAGGGTTTTGAGTGAAAAAGAGACCAAAAAGTGATATAAAATCACGCTGCTGCGAACTGATATACGTAGTCCTCGCTCGAGCGACCAGACACAACTGTGACCTCGCTCGAGCGCAAGAAGCATCACTCGAGCATAGAATGCAAAGCTTCAGGTCTGCCACAACACAGACGCACACTCAAGCACAAGAAGTCTCACTCGAGCGAAGAAACTATTTCACAAGGCTTGCTCAAGCGAAGAACTCCACTTTCCCAAAAAAGCTGCGTCTGGGAAAACACCTAGGGACTCTCAATCCTCGCTCGAGCGTAAGACCCCTCGCTTGAGCAATGAAGTAGATTACACAATGCTTGCTCGAGCGCAAGAAGCCTCACTCGAGCGAAGAAACCAAAATATGGGCAACAACATTCTAGACCAACTAACAACCAACCTGTTCCAAACATTCCCAACATAATCCAAAACTCAAATACAAAGAGTTAAAGGGAGGAAACAAGACATAGACAAAAGTATACAATCACGGAATTCGAGTCCGAAACACAACAAAGGTCGGGGTAAAACCGGGATCACTATATTTTGGTACTGGCATTGTTTATGCACATGGTACTTATACCTTTGCTAAACCTCATATATTGTGTTAGATTATTTCTGCTGGGCTGTGGCTCTCCCTATGTAACGCCCCAAATTTCTAGCCCAAATGATAATACAACAATCATGGCTCTTTCAAGGAAAACCGAATATAAATCTCCAAACTTACATTACATGATACAATAGTTCTTCATGCAACAATACATTAATCCAACAACAAATAAATAAACAAATAAATACCCCCAAGGGTTTACAAGTTTCCAAGGCTTGAGCCTGGTTACACAAAACGGTTATTCAAACCCACACAAACACATCCCTTGGCTTACACACAGAGTCACAGCAAAATGAGAGCATTGTACTCCCAACACACATACTTCCATGCCCCTAGTTGGGTGGGATCACATCTTTTCCTACACAAAAATCCCGTAGGGTGAGCATAAAGCCCAGTAGGAAATTCTTAACAAAGTATATACATTCTATACAAGTCTCAAGAGGTGAAATGCACATGCCATGCTATGCCTTTTTTGAAGAAAAATCACATTTTCATCTTTTGAAAACCATCATGCTCAATGATATCATGCAATTTCAATTGTTCAAAACTTAACAATTTATTTCAAGGGTGGTAAATACGACTCTGGTAATCCCTAGATCGGTGTCTTCAAATAGATTATATAAGTACTACCAAATTGTCATTTTTACCGGTATTAACCAGAAGGCTCGACACCTATCCAAGCGGGTTTTCGGTCTTTCACCCCGGACTCTCAGGCCAACTTCTTCAATATCATCTACACCACCTATCAAGACTTACCAACGTATTTACCCCAAAACCATTCCATGAAAACTTGTTTCTCAACATTCTTTTCTCAATGCAAGTTTTCAAATCAACTTTCAAAGTTTAATGTAATCAAATGAATTGATATGCCAATTTTACAAGATGAATATAATTACTTTTATTCCAATTCAACATTCAAGGAATAACACAATTCCCTCTTCTCAGATATCCTCAACAAGTTATTTCAAGACTATTTCAATGTTTTGAACAATAATTTCCAAAATGAACAACAATTCTCAAATTCCCTGAAATTCATCATTTATATAAATATAAATAAGAAATTTTCCAAACATCTATTTGTTTTGACACACAAAATAAATATAACAATATCATTCATGGATTTTCAGTCTCCTTTAAAAAAAATCTCCAAATTCTAGGTTTTCTCACCAAAACTATACAACTCAAATCTTTTGAAAGAAAACTTTCCAAAATCATCTTTTCTTCAATCAACGAAGATCAAAACCCATAATATCATTTTAAAAGAACAAGAGACAAACCCACTTTCAAAATAGCTCAACTTCTTGAATCAACAATCAATTTTCAAAGCTATCGAAAGATGATTTTGAAAAATCATATAGATCTTGCAAAAATATATATATATATATATAACTCTCAAAAAAATCCTTACCTCAAGTTTTGAAGAAGAAATGAGATGAAACCCCCAAAATCAACAGTGTCGAAAATCGATCTTCACCGTACACAACGAAGCCCTCGAGAAGTTAACCAACTTTGATCAAGAACCTATGGCAGAACCCTAATGGATCTTGAAAAATCAAGGTTTTAATCCAATTTGGCGTAGGGAAATGTAGAGAGAAGGGAGAGGAAAGGGTTTTTAGAGAGAGAGATATACAAAAGTGATCTGAAATATTAGATTCACGAACTGATATAACATGGTCCGCTCGAGCATGGAAAGCCCCGCTCGAGCATCAAATACACTTTCCCAGTACTTTTGCAGACAGGTCAAACTTTTGGAACCAATCATTCTCCGCCTGAGCGCATAAACGGCCGCTCGAGCGGACAAGCAACTTCTAATGCATTTTGCATTTTTGCTTCGAGGGCACTGCCACTCAACCCCGCAAGGGCACTGCCCTAGGACCCGCCAAGATGTGCTGCCCCCTGGAGCCTCGCAAGCAGACCAGGCAGCTCGATCCCCGACATACTCAACAAAGTAGAAAAACTAGGATCGCTTACTATAGACACCCCATTTTTGACCGACCTTAAGACTCAGACGTCATCGATTGAGCGCTCGGTAATTATGTATGTTTGAGCTCGTTTCGAGTTTCCGGAGTTTTTGGCTGAGAGCCTTGCCTCCGGGTCTCTGAACTCTTTGTGCTTTGGCTCAGTTTGTGGACCGAATCTTGTTTTCTCTTCCCGGAGGGAGGGAGTGGTCTTGTAGACCATCTCTTTGTGGTAGACCATCTCTTTGTGGTCGTAGGCCACTTTTCCCATTTGGAGACTAGTTTCTGGTTTTCAGAGTCTTCAGCCGCGCGCCTTGTCTCGAGACCGCTTAACGTTCTCCGTTTGGCGTGGTTTTTGAACCACACCTTGTTGCCTCTGCCTAGAGGGACACTGTGGTCCAGGAGACCACTTTTGTGGTCGTATACCACTTTTGATGCCCGTAGACTAGTTTTCAAGGCTTTCGGCCAAGTGCTTTGCCTCCCGATCTCTCGTCTTGCATCCGTTTTGGTTTGTTTTTGGTACAAACCTTGTTTTCCTTGTTTGGAAGGTGGTACAAGGGTAGGAGACCAGTTTTTCCCCTTGGAGACCACTTTTCCTCCTGCCAGCCAGTTTTCTGGTCGGACAACTGGTTTGCTTGGCCTTTGGGCCACCTTTTCTGGTTGGCCACCACACCATTGCATTGTTTTCATACCCTGGACTCTCTCCTACCATGGCCGACCAATTTTTGTCTTGGGAGACAACTTGAAGTGGTCGGCTGCTTTTTGTCACCTTTTTGGAGATATTTTTGGCTAGCTGGCACAGCTAAAGAGCACAAGAACCATCCTTCATACACATGTATGGAGGGATGGCCTTGAGCCTTAGCTTCTCCAAGAAGCTTGTGCTTTTGCTCTCTATAAGAGGGAGGCCCCTCCTCCCTCCTCTAGGTTCAGAAAAAAAGTTCCTTGAGTGATACATATAATTTATATCTATACTTCTTCATTTTGCTCTTGCTTTGTGTTCAAAAGTGTAGTTTTGTCTTACTTTTACACACAAACACACACTCAAACACCATAATCTTGGAGCTGAGGTCCCTTGAGGTTGTTTTTGAAGTTTTTGGACTGGTTTTGGTTCAAAAAGTGTGCTGGAGTTGCAGTTTTAAAGAAGGTCTTCAAGGGTGAGTTTCTAACCCTTAAATCCCCTTTTTTGCTTAAGCTTTTAGCCTTATTTTCATACTGTTTTAAGCTTAACTCTTAACTGGAAAAAGTTCTGTTTTTGCATGCTTAAGAAGTTTGTTTAAGGTCACTTTTTTGTTGGGGGTGATCTACCCCCTCTTAGGCCTTGTTAGGCCTTGTTTTGAGCCATCCCTTTAGGCTCTTGTTGTAGCCTTTGCATGACCTTTCTACCACTGAAAATCCAGAGGATTTTCAGTGGTAGAAAGGTGGTTTTGGAGTCCTAAATAGGAGAGGGTCATCCCCTCTCCTTGTGTCTTGTTTACTAGTCTTGTATGCCTCATGTGTGAACATATTTGTTAAGCTTATGTTGGCCATATCTTAGCATGTATTTGTGGTTATTTTGCTGTGGCATACCACTGTTTTTACTTGGTTTGGTCATTCTATGCATGCCTTATACACTTGTAGTGTAAATCTTACAAACTCGCTTTGTGTGCCTCATGTTTGAGCATGTCTCTCTAGCTTGTTTTGGGGCCATCTCAGTAGGTTTTTGGTGTTTTTTTAACATGCCTTAAATCTGTTTTGGGTTGGTTTGGTTGGCTCTTGCATGCCTAATACACTTGTAGTGTAAATCTCTTAAACTAGCTTTGTATGCTTCATGAAGTAGCATGTCATTCTAGTTTGTTTTGTTTCCATTTCAGCATGTTTTTGGTGATGTTTTGCCATGTCATGACTCTATTTTGGTTTGGTTTGGTTGGCCTTTGCATGCTCCATGCACTTGTAGTGCAATTCCATGAAATAGCCTAACATGCATCATGCTTTGACATATCATTCTAGCATGTTTTTGGCTTAACTCTAAGAAGATTTTGTTCATGTTTTACCATGTTTAAGGTCTGATTTGTGTTGTTTTGGTTATGCATGACTTGCTTTGTATAGCTATAGTGCATTCTAGCTTGTTAGCTTTGTGTATCAAGTCCACTAGCATGCGTTGCTTGGCCTATTTGAATGATTTGGCCTATTAGCATGATTTGTTATGTTATTTCAGTGCATGTTTCATGTCCATGCACATACATTTGTCACTTATTCAATGCGTTGGAGGGTTGGTCCTTTATGCCTTAACACGAACCATTGCGTATGCCTTCATGCCTAAGCTTGCGAGCTATCATTTCAGTGTTTATTTGGGGTTATTATGCCATGATATAACTCTGATTTTTGTTGGTTAAGTCATCCCATGCTTGGTCTTAATAGGTGTAGTGTAATCCACCTTATTTGCCTTGTATGCATCATGCCTTATGCCCTCCATGCTAGCTTATTTTGGCTTCCTTCCATGCATGTTTTAGTATCATTTTAACATGTTCTAGGACTGTTTTAGGTTGCCTTTGCCATATGCCTCATGTTTTGCATAGTTGTAGTGCAAGTGCTCTTGCTTGCTTTAAGCTTTGAGCACTATAGCATGCTTCATTTATGTTGTGTGCATGATTTGGCATCATTTAATACTTCATTTCAGAGCATGTAGCATTGCCATGTTCTCACTCCATTCACCCTTTGAGTGCCTCTAAGGGTTGTGCCTTTGTTGCCTTGTTTTGGCCTAGCATGTATGCCATCTTGCCTAGGTCCTTGAGCCTCCATCTCAGCATGTTTTGGTCTTTCTTAAGACCTATTTAAGCTCTGTCCATGATTGGTTCAGTCATGTGTGCCATGTATTGCATGCCCTTTGTGTAGTCCCTTCAATGGCTTTGTGCCTTAGGCCCTCTTGCATGCTTTACTTGTGTTGTTTGAATGATTTGGCATCATTTCACACTTGATTTCATAGCCTTTAGTCTTGTTACACTTCCATGTTTATTGCTTCTTCATCATGTTTGAGAGTTGTGTTCTTAGGCCTACTTGGTAGGCCAATGCATGTGCATGCATGCCTTGCCCTTTTGGTGCCTTTGTTTTGGTGTTATGGCCACTAATTTGGGCATGACTGAGGTCTACCCCCTTTTGGTTTAAGTCCATTTAGCATGATTATTCACATGTTGTTGCATGCTTAAGTTGCTTTGAATTGTGCATGCCAAGTTGTTTCTTTGCATTGAGTATGCATGTCCCTAGCATTGATAGGTTGCCCTTGTTGCATTGCATTATGCATGCATGCATTATATTGTGCTTAGAACCTTATGATTGCCTTGCATTGAGTATGCCATCTAGTTCTTAGCATTTAGCATTGTGTATGCCATGTTATTCCTTGCATTGTGTATGCTATGTTATTAGTTGCATTGAGTACGCCATGTAGTTGCATCATGTTTTGCATGCCTTGCATTGTGTATGCCATGTAGTTACATGTTTGCATGCTAAGGTTGCATTACATTACATTGAGCATGCCATGTTATGTGTTGCATTGTTATTTGGATTAAGTGTTAATCCGAGCACGAGAAACGAGGGACGTTTCATACTTCAAGTGATGAAACGTGTCTCAATTCTCGATCGCCGACGCTCTTGATCATACATGATATAGTTTTAGGCTTTATGTGTCTACTTGTGCATTCATTTTACATTGAATTGTGCAACTTCGCCTCTCGGCCATCATGCATTGAAATGCGCGATTGGTGGCCTGAGGGTCGAGAACCGCACTCTCTTGAGTTCATCACATGATAGGGAGGGTGGTTGTGCATACATATCTTGCAAATACATCGCCATGCCCTTTCTTGCTCTCTGTTGCAGCAAACTGGAATTCAGCAGCAACAACTGGTCGGCCGACCAGTATTTCTAGCTGGCCGACCACTTTTTCTGGTTTTCAGCACAGAAAGTGGTTGGCAGGTGGTCTTCAATGCCAATAAGTGGTCGGCAGCATCCCTAGAGGTCTCCTGGATGGAGTTCAAGCTTTCTGGAGCTTGGTGCAAGGTTCTGAAAACAATTGAAAACAGAGGCAAGTCGGGGCATCGCGACGGATTTCCGAACGAGGCGACCGAGCATGCATCCAGTCTTCTCCCTCTGAGAACCTCATGTTTATTGCTTTACTTAGCTTCTTTACTTTAATAGTTAATGTGTTTAGCTATTTCAATTTGTTTTGTAATAATTAGTTAACTAGGATTAGTTAATTAATTCGTTTTGTAATAATTAGTTTAATTAGCTTAGATTAGCTAGTTAGCTCTTTATTCGGTCCCTCCTGCCAGAGGGCGTATTGTTGTAATAAGCGTGCGTGTGTGTGATGCATGTCTTCCAACCCCCATTTCTTTCTCCCTTTTACTTAACCGCTTACGATGGTTAGTTTTAGGGCATATTTTGTTTAACATACCTTATGCTTGCATGCGTGCATCCATTCATCTGTATTGCATGCACCGAGCTCGGCGCATCATACTAACTGCATTGTATTTCAATTCCTATTTAAATACATGTATCAAGTTGCATTTTTCACATGACATTTTAGGATAGCCGAGCCTATCTTAATTGCATTTTTGCATGTGTTGCATTAGTCATCTTAACATGAACTAGGATCATGCATGATTTCTAACTAGTTCTCTGTTTTGGCTCGGAGTACACTGTGAGTGTTTACGCTTTAGCATACTGTATGTGTGTTAATGCTGCCATGTTAGCATGCTTGCCATGAGGCTAATTGCTTATTTGCTATAACTGCCTGAATGCCTGTGGATGAAGGTTGGATTACTTGAATTGGAACAATTCATCGAAATCCCTGATTTAGCCTACTTGCGAGTAGCAAAATTTAAACCATTTTCAAACAAATGAATGTGCAATGTTTTGTTCCAACTTAGGCGATCTAGTCTATACTTATATGCTGTGCGCATCACACATTAATAACCGTAAGAACACATTGTTTTCAAAAACAAGATATCATGTTAGTAAAGGCCGATCTTTGATCGAGCTAGCGGGGGTGCTCATTGCATGACCTTCCCCTCTCGTACCCAAGTTTCCGAGCCGAGGCAACTTTGGTGATGACGGACACGTGGCCTTCGGCATGAGTCAGGGTTTCATAGATTTCCCCAAAAACAAAATATTTAGGTGGCAACTCTGTATCTGGCAAAGTAGTCCATGTTTGGCACTTATTTATAAAAATCAGTTTTCCAAAACGATTTGTCGGATTTGGACTCTTTGGTGATTTATCGATCTTACATCGCACATTGTGAGATTAGATTCAGAACCGTGACATTGAATCCAAACTGTAGTAGCTAGAGAACAAAACGAATTCCGCGCCCTCGCAGCGCGGAGCTTCGGAGAGTCCTCGGGGCACGTCTACATTTACCCTATATAGGAACATCATTTTCAGGTACAGATGATATGCTTCCGCCAAGGCAATGGCGTGGACGGACTTTGTGAAGCAAGAGCTTCTTATTTATGTTTTCTTATATGTATAGCCAAGGGCTTATTTGTAATGAGATGTGTTCACTTTTGTGTAACCAAGCAATGACTTGTGAAGATGTAAGCCTACATGGCATTTAACTGTTTGTTAAACTTTTATAAGTAAACTCTGATGAATGAATGTATTGTAATTCTGTTATATTTTCCGTATGATAGTTGGATTTATTCCATTATTTTGGGGGCGTTACATCATCTACATCTCCTATCCGGACTTAACAACGTATTTACCTCGAAAACATTTCCATAGTTCTCATTTCAAACATATACTTTTCTCAATGTGAACTTTTCCAATCTCAATTCAAAATGCATAATAATCAATTGAATGAGTATGTAATGCAACAATTATCCATGCCTCATAGCATTTCTCCATTTTCAAGTATCTCAACAACAATACCATAACAATTACATTTCCCACTTTTCATTTCTTCAATGTTATTTCACAAAATAACCACATGTTCAACTAAATTTATCAACAAGTAGCAACATTTCCCCATCTTGTACAATTCTCAACAATTTAGTCATTTCATAACTACATTACATTTTGGGCAATAACCTTCCAAAATCCCCAATTGTCATATTCCAAAAAGTAATTACCCTTTTGCCAAATAAAAGCAAGAAATTTTCCAATCATTCTTTTTATTTTAACAAGATGATGTAAAAATACCCACACATTTCCAACATCTTTCACAAAGTCTCGAATTTCTAGGTTTTTGCCCAAAAACCAAACATTTGTTCATTTCTCACAAGAAATCTTCTCCTAAGGTCCCCATTTCCATAATATAGTCAAGTTTTCTAGCATGGCAAGAAAAGCAAAAGGTAAACCCACTTTTGTAAAAAGAAGAACCCTACATTCTTGAGTCAAAATCACCTCTCATTATATCAACAAAGCAAAATCAAAACCCTCATCAATACTTGCAAAACATATATATAACTCAAGAAGTCCCTACCTCAAGCTTTGGAGAAGAAAAGAGATGAAACCCTAGAATTGATGGTGTTGAAATGAGATATCCACCGCACACAATGTAGCTCTTGAGGAGCTCTTTGACTTTGATGAAGGAACTTGGGGTAGAAATGCAATAGATCCAAAGAGATAAAGAATTCTAAGTGTTTTGGTATATGGAATGTAGAGAGAAAGGAGAGGAGATGATTTTTAGTGAGAGAGTGATATAAAAAAAGTGATACACACAGCCTAAAAAGAGAAGAAAAACAGAGCCTCTCGGACTCAGGCTCGACCGCACGTGCAGCACTTTCCCCCGCACATGCGGAGCGTGTCTTCCGCACGTGCGGCTCTAATCCCCGCACGTACGGCTTCTTCCGCACCTCCCCCTCCGCACCTGCATAATAGGCAGTGTGCAACCCTCTAAACTCACCCTTCTCCGCATGTGCGGCCTCACCCCCCGCACGTGCTGCCCCACCCCCACACGTACGGCCCAAGGCCCCACACGTGCAGCCCTGGTCCCCAGCCCATAATTTCACTATTTCGATCCCAGACACTCCAGACTTGGTCGCGCACCCTCCGAGACAAGTGACGCTCAACCCGGAGTTAGACAAGAACTAGAATTTGAAAGAAAGCTCTCAAACACCACAACTCAAAGAGGACAAAATGGAAACAACACGAAATGAAACCGGTCATCACAACCTCCCCACCATAGGAAATTTCGTCCCCGAAATTTAAACAAACCGACCAAGCTAAAGGGTTCTGGCAATTATGCCTACACTACCAAAATTCCAACTCGCAACATCGATATTCAACTAATATTTACCATTCTCATTATCATCATTTCGTCAAAACGACAATTGCTTATACTAGGCATCCGAAATGAAGCATTTTTAACAAAACATCATTCCTTCACAATATCATGCTTAGATTAACAATGCATCTAACAACATGTGATTAACAATTTCAACACTATTCCTTTCGATGCTGGGGAACATTACAAATCAAAACAATTAAGCATTTTCAAATAAATCTGGATACTTGGAGCGGACCTCTACTTCCCGTTCCCAAGTTGCCTCCTCAATCCCATAGTGCCTCCACAACACTTTCACTAACGATATAGTTTTACCCCGTAACACTTGCTGTTAGGTATCTAGTATTTGAACCGGTTGCTCTTCGTAAGAGGCATCTTCATCCACCTCCAAATCAACCCAATCTAGCACATGAGAAGGGTTGGGTTCGTACTTCGTAAGCATTGACACATGAAACACATTGTGAACCCCTAAAAGTTGTGGCGGTAAGGCTAACCGATATGCCACTTCCCCAATTCTCTCCAATATCTCGAAAGGCCCAATAAACCTCGGAGACAACTTTCCACCCTTACCGAACCTCATTAAACCCCACCTAGGTGAGATCTTAAGAAGACATGGTAACCCACTTCGAAAGATGAAGGTCGTCTCCTCTTATCGGCATAACTTTTTTATCGGCTTTGGGTCGTAGCTAATCTCTTCCGAATGAGAGCAACTTTCTCGGTCGTCTCTCTAACAATTTTAGGACCCAACAATGGTGCATCCCCCACCTCAGCCCAACAAACTAGTGATCTACAAGGTCGGCCATACAAGGCCTCAAACGGTGCCATCTCGATGCTAGCTTGGTAACTATTGTTATAGGCAAATTCAATCAACGGTAAATGCCCATCCCAAGACCCTTTGAAATCTAGGACACAACCTCTAAGCATGTCTTCCAAAATCTGAATAATACGCTCCGATTGCCCATCGATTTGAGGGTGATAAGCGGTACTAAAGGTCAACTTAGTCCCCAATGCCTCATGAAGGCTTTGCCACAACCGGCCAGTAAAATGAGGATCTCTATCTAATACGATGGTTACAGGAACTCCATGAAGTCAAACTATCTCCTTAATGTATAACTCTGCCAAGTGCTCAACTGAGTCGCCGATACACATCGGAATGAAATGCGTAGACTTAGTCAACCTATCGACGATCACCCAAATGGCATCATTGCCCCGCTGAGTTCTAGGAAGCCCAACTACGAAATCCATGGTAACATGCTCCCATTTCCACTCGGCTATTGGTAAGGGCTGTAACAAACCCGCTGGTCTTTGGTGTTCTGCCTTCACTTGTTGACAATTAAGGCACTTCAACACAAAGGATGCGACATCCCGCTTCATACCCCTTCACCAAAACTGGCGGCTCAGATCACGATACATTTTGGTGCCTCCCGGATGTACCGCAAGGCGTGCATGATAGAACTCCTGAAGTACTTCCTCTCTACAAGATTCAGGTACAAACAAACGGTCTAAGTAACGTACACTCTGATCCGAGTGAATGTTCAAACCCTTCTCTTCCTTCCCGTTGGAGATTCTATCACGAATTGACTTTACTTCACGGTCTCCTTGTTGTGCCTCTATAACTTTACTAATCAATGTAGGTTGAGCACTCAAGGTAAACAAAGTTGCACCCTCTTCGGACTCACCCAAGTGTAATTCAAACTTGTCGATGTCATCCAACATAACCCACTCCCGAATGGCCACACTCACCAAACTACTCACGGATTTCCAACTTAAGGCGTCGGCCACTACACTGGCCTTCCCCGGATGATAGTGTAACTCGAAGTCATAATCCTCCAAAAACTCCATCCACCTCCGTTGACGTAAATTCAAGTCTTTTGGGGAAAACAAATACTTTAGACTCTTATGATCGGAGAAAACCTCAAACTTCTCACCATACAAGTAATGCCTCCAAATTTTCAGGGCAAACACTACTGCTGCTAACTCCAAGTCGTGGGTAGGGTAATTCTTCTCATGCATTTTCAATTGGCATGAACCGTAGGCTATAACCTTTCCCCCTTGCATCAAGACACAACCAAGCCCATCCCAAGACGCATCACAATACACGGTGTAGCCCAAACCCCTTTCCGGAATGATCAACACCGGTGCTGTAGTCAATCTAGTTTTTAGCTCTTGGAAAGACTTTTTACAAGCCTCACTCCACACAAACTTAACCCCTTTTCTAGTCAATCTAGTCAAAGGCGCAGCTAGTCTAGAAAAGTCCCTCACAAAACGCCGATAGTACCCTGCCAATCCTAAGAAACTCCGGATCTCAAAAACATTTTTAGGTTGCTCCCAATCTTATACAGAGTCTATCTTTGAAAAATCTATAGTTACCCCCTCCCTTGACACCACATGACCTAAAAACTTCACCTTGGTGAGCCAAAACTCGCATTTCTCAAATTTGGCATTCAATTGATGCTTCCTAAGCAAATCAAGCACTACCCTCAAGTGAGCCTCGTGTTCTTCCTCGGAAGTCGAATAAATTAAGATGTCGTCCACAAAGACGACCACAAAATGATCCAAGTATTCTCTAAAAATTCGGTTCATCAAATCCATAAAGGAAGCCGGTGCATTAGTCAACCCAAATGGCATTACAAGGAACTCATAGTGGCCATAACGCGTACGAAAGGCCGTTTTTTGATGTCCTCCTCCCAGACTCTCAACTGATGGTACTCTGACCTCAAATCTATCTTCAAAAAGCAACGAGACCCTCTAAGTTGGTCAAACAAATCATCTATTCGGGGTAAGAGGTACTTGTTCTTGACGGTAACCCTATTCAACTTGCGGTAATCAATATACAACTGCAACGACCCATCCTTCTTCTTCGCAAAGAGAGCCAATGCTCCCCAAGGCGATGTACTAGGGCGAATAAAGCCTTTGTCTAAAAGCTCTTGGAGTTCAATCTTCAACTCTTGCAACTCCGCGGGTGCAAATCTATACGGTGCCATGGAAATTGGTGCCATTCCCGGCACTAAGTCAATGGTGAATTCGATCTCCCGGTGGGGTGGCAAACTGGTAAGATCCTCGAGAAATACATCTGGGTACTCGTAAACTACCCTTGGCAACTCAACACGAGTCTCGTCACTCTCACTATCTAAAAGAGTAGCAAGAAGACCACTAAGCTCGTTTCTACTATGAGGGTCAAATACTAGTGATAAGACCCGATCAACCCTGTCTCCCAGAAAGTAAAAACAATCACCATTCGAGGTGCACACTATGACCCTCTGACGAAAACAATCAATCATTGCTGGATACAAAGACAGCCAAGCCATGCCTAGAATAACATCAAAACTCGACATGTCTAGCAACACAAAGACAAACGGGAGTCGACGCCCAGTAACCTCTATCTCACAACCACAACACCCCTGATCTAAGTCAACTGTACCCCCAACTGGTGACTCTACTCTAAGCGAAGATACTAATCGTGCCACCTCTAATCCCAATGCAAACGCAAATGTAGTAGATATGAATGAATGAGACATACCCGTATCTATCAACACATTAGCCAAAGAATTACACACAACAAAAATACCTCTCACAACTGAGGATCCCAGCAACTGCTCTGGCGCAGTAACAGTATACACGCGCCCCTATGGCCTCTAATCTACATGCTCATCTCTTGGAGCATAGGCCTGCTGCACTGACTGAGTCGAAGTGGCTCCCTGATTAGCTCACAAAGTCTGTACTGAGTGAACATGCTGGTGGCTCTGAGTCTGCCTCGACCCTGATGCGCCAGATGCGCCTCCCAACTGCGGGCAAGCTCTCTTCATGTGTCCTGACTGACCACACTGATAGCAAGTGTGGCCCCTGTCCTCTACTCTGAGACTAACTCTGAGATCGGTTGGGTGGTGGTGATGGCAACATCTGTTGTTCCCCTCCCTTCTGTGGACATACAGAGGCCTTGTGACCCGGTTGGCCACATTTGAAGCAAGAAAACCCACTCGGTAAACTCTTCCCTAGGCCCGCACTAGGCAAGGGAAAGGTAGATCTAGACTGTTATGATTGAGACTACGATGAAAAGGTGTTTCTACTCTTCTTGTTGGGCCTATAGTCTCCCTGTGACCCTTGGCCCCTAGACCTCGAATTTCGAAGTCTCTCCTACTCGACCTCCATGGTAATCTCTACATGCATGGCTGCCTCCACAAGACGGTCATAATTTCAAATCATGTTACCGACAACCTTGAACAAGATCTTAGTTCTCAACTTCTTCTCGAACTCAATGCATCAGCATTCTTCCTTTGCCACCAACTCCAGTGCAAACTGGGACAAACTGGAGAAGGCCGCTTCAAACTCAGCCACAGACATATTGAGTTACTTAAGGTCTTGGAACTCCTGCCTCAACCTCTCCCTTGCAGTTGGAGGTAGGTACTTGTCTTGGAAAGCCACCACAAATGCTTCCCATGTCGGTTCTATTTGGCCCTTGGCGTATTTCCACCATTGGCCCACGTCCCCCTTGAGGTAGTAACTCGCAAGAGTCACTCTAAGCTCACTGTGTTCGATGTGAAGCATCTCAAATGTCTTCACCATCTGTTCGAGCCATTCATCCGCTTCTTAGGCTCAGGGCCACCATGGAACTCATCCGGCTTGGCCCGCAAAATCTCCCTCATGAGGAAACTCGCCCTTGTCTCTACGGCATTCTCCCTAGCTTGGTTCTCTGCCCTTAGTATATTCATAGACTCCCTCAACGCCCCTGTCATTTCTTAGGCTAAGGCCCCCATTGTGGCTTGGCCTTCTTGCCCTGGTATCTCAGCTTGCCCTACTTGCTCGACCATATTAGCTTGGCCCAATCCCTCTTCTTGCACCAGAACCTCATGGACCGGCACCTCATGCACATCCCGGTGACCCCTACCACGCCATTCACCTCTACCTCCTCGGGTTTGACCCCTTCTTGACATCCTAATTTAGGAATCAAAATAAATGATTTAGCACACAATTCAAAATGTGTTCGTAACTTGCCTCACACGTTAGACTACCACAATTATGTACATGATCTACCACACAAACAATTCAATTCACTCCATATAAACACTTAGCCACATAAACACATACAGATTATTCTTTTGTGATGAGATTCATCCCATGAAAAACCCAGAATTCTTAATAGAACGAGTATTGATCAGGTACCCTTCTAATAAGACCTTAAGGAATTTCATAGGAGCAAATAACATCCCAAAAGCCCAATCCCATACCCACATAGCCACATAAACATGTGTAGACACCCCATTTTTGACCGTCCTCAAGACTTGGATGTTCTTGTAGGTACATCCAGTGACAAGTTTGATTGCTTGTCGAGTACTTGAATTCCGCGGCGGAACGCCACAGGTTTGAGCTTTCCAAACCCTGCATCAATTTTGTTTCATTTTTAGGCCACGTGTTGGTCCTTTAAGAATGCCTTGTTTGGTGCACTGCTGGCCACTTTTGGGCACTGCCAGCCATGGACTTTGGCTTGCCGGCCATCAATGAGCCCCTGCCGGCCATCACTGATGGTCGGCCGACCACCAATGCATCAGCAGATATTTTGTGATATTTTTGTCAGCTATTTGCACAGGTTGAGCCATCTGTTTGCACATGGATGGCTAGATTTCTTTGAAGGCTTCTTGTATCTTCTACATATAGAAGCCATCCTCTTGCATGTGAGAGGTTACAAAATTTTGTGAGCAAAATTTCTCCCACTCTCTCTCTAGAATTCTCTCTCTCTTTATTTTGTGCTTGAAAGTGGGAATTCTCTACACTCTTGCAAAGAAGCCCTTAGCCAAACACCTTCACCTTGGAGTTGAGGTTCTTGGAGGTCTTGTTTGAGGTCTTAAGCTTCGTTTTGGCTCAGAATCTTGGCTGTTTTGGTGTTGTGCTTCAAGGGTAAGGACTTGTCCCTTTTAGGCCTTGTTTTAATTCATTGTTTGGCCACCTTTGTATGCTGCTTTGAGGCTGGTTTTAACCTCTAAAAAAATCTATTTTTAAGGTTTTAAAATGGTGGTTTAAGCCTTGTTTGGTTAGGGGGTGGTTTCCTCCCTTTGCTCGTTGGCTTGTAAAACCTTTTGAGCCTTTTTTCAAAGCTTTTAAAACAACCTTTTCTTGGCCTTTTAACCACTAAATTCCAAGGAAATTTTAATGGCAAAAGGTTTGTTTTGAGGTCCAAAATAGGAGGGGGTGGCCTCCCCTCCTTGCATCTTGTTTGCATGTGTAGTTGGCTTAACATGTGAGCATGTTTTTCTACCTTTTTGGGATTGATCTCAGCATGTTTTTGCTATTAATTTAGCATGCTTTAGCTCTGTTTTGAGCTGTCTTGGTCATATGAGCTTCATCTTGCATGGTTGTAGTGCAAAGGCCTTTACTAGCTTTGAGTTTTAAGGCTTCTAACATGTTGTGCATGAGATGATTGCATGTTGTAGCATCATTTTACACATGATTTCAATGCATATGCCTCTGTCACACTCTCACATATTCCACTCTTTCATTGCTTTTGTGAGTTGTGCTTTTGTCTTGTTTGTGAGCCAACATACGAGCATGTTTTTCTTGCCATTTAAGCTTCCATCTCAGCATATTTTAGGCACTGTTTTGGCATGTTTAAACTCTGTTTTGAGCTGGTTTAGTCGTTTGAATTTGATATTGCATGCCTCTAGTGTAATGCTCATCACTAGTTTTTGGCTTTGGAACATGTTGTGCATGTGTTGCTTGCATGTTGTAGCACTATTTGGCATGCCATTTCAGCACTAAAAAGTCTGCAACCTCCCTCATTTCTTCATTTTTCCATTTGTTTTGAGGGTTGGCTGACCTTAAGGTTGTGTTCAAGCTTGAAATGGAGACTTATGCTCATTGGTTTTAACCTTCTTTTGAGGGTTTCTACTAACCAAAGGCATGATCTCTCTTATGTCTTGAATCATTCTTTGGTTGCCCCCTCTCTCATTAGAGGACAATCACCTTGGACAAATTGATTAAAGAATGGCTTGGTAATACTAAAATGAGTAAATAAAATGAACCAAGTAAAACATGACCAAGATAAGCATGTTTTGTGTGCATTGCATGTGTTCAATCGGACGTTATATTGAACACAAGGTAGATTGGTCTATTTCATACTCAAAGTGATGAAATGAGCCAATCTCCTTTGTCTCCATCACCCTTGATCATGCATGATAGGGTGGTGGTCCTTTGTGTCATATTTGTGCATTTATTGAATGTGTACAAGTTGGATCCTTGGCCATCATGCATTGAGAATCCTTGATTGGTGGTTTTGGACCCAATAGTGCCACTTCTTTGATGTTTTGAGATGATAAGAAGGGGCACAGTACAAACATATCCTTGGAAAACCCTCCATTTTCCTTTGTTTATGCTCTGTTGCAAAATGGTGATTCAGCACACTAGTGGCCGGCAGTGCCTCTATTTGGCCGGCAGGGGCCGACGGCAAGCAATCATGGCCGGCAGGCCACTGGTGCATTCCTCAGAATGGAATTGGTAAGGTGGAGTATAAAGTTCTTGGAGAAACTCTGCAAACAGAGCCTCTCAAGAGCAAACCAGAAGGTTTTTCAGGGCGACAAATCAAATACATGCATGTTCAACTTTCTGAAGCAGAGTTGAAGTAGTGTAGTTTAATGCTTTACTTGTTAATTAGCATTGGTTTTGTAATTTAATTAATAAGTGTGCTAATTAGTTAAGTGTTGTAATAATTAGTAAGTAGTTTACTAGTTATTCATTTGGTTTGTAATAATTAGTCTAATTAGTTTAATTAGATTAGTTAGCTTAGCTTAGCTTAGCTTAGAGTAGCTTAGCTTATTCATTCAGACCCTCCTTCACGAGGGCGTATTGTTGTAATAAGTGTGCGTGCGTGTGTGCATGTCTTCCAACCCCACGTCTTTCTCCCTTTTATTTAACTGCTTTCGATGGTTAGGTTAGGGACATATTTCGATTAGCATACCTTATGCTGCATGTTTGCATCATTCATTTGTCTTGCATGCACCGAGGCTCGGCTCATCATACAAACTGTATCGTATTTCAATACACTTCTTTGAATACGTGCTTCAAAGAATGTTATCAAGTTGCTTCGTATGCCATGATTAGATAGCCGAGCCTATTTAGTTGCATTATTGCATGTGTTGCATTAGGCATCTTACATAGTTAGGATCATGCATTATTTCTAACTAGCTTTTGTTTTGACTTGGAGTACTCGGTAAGCCTTTACGCTTTAGCATATCGCATGAGTGTGATTGCCATATTGCCATGTTTCACATGCTTGCCATAAGGCTATGTGCTTATTTGCTAAACTACATGAATGCTTGTGGATGAAGGCTTTATTGCTTGAATTGGAACAATTCGATAAATGTGAGTTTTAAGCCCACTTTGCGAAGTGGCAAATCATGTTTTAAGCCCATCATGTTTGATGGCAAATCCAAGTTTTAGCCCACTTGAGAGTGGCATTTTCAAACCATTTTCAAAAACAAACATAAGTTGTTTCGTTCCAATTCTTGCGATTTCAGTCTATACTTGTATGTTGTGCGCATCACATAGTAAGTTAGCTAATAATCAGAATAAGAATACGTGTGTTTATAAAATAACATATCATGCTTAGTAGAGGCCAATCTTTGATCAGGCGAGCGGGAGTGCTCATTTCAGGACCTTCCCCTCTCGTACCCAAGTTCTCGAGCTGAGACAACTTTGGTGATGACAGACACGTGGCCTTTGGCACGAGTCAGGGTTTCCTAAATTTTCTAAAAATAAAATATTTAGGTGGCGACTCTGTAATCTGGCAAAGCAGTTCATGTTTGGCGCTTTTTGATTCAAAATTGATTTTCCAAAATGATTTGTCAGATTTGGACTCTTTGGTGTTTATCAGTCTCACATTACACTTTGTGAGATTAGATTCAGAATCGTGACAGGAGACCAAACTGTAGGACCGATTCGATGCTCTCCAAAAGGGGGCTCGAAGAAAGTCAAGTCCATAACATGCTATCACATAATCATGAAAAACAAAACATTTCCTCATCATGCGAAATGAACCCATTGTGGCAAAACAACCACTTCCCGCGAGCGCCAAGTATTCAAACCCGGTAGCTCTGATACCAAGTTGTAACGCCTCGAAATAACCCAACATAAATTAAATACATCAACCAATATCCACTAAATAACAAAAGCGATTCTCCAACCTTTACATCATTAATCAACAAGGTTTATACAAAAGTTCCACATGCGAATTATACATTCAATGATATAGAAATACATGAATCTATGGCATGTAGAACATCATTCACTCAAAAACAAATTTAAAATGCCCTTGAGGGCTTACACATTCCAAGGCTTGAGCCCGGTTACACAAAAATGGTTTCACGAACCCATACACTTAAAGCCCTTGGCTAGCAAATAAATTCACCACAAAAAAATAGAGGCATCTACTCTTCACAAAAATATGTCCACGCCCTCAGCTCGGCGAGATCACCACATCCTTTCCTGCACCAAAATCCTATAGGGGTGAGCACAAGGCCCAGTAGAGAATTCTTACAAAGTATATATAGTTGTGCAAGATTTCCAATGTTAAATGCAAATGTCATGCAATGCCAATTTAAAGAGAATTTCATGTACTTGTCTTTTTAAAATAATCACCATGTTCCAACAATAGCTTGAGATCTGAAATTTTCATAAATTTACAATTTTATTCAATGGGGGCAGTAAATACGACTCAGGTAATCCCTAGGTTGGTGTCAGCAAGTAGGCTCAACTAGCACTACCCAAAAACCTCACTTTACCGGTTGCTAACCGGAAGGAAAGTGGTACCTCCTTCGCTCGTGTTTTCGGTCTTTCACCCGGGACACTTAGGCCAACTTATCAATTTCATCTACACCTCCTATCTAGACTTACCAACGTATTTACCCCCAAAAACATTTCCATAGTTCTCATTTCAAACATATACTTTCTCAATGTGAACTTTTCCAATCTCAATTCAAAATGCATAATAATCAATTGAATGAGTATGTAATGCAATAATTATCCATGCCTCATAGCATTTCTTCATTTTCAAGTATCTCAACAACAATACCATAACAATTACATTTCCCACTTTTCCTTTCTTCAATGTTATTTCACAAAATAACCACATGTTCAACTAAATTTATCAACAAGTAGCAACATTTCCCCATCTTGTACAATTCTCAACAATTTAGTCATTTCATAACTACATTACATTTTGGGCAATAACCTTCCAAAATCCCCAATTGTCATATTCCAAAAAGTAATTACCCTTTTGCCAAATAAAAGCAAGAAATTTTCCAATCATTCTTTTTATTTTAACAAGATGATGTAAAAATACCCACACATTTCCAACATCTTTCACAAAGTCTTGAATTTCTAGGTTTTTTCCCAAAAACCAAACATTTGTTTATTTCTCACAAGAAATCTTCTCCTAAGGTCCCCATTTCCATAATATAGTCAAGTTTTCTAGCATGGCAAGAACAGCAAAAGGTAAACCCACTTTTGTAAAAAGAAGAACCCTGCATTCTTGAGCCAAAATCAACTCTCATTATATCAACAAAGCAAAATCAAAACCCTCATCAATACTTGCAAAACATATATATAACTCAAGAAGTCCCTACCTCAAGCTTTGGAGAAGAAAATAGATGAAACCCTAGAATTGATGGTGTTAAAATGAGATCTCCACCGCACACAATGTAGCTTTTGAGGAGCTCTTTGACTTTGATGAAGTAACTTGGGGTAGAAATGCAATAGATCCAAAAAGATCAAGAATTCTAAGTGTTTTGGTATATGGAATGTAGAGAGAAGGGAGAGGAGATGATTTTTAGTGAGAGAGTGATATAAGAAAAGTGATACATACAGCCTAAAAAGAGAAGAAAAACAGAGCCTCTCGGACTCAGGCCCGACCGCATGTGTGGCACTTTCCCCCGCACATGTGGAGCGTGCCTCCCGCACGTGCAGCTCTGATCCCAGCATGTACGGCTCCTTCCGCACCTGCATAATAGGCAGTGTGCAACCTTTAGACCGCCCGAACTCGCTCCGCGCGCTCCCCTTTCGGAAAAGGGCGTGGATTTGGGTTCATAGCTACTACAGTTCGAACTCCTGTCACGGTTCTGAATCTAATCTCACAAAGTGCAATGTAAGACTAATAAATCACCAAAAAGTCCAAATCTAGCAAATCGTTTTGGAAAATAAGTTTTAATCAAAAAGCGCCAAACATTGACTGCTTTGCTAGATTTCAAAGTCGCCACCTAAATATTTTATTTTGAGGAAATTTAGGAAACCCTGACTCGTGCCTAAGGCCACGTGTCCATCATCACCAAAGTTGCCTCGGCTCAAGAACTTGGGTACGAGAGGGGAAGGTCCTGAAATGAGCACTCCTGCTCGCCCGATCAAAGGATCGGCCTCTACTAAACATGATATGTTGTTTTGAAAACACATGTGTTCTTGCCTGGTTACTAGCTAGCTTACTATGTGATGCGCACAGCATACAAGTATAGACTAATTCACTCAATTTGGAACAAAACATCTCATGTTTGTTTTTCGAAAACGGTTTGAAAGTGCTACTCGCAAGTAGGCTAAAGCGCGGATTTGACACCCTCAAGTGGGCTTAAAACATGATGATTTGCCACTCCAAGTGGCTTAAAACTCACATTTTGATGGATTGTTCCAATTCAAACAATGAAGCCTTCATCCACAGGCATTCATGCAGTTAATCATTTAATCACATAGCCTCATGGCAAGCATGCTGTCATGGCAACACTCACACTCATGCAAGGATGCTAAAGCATAAACACTTACAGTGTACTCCGAGCCAAAACAGAAAGCTACTTAGAAATATGCATGATCCTAACTATGTTAAGTGCCTAAAGCAACACATGCAAAAATGTAACTAAAATAGGCTCCACTATCTAAGATGGCATATGAGTGCAACACTTGATAACATGCTTTGAAGCACGTATTCAAGTAAGTGTATTGAAATACAATGCAGTTTGAATGATGCGCCGAGCCCGGTGCATGCAAGACAAATGAATGATGCAAACATGCAAAGCATAAGGTATGCTAATCAAAACGTGCCCTAAAACTAACCATCGAAAGTGGTAAGTAAAAGGGAGAAAGAAATGGGGTTGGAAGACATGCACACACACACGCACCCTTATTACAACAATACGCCCTTGCGAAGGAGGGTCCGAATAAACTAAGCTAAGCTAATCTAAGCTAATTAATCTAATTAGACTAATTATTACACAACGAAATGAATAACTAGCAAACTACTTACTAATTATTACAACAATTCAACTAATTAACCAATTAGCTAATTAAATTACAAATTCATGCTAACTAACAAGTAAGCATTAAACTACGCTACTCAGCTCTGCTCGAAGAAGTTGAACATGCATGCTCGCATTTCACCCCGAAAAGCTCTCCGGTTTGCTCTTTGAGGCTCTGTTTGCAGGGTGTCTTCAAGGACTTGTTGCTGAACCTTACCAAAACAAAGCTGGGGAGTGCACCAGTGGCCTACCGGCCATGAGAAGTTGCTGCCGGCCATCTGCCAGCCAAAGATGGGCCTCTGCTGGCCAACAACGAAAGGATGCCGGCCATCAATGTGGCACTGCCAGCCACTGGTGTGCTGTGACACCAAATTGCAACAAAGCACAAAATAGAGGAAATGAAGGGTCTCCCTAGGAACATGTGTGTACTATGCCACTCCATATCATCTCAAAACATCAATGGAGAGGCATCATTGGATCCAAGACCATCAATCAAGCATTTGGAAGGCATGATAGCCAAAGATCCAATCTTTTACACAGTCAATAAATGCCATGCAAACAAGACTCTAAATCCACTACCTTATCACGGAAGATCAAAGGCAATGGAGACAAAGGGAATTGGTTCATTTTCATCACTTTGAGTATCAAATGGACCAATTCACCTTGTGTTCAACATAACGTCCGGTTGAACACCATGCAATGCACACATGCAACATGCTTATCTTGACATATTTTACTTGATGGATTTTGGTTACACATTTTAACATTACCAACCATTCTTTAATCAGTTAAGTCCAAATGTGAAAGTCCTCTAATTTGAAAGATGACCTAAGCTTCGAGTGCCTTAAATATGAAGGAAGTATCATGCTATTGGTTAGTAGAAATCCTCAAGGGAGGATTAAAACCAATAGGCATGAATGCCTCCAGTTCATGCTCAAGCCAACAAGGGGCTTAAGGCCACTTTGAAGGCAAATGAAAGAGTGAAACCATGGAGTGCAATGGCATATATTTCAGCACTGAAATGACATGCTAAATGACTCAAAATCATGCAAGTAATGCATGCAAGGCATGTTAATGGCCCAAAAACACTAAGGCTAGTGAAGAGCATCACACAAGAGGCATGCATTATCAAGCTTAAATGACTAAACCAGCCATGAACAGAGCTTAATCATGCCAAAACAATGGCCTAAACATGCTAGAATTGAAGCTCAAAAGACTAAACAAACATGCACACAAATTGGCTTATAAGCAAGACGTAATACACAACCCACAAAAGCTATGAAGAAGTGAAGTATATGAGAGTGTGACTACACTATATACACTGAAGTCATGTATGAAATGAGGTTAAGACATGCAAACACCACAAGTAAAGCATGCAAGAGGCTTGGAAACTCAAAGCTAGTCAAGGCATTCACACTACAACCATGCACTACAAGTCTCACATGGCCAAGACCACTCAAAATAGAGCTAAGGCATGCTAAAATATGAGCAAAAACATGCTAGAGTGTAGCCAAAATAAGCTAGAATAATGGGCTAAAGTAGCAAGCATGCAAAGCTAGTGAGCAAGGTTACACTACAAGTGTAAGAAGCATGCAAGAGGTGACTCAACCAGGCCAAAACAGAGTTACAACATGCTGAAATAAGACCAAAAATGGGTTGAGATTAAGCCAACACATGCTAGAATAACAAGCTAACTCATTAGGCATGCAAGGCTTGTGAGCAAGATTACACTACAAGTGTAAAGAGCAAGCAACCAATGATCAAACAAGCCAAAAACAGAGTTATGGAAGGTCTAAAAAGTCACAAAAATATGCTTGAACAAAGCCATAAAGGAGTAGAAACACATGCCCATCTAGTAGGCCAACAACACATGCAAGCGAGGCAAGAGGAGAAGGGACCACCCCCTCCTATTTGGGACCTTAAAACCACCTTTCCACCACTGAAATTCCTCTGGAATTCAGTGGTTAAAAGGCCAAAAACAAGATGGTTTCAAAAGCTTTAAAGGAAAGAAAGAAGCTTAGCAAACAAGCCACCAAAGAGGGTGAAACATCCCTAACTCCAAAAACACTTTAAAATACCATTTTTAAGCCTTAAAAATAGAGGTTTTTGTAGTTGGAAAGTAGGCCTAAAATAGCATGCAAAGGTGGCTAAGTAATCAACTAAAACAAAGCTTTAAAGAGAATATGGCTTACCCTTGAAGAACTGCCGCAACAGCACCACTTCTGAGCCAAACCAACTTTAAAAAAAGCTCCAAACAAACCTCAAGAAACCTCAGCTCCAAGGTAGTGGTGTTTGGCTAGGTGTTTCTTTGTAAAAATTTGAAGAAAACACACTTCTAAGCACTATAGAGCACAATATAGAGAGAGAGTGTGAGAATTCTAGAGATAGAGAGAGATTTTGTCTCTAAAATTTCTGAACCCCCAAATAGGGGGAGAGGCCTCCCCTTATATAGGCAATGCAAGCAAAAGCTTGCTTCCATCCCTCCATACACAAGTATGGAGGATGGCTCAGTGAGCCACAGCTGGCTCAAAATATCTGAGAAAATATCTGTTGAAACAATTGTGGCCGGCCGGCCATCAGTGGTGGCCGGCAGTGCCTCATTGATAGCCGACAGGGCCTATTGATGGCCGGCAGGGCAAATCCCATGGCCGGTAGCCCTCTTGATGGCTGGCATGCCATCAAGGACATCACAAAGAAAAGACCAACACATGGTCCAAAAATGAGACAGAATGGAAATAGGGTTTGGAAGAATCAAACCTGGAGCATTCCGTCACGAAAGTCGAAACACTCGACGAGCAATCAAACTTGTTACTGGATGTACCTACAAGAACATCCAAGTCTTAAGGACAGTCAAAAATGGGGTGTCTACACAACCCTCTAAAACTCACCCTTCCCCGCACGTGCGGCCTCACCCCCCGCACGTGCGGCCCCACCCCGCAAGTGCGGCCCTAGTCCCCAGCCCAGAATTTCATTGTTTCGATCCCAGTCACTCCGGACATGGCCGCGCACCCTCTGAGACAAGTGACGCTCAACCCAAAGTTAGACAAGAACCAGAATTTGAAAGAAAGCTCTCAAACACCACAACTCAAAAGGACAAAAAGGAAACAACACGAAATAAAACCGGTCATCACAAGTCACCCCAATGCGTCCACCACTGACCCGCATCTCCCTTCAGCTGGTAGGATGTTAAGGTCACTCTCAACCCATCATCCTCGATGCCAAGCATCTCGAACGTCTTCACCATCTACTCTAACCAATCATCCGCCTTCAGTGGCTCCTTCGGATCCCCCAAAAACATATCCAAATTAGACTAAAAGAACTCCCTCTTTAGAAATGACGGCCCTATCTTAGCTACATAGGCCTGGACTTGATTCTCAGCTTTGAGAATGTCCATGGATTCCTGCAAAGCTCCAGCTATCTCACGGGCTAAAGCACCCATGGCCTACTAACCCACTGGTTCAGCCACATTGGCCTGACCAAACCCTTCTTCCTACACCGGAATATCATCCGGTAACGGCACCTCCTATCATCTAGGCCTGCCACGCCTACCACCACCATGTCCACGTCCTAACATCCTAATAAAGGTAACACAAGAGATTAGCACATTTACAAATGTACCGAAGCCAACTCAATTGCGTCCTAATGCGATAGACAACAATTAATTTACTCTACATAAGCACGTAGTCACATAAACACATGAATTTCCTTCCTAGATAATGATCCTCCTACGACGTTGCCAGAGTTCTAGTTAGAAATAGCAGTGATTAAGTGCTCTTCTAGAAAGACTTCTAGAAACTCGTAGATCCAATCAATGTCTTAGAAATTAAATCCCATACCTATCTAGTCACATAAGCATGTTATCACATAGCATACCAGTTCACTTCTAACACAAACTAGCAAGATAATCCATTGTGGTAAAAACCACATCCCACGATCCCAAAGTATTCAAACCCGATAGCTCTGATACCAAGTTGTAACGCCCCAAAAATAAAACAATAAAATCATCTCACAATATTAATTAAATAATAACATGTGCCGAAGTAATTATCTTTCATTCATATGATCCCATTGTACAAAAAGTAACACATGCAATTATACATTCAGAAGCCCTAACCCTGAATCTATAGCATATGCTATGAGTTACTGGTATGAAATAAAAGTTAAACAGATATATAAAAATGCCCTAATGGCTACAGCTTTCCAAGACAATACTTGGTTACAACAAAAGTGAGTTTGAAATTCAATACAAATAAAGCCCTAAGCTTGTACAAAATAATTACAATAATAACAAAAAGAAGCTCTTGGCTCCAAGTCCTCCCAAGCTATAACCTTGGCAAAGGCATATTATTAGCACGTGAAAATGGTTTTCCACATAGGATGAGCCAAAACCCAGTAGAGATACTCTAACACGGTGTATGAATCTTAACAAAGTTATAAGGTGAGTGCATATGCAATACTCATGTCAAAACTTTTTACATCTCTTTTCAAAAACCATGCAATGCCAAATTATACCACAATTCATGAAATCATTTTCTTTACAATAGAAAACAAGGCAGTGGATACAACACTAGGAATCTCTAGATACGTGTCTTCAAGTAGGCTATACAAGCACTATCAATTGCCATTTTTGCCGGTACTAACCGGAAGGCTCGGCACCTAACTGTGCGGGTATCTAGACTTTCACCAAGGACACACGGGCCAACAATAATACCACAACCAGACTCCCTACCCAGATGCACCAAGGTATTCACCCAAATTTCTCAAAACAAAATAAATTTTCAATGTGTTAAGTATGCACGATACTCAATGCGAATGGATGAGAAAGTAGTTTCAATTCTCCTAATTGTCATGCAATTTTTACAACAATCATAGCTATCCTCCACCGATAACCCAAAACAATATCTCTAAATAGATAGATAATTTCCAATAAAGATAAAATTTCCAAAATTTCAAGATGCGAGTGGTAATGCATATCCAACTCCACCACCACCATCATCATCATCATCATTCCAATTCCATAATACCCAACATACTTTTCATTTCATCTTTACAAAATCAAGTATTCACATTTTAGGGCAAAATCCCTTGTTCTTTATAAATCAATTCCAAGGATAAAAATCCCCCATTTTATTACAATTCAACCACATTTACAAACCCACAATCATTTCCAAGAAACCATTTGAAAACCCCTCTTTTGATTTCAAAACCAAAACCCTAGGTTTATCCAAAAATCTCCAAACCACAATATTGTTTAGAAAAACAATAACTAAGTTAAAAACCATACAAAAGTGTGGAGAAATCCATACCTCAAGGCTAGAAGGCAAGGGAGAGAGTGGAGAAACTTTGATGAAGCCGAAAACCAACTTTGCTCAGATTAAAATGAAGCTCTAGGTGAGCTCTACCTTTTTATCAAAGGGACTAGGGTGTAGAGATCAATGAATAAGAGTGTATTTGAAGGTAGAAGATGAGTTCTAGAGAGAGAAGGTCTAGATTTAGGGTTTTAAAATGTTTAGAGAGAGAGATATATATGAAAAAGTGACTCAAAAAGTGAGTTTTACGAACTGATAAATGCGTAAACCGCTCGAGCGACCAAAAACACCACTTGAGCAACCAGACACAATAAGTGAGACCGCTCGAGCGAAAAACGCCACCTCCCAGTAATTTTGTAGACAAAGGCTAACCGTTTGAGCGTAAGAAAGATCGCTCAAGCTCAAGAAACACTACTCAAGCGAAGAAAACACCCTCCTAGTACTTTTGCAGGCCTGCAAATATACTGGAAGTTCTCAAAGACCGCTCCAGCGAACAAAGGACCGCTCGAGCAAACTGACCAAAATCTGGGCAATAGTTCTTTTAAAAACACAAACTCCCGACTTGTTGCAAATGCAACAAAGATATCCGAAAAACCAAACTCAATCAAAAATAAGATGAATAAGGATAAGGATAAGAACAACCAAATAAGACAAGGAATCCCGATCCAAAATAATAAACGGATCGGGTCTAAACCGGAATCGTTATATTTTCAGTGAGAAAGAAGATATAGAAAAAATAATTGAAACTTTAGAAAGAAGATCAATAGAGTTGAAAATGAAGAATATGTATATGTATTTTGGGTGTACCATGAGAAAAAAAAAATATTTTATTCTAGGATTTAATGTGTATTGTCCTTATTAATAAATTTACATTAGGGTACTATATTATTATTTGGGTGCAAATAGAATCACCCTTATGATGTGGATCCTATTCCAACCTCAAGCCCAATATTTAAGGTTGTGTTTGGCTCATGGATTTGGAGAGAAATTTGGATGTGTAAAAATAGATGAAATATAGGTATATTTTATTCACATATTAACCATCGTTTTTCTTTCCATTTCTAAAGTCCTTCTCAAATTCTTAAACCAAACACAGTCTTTACTGATTTACGGCTCCCTATTAAGCTTCAAAAATGGTCAAAAGGGAAGAAACCTAGTTCTAACCTAGTTTTGCCTTCTATTCCCACTGATTCTCAATCATCACTCTCCTCTCAAGCCATTCAAATCTATAACAAAAGATTCTAGATGAGCATTCATCTCCTTCTGATCAAGCCATCCAAGTTGCTATCGATTTGCTGGGTCGTAAGGATGTTTTTCTCAATGATTTCATCAAAATTGAGCTGAACAACAAGGCTAAATTCAAAAAAATCAGCAATCGCAAGTGATGAAGATCATTTTGTAGAATGTTAGAGGTATTGGAAAGTCAGAGAAGAAAAGAATGGTCAGAAAGAATGATTCGGTCTATTTGGGAAATAGGCAACTTCCAATAGGAATTTTTTATACTGGGCTCTCAGGTGGTGGGAAACAAAAAAAGAGGTAAAGAATAAAGGATCTTATGGTGTCTTGAAAAGTGGATGTGGTTTTCATTCAAGAATCAAAATTTGGAGCTTAAAATCAAATTAATTTGGGGAGAGTGGAATCCGAAAGTCTTTTAGGATGACTAATATCTCTATGGGATCCAACAAGTGAGATTATGTTGCAAGGGAATTGAATGATCTACTGTTGGCTAGGGTGTTTTGAAGCAATGTAAGTGCGTGAAGTTATGCTTCGTTGATGCCTTCGGCGAAATCGTAGCATAGTAATAGTGTGTGAAGCTTTGTTTTGTTGTTATTTTGGAAGTTGGCTTGAGTGCAGTAGAGGAGTCTATTGCAGCAGGGGTTTAGAAGTATTGTCGGTGGCTTTGGATTACCTAGGAAAAGGCTTTGAAGAATGTGAGTATGGAGGTATTTTAGTTGGTCAATTTCGAGAGATCTGGGGTCCTATTATGTTTTTGTTTACTAGTTTCTGTATTTTTGTTCTTAGTTGGTTGGTTGCTGTAGCTTGCTTTTTGTGCTCCTTTCGGATACGATAGCCCTACAGTTCGGACTCCTGTGATTCTGAATCTGATTTCACAAGTACAATGTCAAATAGATAAACACAAATGAGTCCAAATCCAGCAAATCTTTTGAAAAATCGATTTTGAATCAAAAATGCCAAAAATAGACCGCTTTGCCAAATTATAGAGTCGCCACCTAAATATTTTTGAAAAATTTAGGAAACCAGAGACTCGTGCCAAAGGCCACTTATCCGTCATCACCAAAGTGTCTTGGTTCGGGAACTTAGGTATGAAAGGGAAAGGTCATGAATTGAGCACCCTCCTCACTCGATCACAGATCGACCTCTACTACTCATGATGTGAATCTTATGCACAGTATATGCTCTTGTTCTGATTATTATGCTAATTTACTATGTGATGTACACAAGTATAGACTAATTTGCAAAAGTTGGAACACTTTAATCTTATGTTTGTTTGAAATGAGTTTTGAATACGCGTCACTTAAAAAGGTGAACTTGTATATACATTAGTCAAAACATCCTAATTTAAGCAATTAGCCTTCATCCACTGGCATTCAGACAGGTACATCACTTAAGCACTTAGCCTCATGGTATTATGCTTGATATGGCAACAATCACACGCATGCAATATGCTACAGCAATAAATGCTCACCTAGTACTCCAAGGCAAGCCAAAAGAAATAAACCAATTAGAAAAATACATGCTCTAATATGCAAGTCACTAATACAACCAAATGCAACTACTAGGCTCGGCTACTAGTATGGTATGTGAGTCAATTCAAGGCATGCAACAAAGCATGTATTCGAATAAGGAATTTGACATTGACATTTGATTAGTATGATGAGTCGAATACTTATGCATGCAAGATGAATGGATGCAAGTCATGGAAAATGCTAATTAAAACATGATGTTCTATGCTATCCATCATAAGCGAGTAAATAAAAGGGAGAAAGAAATGGGGGTTGGAAGACATACACATTATTATAATTTTGCCCTCATACAAGAGGGTCCGAATGAATGTCCTAATGAACTAACTATTACATCACCAAATAAATGAATTAACTACACTAGCTAATTATTACAAATTTAAATGAATCTAATTAATTAATTACAACATGAAATTAATTAACCAAGATATTACAAGTTCAAATGAATGAATTAGTCTCAGTACAACATACTACTATTAATACACTTTAACGAGCCACAGGGAATGAAGAATCATTCATGCATGAATGCGAATTTCCACCCGAAAATGCCCTTTGTTTGGCTGCCATAATGGTTCTGTTTTGCAGTCAGAAAATTGAACTATTTTCACCCTACCCTCTGCTCTGTTTTGCCATGAAAATGGCATTGCTGATCTAAAACGAAGTGGCCGGCCGGCCAAGAAAAGTGGTCGACCGTATAGTGAGGTGGCCGGCCGGCCACTAGTTTTTTGCCACTGCCTTGCTGCAACAGACATGAAATAGAGCACAAATAGAGTGTTTTCAGAGGGATGTTTGTCCACCCTACCTCTCCTTATCATCAAGAAAATCAAAGGAGAGATAGGCTTGATTGGCAAATCATCAATCGATGCAAACTCATTACATGATGATTTATGACTCGAGGGACACAATCTCAATAAATGATGATGAAAGACCCACAAAACCTCCTCCCTATCATGGAATTGATCAAGGGAAGTGGTAGACCTTGAATCTTGAACCATTATCATCACTAAAGAGTATGAAACGATTCAAAACTCAATGGGTTCAACTAACGCCCGATTGAACCCAAACTTGATTTTATTATCTTGTTACCTCCATTTTATTGCCTCTTTTACTTACCTTTCCATTCATTAGTCATTTTAGACCAAGAATGAGAATTAAGTCCACTAAATGGAGGGAACTGTCAAACAAGAAGTTGTTTTGGACATGAGAGAGATGTAATGCCCTGGTAATGAACCTCCGAAGAGATTAAACCATTAAGTATGGAAGGGTCTCTTTCTCATGCTTAAACAACACTCGTTTGAAACGACTCTCAAACAAATAAAAAGCCAAGAAATGAGGGAGAGTGCAGAGATGATTATGTGTGAACGTAAGTATGAAAAGCATAAAATAAATGCTATCAACTCAAATAGGTTGGTGACTAAGGCCTAAACCACCGAACCTATAAGGACCACTACACTACAAGCCTACTGCATAAAGCATAAATGAATTATACACACAAAAATAGTCCTAAAGATAGCTGAAACAATGCTGAAATTATCATGGAAGAGCTAGAAAAGTAAGCACAAATTGGTGACAATTAAAGCTAGTAAACAAGCCAAAGGACTCCACTTTTTGGGACCTCAAAACCACATTTTTAGCCTCTGAAAAACTCTAAAAATTAGTAAGAAAAAGTTGAAAAATAGATGAGAAACACAAGGGCAAAAGTTTAGAAAATAAGGTTCAAAGAAGGGTGGTTTACCCCTCTACCTTTGATAGCTTTAGGCCACAAGTTTCAGCCCATCAAAACAATAGAAAAATAGTCCAAAAACAGCAAGTAAAGATAAGGAAGAAGTATTATAAAGAAGCTAGAAGTTATACCTCTTGAAGAGGAGCAACACTTTGATTCACAAACCAACAAATTCTCACCCTCAAGTGCTGAAATTTAAGCTCAATAACCTCAGCAAGGAGCCCTAAAAATTTGGTTTAGGGAGTTTAGAATAGTGTCTATAGGTTGCAAGATAGAGAGAGATATTTTGAAGAATTTGAACTCTTGAAATTTTTTCTAACCTAAAAACATAAGATATGGCACTCTCTATATATAGAACAACTGGTTGATATCTCGGAAATATCTATATTGAGCCAGCTGGTGCAGTGCATGCACATGGAGGGACAGTTGGCAACAAATATTTTCTCTACCGGAACACCTGGCCGACCGGCCAGGTGGGGGACAACCAACCACTAGTTTCTGGCTAGCCGGCCACTAGTTGGACGGCAGGCCTCTAGGTGGTCAGGCTTGAAAAAATTATATTTTGGTCCAAAAGTGGTACAAGGTTTGTAGGCTTCTAAGACTCAAAATCGAGGCTTTTTGCTGAGGAAATCGAGCGTTTGTACAACATAATTTTTGAAGCGCCCCCAAAATAATATAATAAATCCAACTCGTAAGCAAAAGAATAATAGAAATAAAATACTTTCATTCATCAGAGTTCGTTTACGAATGTTAACACATGCAATATACATTCACAAATATTCATCCTGAATCTACAGCATGTGTTGCAATGACAAGAGAATTGAAAACTAAACGGGTAATAATATGCCCTATAGGCTTACATCTTTCCAAGTCATTACTTGGTTACACAAAAATGAGCCTAGCTCAATATAATTTAAAGCCCTTAGCTATACAAAATATAACAAAAGAAAGAAGCTCTTGCTCCTATAGGTCCCTCTAAGCTATTGCCCTGGAGGAGGCATATCACCAGCACCTGAAAATGATTTTTCCCAAATAAGGTAAGCCAAAGCCCAACAGGAATAAGCTAACACAATATATGAGATTTAACAAAGATATAAGTACAATGTGCATATACAATGCTTGTGGCAAACCATTTACATTCTTATATCATCAAGAAGTACCGAGTTCATATCTTATTCCACTTTCCTTCAATTCATTAGCCAATTTCATTATCTTTCAACAACCCAATTGAGACTACAATTCAATGGTTATCTAATCAACATAATTACCACACAAACACTTCAAATCTGCCATTTTATGAAAATTTCATCCGTGGGATCGACACCCATGTATACACAAGATTTCGGGACTTTCACCCTGGACACTCCGACCAACTTAATTTCAATGAGTCCATCCCCGATCTCCTCCCAAACAATGGAGTACATCCCCTTTCTCCTCACAAACATCATACATATACAATGTATTTAAAACATAGTCATATTCAATGACAACCAACATCAGATTAGTTTCAATTTACCTAATCCACATGCAATTTCTACAACAATCATAGCTATTCTCCACCGATAGCCCAAAATAGATATTTCTAAACAGATGTACAATCTTCTCAAGAGAAAAATTATTAAAATTTTCATAGGTGAAAGACAACACGTGTCCAACTCCACCATGTACATCAAAAATCATCCTATTACACATTATCATTATCAATTTTAGTTATTTGTACAAAATAACCATTTAACCCTATTAGGGCAAAACTCCCTTTTTCCATATATCAACCCAAATGGCCCAAATCAAGTATTTGACCACAATGAAACCTCACATTCAACCCCATAACCATTTATTTCACATTCATTTAGAAATTCCTATTTTTATTTCATACCCCAAATCCTAAGTTTGCTCAAACTAGTCCCAAATCCCATCATTGTTACACAACGACAAATAACTAAGCTAAAAACCATACAAAAGTGTAGAAAACCCTACCTCAAAGAAAGAAGACGAGCCAAGCAAGAGTGAAACTTCAAAGACGCCCAAATCCAACTCTAATCGGATCAAAATGGAGATCTTGAGATGGTCTACCTTTTTATCAAAAAGATTTGGGTGAGAAAATCACTAGAACTAGGTGCAAATGTAGAGAGAGAGAGAGAGAGATTTAAAGAGAAAGAGAGAGTCTTAACTTTAAGTTTTAGGGAGAAAAGATCTGAAAAAGTGACGTAAAAAGTCATTTTCACGATCTGATATACACACATTCCGCTTGAGCGCAAGAAGTGCTGCTCGAGCATCAGACACAAAAAGTTGTTCCACTCGAGCGTAAGAAAGGCCGCTCGAGCGCCAAGACACAATGACCAAGACGCTCACCGCTCAAGCGCAAGAAATGACGCTCGAGCGTAGAAAACACACATCCAGTAGTTTTGCAGACAACAAACCAACGCTCGAGCGCAATAAAGGCAGCTCGAGCATAGAAATCACTCTCCCAGTAGTTTTACAGACCTACAAAAGTACTGAGTATTTGCAAAGCCCGCTCGAGCGTAGGAAGTGCCACTCGAGTGGAGGACCAAAATTCTAGGCAACACAAGGTTTGAAAAACAAGCGACCAACCTGCCCAAACACAATCACAACAACCTAAAAGCCAATTTCAAAGAGATACAAGGGAAAAAAGAGGTAAACAACAATATGAAAGCACTAAACCCGAGTCCGGAATACCACAAGAGTCGGGTCAAAATTGGGATCGTTATAATTTTAATCATTGGGTGATCAATCTAAGGCGCCCAAGTTTTAAGGGCGGTCAAAAATGGGGTGTCTACAGTTGCTAACCAACTTGTCGTGATGCTTGCAGATGATTGGGCTTGCTAAATGGTGCCAACTTTGTTGGATCATTCTGCTTTGCTATGATGTTTGTGCATCCATCTTCTTTATTGATGTATATTGTCATGCTTTGCATTCATCAATGAAGTTTCTTTTGCCGATCTTTAAAATAAATAAAAAAAATACTATTCGTATTACTATTTCATCTACCATATTAATAGTTAACAATATTTGATCAACCACATTTATTGTGGTCAGCCACATGTTTCACAACATAAGGTGATTATTCATACTTTGAATTATAAATATTTGATTTGATGTCAATCTAATCTCTCAAATATATATGAAAATGTAAGATTGTTCCCAAAAAAAAAAAAGAAAAAAAAAAGGAAGGAAAGAAAGAAAGAAACATATTTGTTTATCCTTCATGAAGTAGGCGCTTCCTGTTCAAGAGGTTTATGAAGTACACAAACTTTTAAACTGTTCTATTCACTTAAAAAAAAAGCCCTAATAGAGGGGTTTTGGCCACAAAAACAATAAAATAAAATAAAAAAAATTTTGTGACGTGTCTTTCAGTATTTGAAAACCTACCCTACATGCTTTGATTTGTCACTAGGTTTAATAAAATTTGTTCTTCGATGACAATAAAGTTATGTATCTAGAATTTTTATATATTGTAGAATTTTTTTTTAAATATGTAATTTAGATTCTTTTTTTATATTGTAGGGGGATTAATTGAAATTACACATTAGGTTTTTTTAGGCATTTTTTTATGGCATTCAATCTTAATAAGTTTCTATATATCTTTTTGTTTATTTGACGTTAACGAGTCATTATAATTAATTAACTTATATGTAACATTAGGACACAATCAAAAGTGAAATATTCAAAATAAGCTTCTAGTGAAAGTGTAGACGTGCTAATGAAACGAGAAAAATATCATGTGTAACTCATATACCAATTTCATTAATGCCAGTAGATGGAAGAGTAATATTGAAACTTGACTTTAAGTTTAAGAATTCAAGTGTTAAAATTGAAAGTGAAGGAATTAAGTGCAAATGTATTGTGTACGCAGCGGAAAATGTTACACAAGACTAGATATCATGTTAGTAGACCAAGAACACATTGAATCCATAAGGAATACACGAAATTTGGGAGGATTCCAAGCTCATTACAAATACGTTTTAAAACTAAATTTGACTTTTTATTTAGTTTTTACTCGTCCAATTATTCCAAAAATTCTTTAACTACTTGTTCTACATCAATAATTAACCCTCCACTAAAACTATTTGATAAGTCTTTTGTGATCCTGATTACAAGTCCCTCAACCCAGTACTCACTGATCAAATATACATAATAAAATTAATTTTTAAAAAAAATAAAAAAAAAAAAGAGAGGAAATACCATTTTGTCTCCTAAACTATTATGCAAAAATCAATTTAGCACCCAGACTTCGATTATTTTAATTTGACACCTAAACTTTTTAAAATTTGATCAATTTTTCCCACGCCATCTATTTTCTTCTACAATCAAACGAAATGTGCTGAGTTGTCCCCTTAAACTATTATTTGGAAGGAATATAAAAGGCTTTGGCTTCCAAATCAAGTTATAGTGTTGAACAGTTGACTAGGGTTCCTTTCTCTTGCAAATCAAACTTAGGGTTTTCAAATTTCTCACACAATATAGAAATCAAGGTTTAGCATTCAACGAAGGTCACAAAATCACATTGGAAATTGATATTGAATGATGGGTTGGGTTCGGAGAGAAAAGGATGGCAGTCGAACAAATGGAGCACATGTTCATGGTATTTATGTCAAATATTTGTTTATTTGTTGATTTTATGCTTACTGAACATCGATTTGTTATGTAATACTAATTTATTATGCCTTTTTTAAAATAAATCTTTGTCTCTACAACCTTACATTAGAAACCACATTGATACAATAATGCATCGTGAGATAACCAAGCATATCCATAGGTTTCTCTTTCTTCCATTCCTTGTATGTAGTTTTGCTTCAGCTTATTGACGTTCTTGAACAATCCAGGGATGATCTGCACTACCTGTGACACATAGTTGGGTCTATCCAAGTGAAGTGATTTCAACCACTATTGGGACAGTTGAGAAACCTCCTACTAGGATTGCATTAGTCCATGATGTTTGTATCATCCTTCGTCGTCCACAAAAGACGCACCACGTCTTCCATGCCACTTGAGGTCCATCTTCTTTCAATTGACTTCCTTCTTTCCTGATTTCTTGACCCTTGATTGTTTCTCATTTTCTCTCTCAAACTCTGAGGCAAACATGCTTTGTTTTCTTTTCTCTATTTCTATATTAAATATCTAAAGGGGAATGACTAGAAATGGCGGGAAAGCGTTTACTTTCCCTCCAAATAATAGTTCAGGGGGACAACTCAACACATTCTGTTTGATTGTAAACGAAAACAGACAGTAGGGGTAAATTGATCATATTTTAAAAAAAAAATTGGGTGTCAAATTAAAATAATACGAAATCTGGGTGCCAAATTGATTTTCGTATAATAGTTTGAGAGGTAAAATGATATTTCCTCTTAAAAAAATGGTGTATAATCTAATGTTTATAAAAGCATAACTGCAAGTAAAAGTATAATTTCAAGTAAACTACTATTTAGCAAATAATAATAATAATAATTTTTTAAGTTATAAAACATTATTTTGTAACCTAGGTGTTCATAAACAAAGAAAAGTGCCACGCCTCAATTTTGACTCAAACTATATTCTTAAAAACAAAAATAAGTTAGAAAACATAATTTTTAAACCTATAGGAAGAACATAATTTTGGGAAAAATAAGGTGATATTTGAAAATTTAATTCAGTAGTTAAAATTAAATATATTAAGTGCTACTCTAAAAATATTAAAAACTCTTTAGTGTACTTTTCCCAAATGTGACACTCTAACGTGGCGGGTATGATCTGACACTAAAAAATTATTTAGTATATTTTTTCCAAATGTGACACTCTAATGTGGCGAGCAAATAAGTCATTACACATCCAAAAGGACTAAATGGATCACAAGAAAAAAAAAATATATATATATATATATAGGACTATATGGATTACAAGTCCAAAATATGGGACTTATTGGTAAATCTCCCTTAATTAAACTCGTTTGGTAATCAAAATTGATATTACTTAAAAATTTAAGTGTCTCTTAAAATATAAACTAAAAGTTAAGAAAATTTTAAGTGATATATAACTTATTTAATTTTGACTGAATTTATAAATACTAAATATAAGCCTAGATGTACACTATTATAAACTCAACCACTGCCGCCGCCACTATTACTACTACTACCACCACCACTAGTATCATGCCACTGCAATCGCCACCACCACTACTGCTACCACTATGACGCCCCAAAAATTCGAGAACATCAAGGAATACATTAACAAATAATTATAGGGTTTTTCTAAGGTTAAAAGCATAGGAAACGTCACTAATACGTCCTTTGGTCAATATTGACCAAGTAAGATCCCAAGAAGGTTGGAGGAGTCAATTTCCTTCCTAAGTTTAATCACCTTAGATAGCAAAGCTACTTTTTTGACAGATCTTAACTAGATATTAACACAAGGTCCACATAAGTCGACGAGAATATAAGGGATAGGTAATACAAAAGATTTATAAAATAATAATTATAAAATCATGTCTTAAATACAACAGGAGATTTAACACTAATACGTTTACAAAACTAATTTCTATTTCTCCTAGGGTAGCCATACATCTTCAAATGCTTCAGTTTTTCCTTTGACCTACTAATAATCTTCAATACTTGGCATGAAACGCCATGAGCTTCGAATTCCCAGTAAACGCACACACACCCCACCCTTTTTTCCCAATCCAATACACAGTCTTAATATAGGCATACACATAACATACAGCAGTAGTAATAATCAAACTGAGCTTATAATAGGTTTCATTTCCAAGGTTAGCCGTTCATTAAGTAAGTTCTAGGCGATTCCCCATGGAATTTTCCATTCCTACCCAACCATTAAATAATGGAACACGAAGCTATTTGAACCTCCCCTTGGCCCTATACCAGGATAAGCACCAAGGATGTCTACGCCTTGAATTATATACTCGAGTTGTAACATCAATGGTCTACCAAGGAGCAACGGCCTTCCAGGGACACAAGCCCTATGTGAGACCCTCACTGCCACCCTTATTCCATAACCAAATTTGTAGACAGTCAGAATATGTCTCGTTTTATGTTAGGGTACCGTGACACACTTACGCAAGATTTAGGTTACTTAGGAAACACATCCCACCATCAATTCCATGTAAACACAACATTTTCTCATAATACAATTCCTCTAATCGAAACCTAATTACCACCCTAATTAAGTTGCCCATTGTGTTAAATGTTTTAAGTTAAGGTTAGAATAATTTATCGAGAGAATAATTTCCATACAAGTATGAGCATCATTGTAACGCCCCCAACAGATACAACATAAATACATCAACAAATGAAGGGCAAGTGTTAGCAAGACAGCAAGTGCACGGCTGTAAAAATCTAGCTCGGCTTTTAATTATCGAAGCTTGTTTGTTGCTCGGTCATAAAGCCTAGGGTGTTAGGCCGGTTCTGGACCTTAGTCCTACAAATTGTCCATCTATCTCGGTTCAATGCTCCTACGGGTCTCTAGTGCGATGTGAATCACTCAAAGGGATCACAAACATATTTTAGCCCGATTGGAATCAGTTTCTGGAACAAAAGCTGAACTTTTGCTCGATCTTGTCTAGAATCGATGTTGTTCATCCGAAATGTGATGACCGCGTGCGTCACTAGTTTCGCTTTCCCTTGTTTAACCTTGGATTTACCCTAATAGAGTGTCAGGTTAAATTGGAGCCTTGTTGAGTGTTTGGGGTTTGTGTTGTACGGAGGGTTTTTCTCAATGTAATTCTTATTCTCGTCTTTATTCAGTGTCGAAGTTCCTTTATTCCGGAGAGTACGAGGTCAGGTCCGAAGCGCCTGAGAAACGAGTCAGAAATTTCTGGGCTGCTAGGCCTGGGCCGCACGTACGGTGAGTGAGGCTGCACGTGCGGTAAGGGAGAGGCTTTAGGGGGTTGCACACTGTCTAAAGGGGCTCGTGCGGAGTGAGGTGCAGAATGAGGCACCACACGTGCGGGGGTGAAGGCCGCATGTGCGGGGAAGGGCGCCGCACGTGCGGCAAACGGGCAATCCGAAACTCTATTTTTTTTATGTCTTTTTGCCGAATTTGACTCACATTTAGGGCCTCTCTATTGTAACAACACTCACCACTGTTTACCGATAAATTACTGATTACTGCTAAATTGAGACTGATTATGATTGGTAATTGAATTGATTGAAATACTGAACTGACTGACTGACTGAAATCTGGAACTGAATTGATTAAGTATATCTATTTAATTGCATGTCTATCTGTTCGTTTGGTAAACTATCTGTTCATGTTTTATGCATTAAACTGCAAATTGAAGGCCTTATCGGCGGCCGAATCGGAAATCGATTAATGTTTTATGCTAGTTAGAATTAATATGATTTTATGGTGTATTTATCTGAAATTCGATTTGGTATGGTTAAATTAGATTAAATAACATTGTATTACAAAGTTCATGTATTTAGCAACTTGCCCTATTAGTGGACCACTATCTAGCATCTATTGAAGCCTTATTACATTACAACAAAACATTTCATCAGCCTATTTTCTTGAGAGCAACCGACTAGAGAGAGAGAGTCTTGAGAGAAGATTGTTCATCTAGAGAATTGGCTTGAAAGACTTGAAGAAATTGTAGGAGATTTGCCTAATTGAACTTATACACTTGTAATTGAAGATCTAGGTAAGGAATTCAACCTCTTAATTGTGTCTTTAGGTTGATTCTTGTATGGTTCATGTCATATTGAAGAGCTAAGTCATGAATTGGTTCTAGCATGTTGAATTGTAGCTCTAACCTTGCATGCATGCGCATATTTATGTTTAAGTCCATGAATTCAACTTGGTTTTTGGAAGAATTGGCTCATTAGAGCAAGTATTTGAAGCTTGGAAATTGATTAAACTCATGCATGTTATGCTTGAATTATGTTCATGAAAATTGGTTTGAATTTGGATTTAATTGAACTACCTTTGGGCTTTGATTTTACAAATTGAGCTTTAAATCATGTTATACTATGAGGTTACAAATGTTTTCCAGAAAATTAGCCCAAAAGGATCGAATTTGATGCATTAGAACTTGGTTTTGAGCTTGAATGTTCAATCTGGAATTTCCAGAATTTGGACTCACGCTCGAGCGGGGAAAGTGGCGCTCGAGCGTGAAATTCGAGCATCCAGTACTTTGCTTGTTTTACAGACCGCTCGAGCGGGGGAATTCGCGCTCGAGCGGGGACCTGAGTCACACGCTCAAGCGGGGGTGGAGCGCCCGTCGAGCGTAAATTTCGTGCATCCAGTATTTTTGCCATGTTTTACAGTCTGCTCGAGCGGATAAAGTGACGCTCGAGCGGGGAACCTTTGTCTGCATGTCCGCTCGAGTGAGGAAAGCCACGCTCGAGCGGGACTCTGTTTTTCTAAAAATTTTGCTAAGTGTTTAAAAGTGCATCGTTGCATCCTCATTCCATCCTAGGCATTCTTAAGCCTAGTTAAAGGCATCTTAATGAGGATACTGAGGTAGAACCACACCGAGGCAAATTAGGGATTAAGTTATTTTTTTCCCAATTGTGTATCTTAGTGTGTGTTCATCCTGTAAACTGTGTAGGATTGGCATCTGGAGACGCACTCTAGCTTACTGTAGCCCAGAACTCTGTGAGTAACAATTGCATAAAGATATGTTCAAATATGAATATTTTCTGAATACTGAACTGTACTGTTTTCTGAATTAATACTGTTACGTGAATGAATGTATGTCCTCTATTCTGAACTGTATTGTAGCATCCTTAGCAACTACTGTTTACTGTTACTGTTACTGTTACAGAGATCTCTGTCAATTCCTATCTTGGAACTTCTGTTTACTGTTATGATAGCCATCATTGACTGTTCGGTCTTTTAAGACCTACTGTTTACTGTACTGCTATGCTAATTAATGTACCACATATGACTGCAATGACTGAATAACTGATATACTGAATCAACTGACTATTTTCAATACTGAAAGGACATTCATTCTTAACCTCTTTATGCATTATGTTATTCACTGGGCTTTAGCTCACTGTTTATATATATATATATATATATATATGTAGGTGTTCAAGCACCAGACCGGAGCTAGGAGCGTGGGTTAGACTCCCCTTTTTGTCAAGCCAACTACTGTGCCTCACTGCGAGGTTCCGAGCCGGCCAAGTTATGGCTTAGGGGTGTTTTAATTTCCCCGTCTGTCTCTGTATCTGTTTTGTAATAACTGTATGGATTGATAGCACTGTACTATACTGTTTAACAGGGATTAGGTCCCTGTTCTGATCGACTGCTAATGTTGTACATACTGTTTTGTACTGTTCATATATGTATGTATGGAAAGTTTTTTTGCATATAGACTGTCACAGCTCATTGGACATTGTTTATTTACTGTATTGGCTTCCTCCAGCCCCTATACTCTGTTTTACTGTTCTACTGTTAAGCAAGCCTTCGGTAATCTCGAATTACTGGCCGGTTACGGTACTAAACCCATAGGGGCGGGTTTGGGTCGTGACATCTATCTCACTCTAAACCCTATTTTTCTCCCCCTTCTCTCTAGAAAACCTCCTCAAACACCAAAACTCCTTGATTTTGCAATCCCTTGGATCTAGATTCATCATCATCCTCATCTCTCCCTCACAAGCTTTGAAGATCAAAAGCTAGGGCTCATCTTGGAGTAGTGGAAATTGAAGAGTCTTCCACTTTAAATCTAGGGTTTCACCTTCACCTCTTCATTGAACTTTGAGGTAGGGATTTATTGAGTTATAAATACAAGTTTTGCTATTTTGATGATGATTTATAAATTTTCTTCTAATTCTTATGTTGATTTCCACATTGTGATTCAAAGGTGTAGAGAGTTTTAAAAGTGGGTTTGTATCTTAATCCTTTTACTAATTTTAGAGGGTTTCCTTCTATTAAGCTTAAGAAAAATGGTTTTGATAGGGTTTCACTAAGGAAATGAGAAAATGTTTGGTTTTGATGAAAAACCCTAGAAATTGGGGATTTTTGGAAAAATATGGAAATGTCCATGGAATTCTTTCTTTTCTTTTGATAAAAAGATGAATGAGTATAGATTCCATAATGTGGTTTGCAAAAAGGGCAATCTTATTAACATATTGAAATGGAGAATTTGTTTTAAAAACTATTGTTAAATAAATTATGATATATGGTTGTGAGATGGCAATTTTTGTGCACTATGGATTTTGAGAATTTTAACATTGGAGGTTAATGTTTGAAAACACTATATGTAGTCTTAAAGAGACTAGACTGTTAAGACTTATGAAATGTAAAATTGTAGCTATGTGTTGATGACATGTGATTATCTTGTGAAAGAACATTTAAGAGAAGAAATGAGAAATGTGAATGTTGACATTGTTGTAGAGATATTTGACAAATGGAGAAATGTTGTGAGGCATGGAGAAATCATGGTATTGCATACTCATTTAATTTAATATTATGCATTGTAAACTTGGATTGAATATATTTATTTCATGAATGGAAAAGGCTTTGTAATAAGAACAACGGTAATGTGTATGGGGTAAATACGTTTGGTAAGCCCGGTTAGGAGGTGTAGATGAAATGATAAGTTGGCCTGAGTGTCCGGGGTGAAAGACTGAAAACACGCGCAGAGGAGGTACCACTTCCCTTCCGGTTAGCAACCGGTAAAGTGGGGTTATTGGTAGTTCTTGTTAAGCCTACTTGCAGACACCAACTTAGAGATTACTTGAGTCGTATTTACCGCCCCTATTGATTAAAATTGGAAGTTTTGAAATGTGTTGAGATTGCAAGCTTTTATTGAAAAATGGTAATCTTCAAGAAGAGCATGAAATGAAATTTCTTTAAAATGGCATGGCATGGCATTGACATTTGCATTCTTCATTGAGAATTTGCATAACTGTATACACTTTGTAAGAATTCTCTACTGGGCTTTATGCTCACCCCTATGGGACTTTGGTGCAGGTAAAGACGTAGTGATCCTGCCAAACTGAGGGCATGGATATGTTTTGGTGAAGAGTAGATTGCTCTCATTTTGTTGTGAATTTTTTGTAAGCCAAGGGCTAAACGTGTGTGGGTCCGAGAGACCATTTTATGTAACCGGGCTATTGCCTTGGAAGATGTAAGCCCTTAAGGGCATTTTAATTGTTTTGAGATTAGACGTTTCACATGCTATAGATTCATGTGTTCTTCTTATCATTGAATGTATATCCGCATGTGGAACTTTTGTATAAAACCTTAGAGATTTATGATGTAAAGGTTGGAGAATGGTTATATCTAATTAATGAATGCGGCATGATGTATTATGCATGTTGGGTTTATTTCGGGGCGTGACACGAAAACATCAGAATACACACTGACGCAAGGAAAAGGGACGAGCTCGAAAGCCCCTTATCTGTGGTTAGGTTCGATTTTCCTAGTTTCACCAAAGTGCCTATCGTTTTCATCACTATAAGGGCGCACTTACGGGAATTAAATAGTCCAAAAGTAAAGGAAAATGAAGAACACGAAGAATACATAAGAGGTAGAATGAAAAGGTTTGAAAAACTTACGGGGGATGGCTTAGAGCTTCGTCCCAATTGGAAAACGGGCTTCAGTAGAGGTTGACAAATCGACTAGTACAAAATGGATGGCCTGGAGCGCACGGAACAGCGACGGCGGTGCGAGCTTCGATGAAGCTAGGGTTTTACTCGAAGAAAGAGATGAGCAGTGTAATAGATGAAAAGGGCATATATATTGCCTATTTATGGGCGAAAACCCAAAGGGCACCAACCTTTCAAATTTTTGGCATGATGATGACAGCTATGGGGGTTGTACGGGGCCATCTAGGGAGCGCCACGTGTCACAAACATGATGGGTTGTCAGTACGATTAATTGATGGGTGACAGGACGACAGACACAAGTCTCTAGAGCCGACCAGAATTAACTGCTCGACCAGAGAGGATAATCCCAATCACGCTCAACTCAGAGGGGATTAAAGGGCAATTGAGAGGGAGATCTATGCCGAATAGTGGGCCGAGCTGTACCAACACGAAATAAGGTGTTGGGCCATGCGAGAGGAACATGGAATGTAGTGTTAAGCTGAGCTGTGCCAGCACGAAGTTGGTGTTATGGCGAGCTATCTCGGCCGGGCTACCTTAGCATGAGCCCTAATCCTAGACCAGGCCATCTTTTAGCACCGCAGTTGCAGAGGTCATGGCAACTTGACAAGATTGGCCTGGTAAGGCATGGCGCAGTGCCGCGCTATCCAGCCGAGATGACTAACTACGAGCCTATGGCCGACCGGCCTGAGGGAAAGCCGCCAAAGTATTGACCGAGCGCGGCTATGACTCAAAGGTCGGCCTAGCTTAGCTCAGCATTAGTGTGTTCAAAGGCAATGTCTTTGGTGCAACCCAAGTAATAGAGCGGTTTAGTATTCTACATGGGCCAATGCAGAGAAAACCGCTCTGGGTGTGCGTCAATACCATTTGGCAGTTTAGCCAACATTGTTTGGCAATTCATACATATACACGTGTAAGGAATGGAGAGGGCAGTACATACATATACACGTGTAAGGAATGGAGAGGGCAGTACAGCCACATGTCCAACAAAGGACAACAGAGGTAGTGCGCACACAATTTGGGGCTGCATGGCCAGCCACAAAAGGTGGCGCGAGCAGACTCAGAGAGTAAGCAACTTTTAGCCACTCTCTCTCTCTCTACAGTGCTCTGTATTCTCTCCTCTCCCAAGAAAGCTAACTTGACCGTCGGAGGGGTTTTCCGATAACCCACCCGCCAAGTAGCTCACCCTTGTTTGTTTGCAATGAGACGGAGTTCTATTGGAGCAATTCCAGCTTACGGAAGGCAACGAATATTTTCTACCCCTACAAATAGAATTAGACTCTTTATGCCTAATGCTATTTAAATAAATAATAGATTTCACTATTCCACCATCCACCGGCCACCGCCATCGGCAACCTCCGACCACCCTCAACCTCCAACAATTCACTAAATACGATACTTTTATTTATTTTTTTGAAAATATGATCAAATGACGAGAATCAAAATTTTAAAGAAAAATTTATCTAAGTTTCTCCCTCTGAACTTTACAACTCTTTCCTTTTTTAGTTTTTCAATTTTCTGGACAACGTTATCACATGAATACATACCAAAAAGGAAAAACATACACTGTTGCTCAAACCAAATTTTCCATTATAATCAATGACCGCTTAGACTATGTTTGGAATATTAATTTCAGTAAGAATTTAAAAATAAAAATGAAAAAAATATGTGAAATGTAAGAGAAATATAATTATATTTCATTAACATTTTACCTATTTTTCCTTTTGTTTCCCCTTCCAATTCCCTACATGATCCAAACACAGCCTTAAAACTCAGACCAATCTCACAGTTCATACACACTGTACACAGTAGTCGTTGTGAATTTGTAAACTACATAACTGGTACACCCAGTTTCTTACTAAAATGTCAAAACCATGTTATATATACATATACCAGAGTATAAAACTAAGAAAATTTCTTCGAAATTTCTTTCTTCCATCTACACAGCGACCTTCCATTCACATATAAAAACAAAATGAACACCACAAAGACGAAATCAAAAGAACCAAAAAAAAAGTTGCAAACTAAACCAAAAAAAAAAAAAAGATTCAGATTTTGATGTATGCCTGCCCTTAATTAGATAGCTAGGAAGTAAATTCAGAAATTGGTGGACCCAAGTACTCGATTCCGTCCATCTGGGAGTCCTCCGGCATCTCAATCTCTTCTAGCCATCCATAAGAGTCACCACCTCCTTCCTTTGCTACTGTATTTTTTTCTCCATCTGTAACCGAGCAATTAAAGAGTCACCAACCGGCACAATCTAGATAAATCTAAAAATTGTTAATTGCAAATAGTAGTAAATAAAAATAGGATTAATTTGATCATCAAACAAGGAATGTTTCACTGCATTTTACAAGTCCAAAATATATGCACACATAGAAACCAGTGATTTGGAAGCCATTGCAGTTCTCAACTCAATTCGGAATATGATCTTACAAGAAGAGGGCTAATAGTAATGGATATAACACTTCATGATTATATGAAATATGAAACAGGGTAAAACAAAAGGACAATATGGGTATTAGCTATGTAATTCAGGTCTAGATTTAGGTTTAGTCATTCGAAGACTCGTATCCTCTCCATTTCATTTTATGAGGACTTGTATCCTCTCCATTTCATTTTATGAGGTTGGAACACATCATCAAAAGCCAAAATCAACAGTTTCAAAACTTTTATTATCCGTTTTAAAATCTAAAATAAAGATTTGCTGATGTGAATCTTTCACAGCCATTGACCATGACGTGGAGAGAATCTAGATTCTGAAGTAAAAAAGAAAAGTTATTCGTCTACATACGATAAAAGCAAAGTGAATTGCACTTCGCATCAACTAATCCAAAATAGTAGGATAATTCATTAGTTTTGTATTACAAACAAAAACAGCAGACTTTTTGGGAAGATTATTCAGGTCAACTATTCCAATAGTACCTATTCATCACCTACCTATCTAGCACCGTTCCTCATAGCCCACCAAGCCTAAATTTTAGAACTAGGCATGGTTACTAATATGGGTAATCATTAGACACTAGTGAGGTAACAATTGTACCACAACACGAGCCACAATGGAGGATAAAGACAAGTTGCTTACTTGATAAAGCATTGTAGGGAATGTCTCTGTAGTATGAGCAATCTCGGCCATCGTCTTTAGAATATGGAGGTCCCATCACATCCAGCACTACACATGGTGTAATAGCTGTAAAGGCATGGATATTGCCTCCTGATGTTGGATATAATACAGACGTGTCACATGGTGCTGTGAAGACACTATCGGCTTTCAACCTTGCCAATCTTGCTGCAAAACCATCTTATTTAAGTCAAACACCCATAATCAGTTTTAGGGGAGAGAGAGAGAGAGAGAGAGAGAGAGACCCACTCACGTTGAGAGGGTTGCACAGAGTCATCTGAATTGACAGGATCCACCCAATCATATGCCTTAATGTGCATGGTTCCCCGCAAAAGCTTGCTGAAAACAGTCATCCCTGGGTGGTTATGAAGGGGAATGACAGCAGTTGCAGGAAGAAAGAACATACACAACTGCAGGGCATTATAAAACCAAAAGTGGATCAATCACTTGGCCTGAATCTTGAGTATTAATTGAACTTATATGAAAGTCTGCATAATGATGCAAAGCATATGACTGTAAATACATCAAATGGACAGTCTGCAAATTTCATTTGGTCAAACTATGATCAATTCTTCTACATGCACAAAATCCAATTACAAAACCAAACACAATCCTCGCATGGGATGGGGCCCATATCCTGTGTGAGAGGGTTATGTCCCGTTCTGTAATTGGATTCTGTGCACTTAAAACTTTTCAACAACGATAAAGCACACTACGATGAAAAAAGCTTAATCTTACCGAAAAGTTCTCGCACTGGTATATGGTTGTGCATGTGACTCTTGGGGTCCCTTTGACGGGATTTTTAGGCTTGAAGAATTGCAAATCCCTACTTAGCCCCACATCTTCTGGAATCATACCATCTAAAACAAATAAAAGGCTAGTTATAAAAAGACCAATTCTTGAAAATAACAAACCAATGACAAGTTGCAATTAAGTATGATGAATATATAAAGATGCGTGCATAAACATGAACATGCACCTGTGTCCTACGACATGTATATAGTAAGCACATCTAGCCATATTAGTATTTTATAGGACTTATTAGGTATATCAATTCCAATAAAAATGGACCCCATACTTTAAAAATCAAAACATCTGTCCAAAAGTCAACGTCTTCTAAATGACATGGACTAGCATGTTTTCAACACCTTCCTTGGCCTCTAAGGCTCTAGGTATATATTTCATTGACATCAAGGTGAATCATTCAGCACGACAGTCAGTATTTGAGATGCAAGAACCATACTAGGATCAACTCTCAATTCAAGAACATCTACGATCTAGTAATGCTATATAAAATAACAATTTTACAATTTCACATTATTGAGGTGGACCTTGTTTTAAGTTCCAGGCAATGGCGTAGCCAAGATTTTAATTTAGTGGTGTCACTTAACAAGTATCACCATGATCATTACGTCAATATAAATTCTACACAATTTATATCAAAATCAAATTTTACACATTTCTAATCACATCTTCAACAAAATTAAGCAAGCATCTAAGCTAAGACAATTGTCCACAAGTTTTCATTTTTTGAAATCGCTATATAATGGGGAAGAGATAAAGGAGAAATAAACACCACGAATAATTCAAACTCAGCACCATAGAAGTTGAACCCACAATCTCACACCACAAAATAGTACTACACAACCGTTGGGCCATCACATATTGGGGTTTTTTTTATGAATTGCATCGAAATAAAATATATTTTCACAATTTTATTTGTGATAAGTAGAATTAATGAGCATGACAAATGTAGTTATTGTTTTCACTACAATTCTTTATAAATTTTTTCTAGAAAATTATATTTTAATGTTCATTAAGAATCATATATGTGTAATTTTAAACACTAAAAAGACAAATTTTTAGAACATATTTATAATAAAGTAAGATATGAATAACAATTTTCTTTTCTTTAACTAATTTTACTGGGTCAATTTGTAAAATCCCAAACATTTTGGATAAAGTTGACCTCTAAAAAAAATTGACACCACTCAGTATACTATAGCTCTGGCCCCAATTCCATGAGTTTTTTATTGCATGATACATCAATTAATAAAGAAAATTTGTAAGATCTGTTAGTTTGTATAACATTTTCCTTTACGATCTTATGATCCATTGTTTTATAAAATTATATTTTGTAGTTTTGTTAGTAATGAACTGTCCTCAACAAATAATTCACTTTATAATGGGGCTCTAAGTAACTAGCTCAATGGATGCTAATTCCATGTTCATAGAAGATGCTTTACCTTTACTGTTTCAAAATTGAGCACTAAAGAGGACGGTAGTGAGAGATCTTATTTATTTTTCAATAAACTATCAATACGTCTTAATAATTTGACTGAATTTCCATCAAGTACTCCTGAAAATAAGTCCTAATAAAATCATCGCTAAAGATAATTTTTTGTAATGATTTTTCACAATTTTCGCAATTTTCGCTAAAAATTAACAATCAGTAATTTTATTTTATTTTTGGTCACGGTTGCTATAAATTGTCCCTAAAACTTACAATTAATGAATTTTTGTGACGAATTTGTCAAACTATTGTTGAAAGTTAAAAATTAGTGATTTTTTTTTTTGTAATGATTTTTTTAAACTGTTATTGAAACTTATAATTAGTAACATTTTTTGTGATAAAAATTTTAAACTGTTGCTGAAAATTAACAATTAATGACATTTTTTAATAATATTTGATGAAAAATATCATTAATTATCCTAAGCCATATTGGATAATAAGTCCACATAAGTCCCCTTTTATTTTTTCTATAATCACAAGGTTGAAACTACTCAATCCACAATCCAGCAAGTAACTACTCTAATTAAACACAAACATATGATCAAACAGTGAACAAGCTAGTTTGCTGGCATGGCAATTATATATGTGTTTGCTCCGATGTGAAAAAGAGATAATTAAGCAAAGCAGCATTCACATAACCACCCCACCACCCCACCCGGGAATGTCGGCTTTTAATCCCATTCGGCAATGCATTTAAGACAACCGGGAAGTATTACTGCATACCCAATAAGATCATGGACAAGCAGAAAATGATCAAGTATAGAAAAGAAACAAACAAACGTAAACGTACAACCTCATTTTACAATGACACACAATTCGAGAAGAGAAAAAAAATAAAACATGTTACAACACACTATAGTCAGAAATCAACCACTCAACTCCGGGTAATGCAAAACTGATCGCGATCAATTATATGGGGCATTTGGACGACAAAAAGGTTTGTTTCATGCAAATGCACACCTTAACTTTCCCGAGCCAATGCTAAATTTTGACCCAAATGCTAAAACAACTGTCATTAAATTACATGAGCCTAAATTATCGCAGCATATGATCACATATAACTGGTTTCCTTGCAAAAGAAATGAAAAGGAAGCTGTTTCAACGGTCACAATACGGATTCAAAAACCTTTACTTTTTCTCTCAATGTATGATTGCATATAACTGGTTTCCTTACAAAAGGAATGAAAAGGAAGCTGTTTCAACGGTCACAACATGGATTCAAAAACCTTTCTATTTTGGGTAAATCCACCTCTAAGTAAATCCAAACACTACAAAATCAAAATCATTTTATGATTACGTTCACCTGTTTCGAATCAAATGAATTTTTTTGGGAAATTTAGGAACTTCTTTTAATTTAATGATATTTGACCAATGTTTCCACTTTTAGCACTTATTTGTATGGGAAACACTGTATATGAAGCAACTTTCTTTCTCACAAATTTTTTCCTAGAAAATTCTAAAGCCCTAGAAATATCTCATTTCCGTAAGAACAACGCGAAAACACCGGCAATTTGGCAAAACAACAACTACTTCACAATCAATGTTCAACCCATTATGTCAAATTACAAGATCAACCATAAAACCAACAATTTAAATTGTAATAAATGAACATAAACACACAAAGATACACATACATATCTAAAACATAATAACAACAATACTAAACAATCCATAAATATCCAATCCAAATTATGATTGTAATTTCAAAATCAAACTCACCTAAAATATGGCACAACTTTTGCACATCACTCGGAGAAGGAACAATCCCATGGCCTCTGAACACCTCCTTGCAAGACACGAACAGCCTCTGCAGACCTGTCGGCCTCTTGGTCCTTCTATGAAATTTCTTCTTTCTAATGATCTTATCAACATGCCCAACATTCTTGTCTCTTCTCTGATCCACCAGCCTTGCTTCGATCGTCATCGACCCACCACCAAAATCCTCAAAAAAACTAGTAACTCAAAACCCAAAAGACGTTTTTTTTTTTGTTCTTTCTATAATCTACACAATTATATGTACCATATTTGATGCAAATTCCAAAACCCAGTTCAATTCTTGGGCCAAATTTGTTCTTGTTGGATGAAGACTGGGTAAGAGATCTGTGAAGATGGGTATGAAGAGAAAAAATGAGTGTTTGGATTGCAAGAAAAGGTGTGGAAAATACGGAAGGAGTCGGTGGATCAAGTTGTTGCTGTGATGAAAAGGGGAGAGGTGGATAGAGGGAATATATAGAGGAGAGAGAGAAGGTGCAAAACCGGGGGCCATGGAGGGAAGGATTATTTTAGAGAGAGAAAGAGAGGTTGTTGGATGGGCAGTTTACTTCTCTTCCCGCCCCCAAGATTGAATTATAAACTAGCCCTGTTACAACAGTCCCCTGTTTTGATATTTTCTTAGACCACATCCATGTGCTGTTTTTTTTAATTTACCTTTTTGCCCACCCCATTTTAAATTAATATTAAAAAATCTGTTTGATTTAAGTTTCAAATCATAATTTCACGTTCATATTTGAATGCTATGTTTGATTTAAACTTTTAAAAATTGATTTTAAGACCACATTTGAATACACATTCTAATGCATGTTTAGCAGAGTAGAGTTTTTGAATTTTGAATTTGCGAATTGGGTCTACCAGGTCGCCCGTTTGGGCATCCCCCAAATATCCGGCCAGTCGACTAGAACAGTTTTTTTTTTTTTTTTTTTTTTTGCAATTACAACCTGTTATTTAAAAATAAAAAATTTATATTTGTTTTTGATCTTTTTTAAATATAGAAATTATTTTTTTTAGACTGTTTTTAAACAAAAAAAATTCCAACCAAATATACAATCAAAAGTAATTTTAAAACACTAGCTAAATATATTTTTAGCAAAAATTAATATATATTTTTCTAACATTTTAAATAAAAAAATATTTTTTTAATTTTATGAATAAAAAATTATTTTTTTCAATAATTAGTTTTTTTTTGGTAAAGCACTAATAAATCTCAAGTTAAGAATTTGTGAACTAATTAGTCCTGTATTTTATCTTTCAAACTCATAAGTCCTAATGTAATATTAATGACCCATTTGTACACATTTTGAGCACGTGTCAGACAAATGAGAGGGGTATCCCAATAAGATTTTGGTTTTCCCCTCCCCCCACCGATGAAACGAAAGGAAATAATATGGAAGGTTCTGTGTGTTGAAATGTTTGTGTGTTTTAATTTTGGTAGTGTTGGATCATCAATTTTACATTTGAAATTAACATTCATGTCTTTGCTAAACCCTAGAACTGCGAGATACCATTGGTGAGATTACATTTCAGTCGTTGACCCATAGCAAACATTGAATCCATTGACGTATGGACCAACACTAGGGTGTGTGTGGCACATCATTTCACATACGATCGTCGACATTGACTGTCGGTTGAGATTGGTAAACCATGGCGTCAAGTATATTCTGCACAATATTGTGTAAGGTTTCATACAAATGTGTTGATGCTAAATCAAAAATTGTGTGTGCGTGGCATTTAGGATAATCTGTTGATGTTGCATACCGGGTAGTAATGTTTATTACATTCAAAATGTGTTTAGTGCCGTGTAGTGGCACATTAGGTTGGGGTGTTTTTGTTCTGTTATTGTCCCCTGGTGTGTTATGAAGGTGTTGATGGCTATAGTATGTTGTTGTAATGTTTTCACGTGGGTCTCTGTGGTCCCAACTTTGTTATGAATGTGTTCAATGAGTCTATGTTAACTTCAGTACAAAATCAATACACAATCAACATTAAGGGCAAATGAGTCATACCACATACCTCAAATCAAAATAAATATAACATACCAAAAATAAAAATGATTAAATGGTTTGAAAGAAAATCTCTAGGACTAAATAGACTAACATTTTCTTAAATGAGATTTATGAGTAATTTTGTCTTATTTTTTTTTAATTAAATTTTAAAAAGAATTTAGTTATGAGTTTGAAATAGAATTTTCAATAAAGTTTTAAGTTGTGTGTTTGATTATGAGTTATAAGTTTTTGAATTAAGTTTTGAAAACTCTTTTCAAAATTCATAATCTAACAACTTTTCTCATTTTAAAAATTCAAAATTTAATTCAAAACTCATAATCAAATAAATTTTTTCCTTTCAAATCATGATTCAACAACTCATAAATTCAAAATATAATTCCATTCTCAAATCATGATTATAAAATTAAACCAAACCCTACCTTACTATTTTGTTGAGAGATTTCTGGGGTTAGTCCTTTCTTTCATTTAAGAATCACAATGGTCAACTCTACTTTTATTTTCAAAATGGTAATTATAAATGTTATTTTTGTACAAGTAACATTATGTATTTTTTTCAACTATCGTCTGTTTTTTTTTCACAATTTGGCGCTGTTTGATATGGTTTAATGCAATTGTTGGTTGATATTGTAATCTTTGAAAGTGTTTTCAACTAAAATTTGTAACCATTTGATTGGCACAATGTAATTGTTGAACGTTGGATGATGTAAATAAGTGTATTTTTTGACTTTTTACGAAAAAATATATAAAAAAGTAGAGAGGTGATGTGATCCAAAAAAAATAAAAAGATAAAAAAAAAATGTGCTTATATAACACACCCCAAACTAATGTCGTCTCTCTCTTACCCAACATCTACTTTTTTTTTAACTATTATTTTTTTTTTTTTCTTCACAATTTGTCATTGTTTGGTATGGCTTAATGTGATTGTCGGTTGATATTGTAATCCTTGAAAGTGTTTTCAACCATAATTTGTAACCATTTGATTGGCCTAATGTGACTGTTAAACATTCCATATGGCGTATCTCAAAATCTTAATCTGATGAGAAAGACATTCTCTCTCACACACGGCTCTAATTTAATCTCATAAAACCCTAAAATGTGCTTTTGTCATCTCTCTTACCCAACATCCACTTTCTTTTTTCAACTATCGTGTGTTCTTTTTCACAATTTGTCGTTTGATATGGCCTAATTGATTGTTGATTGATATTGTGATCCTTAAAAATGTTTTCAACCACAATTTGTGGCCATTTGATTGGCCCAGTGTGATTGTTGAATCCTCTGGATGGCATATCTCAAAGCCTTAATCTTATTAGATAAACATTTTTTCACACACGACTCTAATTTAATCTCATAAAGCCCTAAAATGTCTCTTTGTCGTCTCTATTACCCAACACTCACTCTCTTAACAACTAATGTACTTTCATAGTTGACTTTTTGTTTCTCTCTAAACACTCTCACAATCAACTTTCTATTTGCCACTCTTATGATTTCAGAATCGATGCCACTTGTGAGAAATTTCCCAACCGCATGAAGGTAAAAGCGATCTCTTTCACAATGATCACCTCTCACCACACTGCGATCATGACTTTCATAAAGACGTTGATCTTAGATTACTTTCTTAGATAGTGTCTTCAATATTTGATTTCTTGGCATTTTTGTGAAAAATTTTATATTTGTTGCTTATTTATTTATTTAGAAGATTTGTTTTAATTTTTTGCAATTTTTGGTAGTTTTATTTTTGTAATTTAGATATTTTAATTTTTGGTTATATTCTTAAGATAATTTATTTATTATTTCTAATTCTAATTTCTTTGTGTGTCTTTTTTTCAGGAATAAGCTTACAGTGGAGTGAAAGGTCCTATCACTAAGCCATCCTCTATGCTCTTTGGGTTAGCCTTTAATTTGGTAGCAAGCTTCCTTCTTTTTTTTCTTTTCTTTTTTTTTTGGTAAATAGCAAGCTTCCTTCTTTTTTTATGTCTTATATCAATGCATTTATATTTAAAAATTAATAATCAAATTTAATCATGGTAATATCATTGTTAGTTGAAATGAATAGTAATGTTATGATAATCATGCTTTCTTTACTATTTCATATGCCATCATTAATATGAGAGGCATTTAGAACATTTTAATTATTTTTACCTAATTTCATCAATGGAGATCTAATAGGATAGGCAACACTTCGGCTAGTTACATTTGGAGAGTTATTAAAACTAGACAATCAAATTTTAAAAATAACGTGTTGTTGAAATACACCTTAGGCATAATAAATTTTAATTTTTTTACATATTTTTTATATGCTAAATGTCAATTAATTTTAAAATTACTCTTATGTTAATTGAATACATCTCACTACTTATGTCTGAAACCAATAAAATAATGATACATCTATACTATATATTAAGCAAAATGGGATTTTTAACCCCCAAAGCCTGTGGGTGCTTCAATATGCTAATCCTAATTTTCTAATTTTTTATTTTTTTTTAAAAAAAAATTAACTTCAGCATTTATTAACTTCTCTCAACCTACAAGATTTTTTGACTTCTCTCATAATTACTGCAGTACCTTTTCCAAAACAAATAATTTGTATATTAAAAAAATTTAAAATAAATATAAATATCTATATCTATATCTATCTATTTATTTATATCTATCTCTAACCCACAAGTTTTATGAGAATTCCAATATCTGAACCTTAATTTCTTAATTTTTTAGAATTTTTTTGAAAAAAAAAAAAACTTAGCACTTATTAAATTCTTCCAAGTCTTTTTAACTTCTCCAATACACACACTCTTTTTAACTTTTCACATACCTATTGCAAACAGTGAGACTCCTTTTTATTTTCTCTTTCTCACTTCTACACTTTCAACTTCAGTGACCAGTGACCACGTATGCAAACAATAAGTCTTCTTTTTGTTTTTTCCTTCTTGACTTTTCCTTTTATTTACTGTTTTAATATTGTAGTTAGATATCGCATAAAAATATTTGTGATTTGTCTAGCAAATAAAAAATATAATTTGATTTTTAATATGATTGAAGTTAGATAAATATAAACTCTCACAAAGAGAAAAATGTGATTATAATTAGTTGAATGATTCTTTTTTTTTTTAATGTGATTGTAGTTAGTTTAATAGTTCTTTTTTTTCATTTATTTATTTTATTATGGAAAAAATGTGATGTGATTGTAGTTTGTTCAATGACTCTTCTTTTTAATATGATTATTGTAGTTAGTTCAATGGTTTTTTTTTTTAATGTTATTTAATCTTTTTATTTATTATTTTAATTTTATTTTTGATTTTTTAATATGATTGAAGTTAGATAAATATAAACCATCACAAAGAGAAAAATGTGATTATAATTAGTTGAATAATTCTTTTTTTTTAATGTGATTGTAGTTAGTTTAATAGTTCTTTTTTTTAATTGTTTTTTTTTTTCATTTAAAATTATGTTATGTGATTGTAGTTTGTTCAATGACTTCTTTTTTTTTAATATGATTGTTATAGTTAGTTCAATGATTTTTTTAATGTTATTTAATCTTTTGTTTACTATTTTAATTTTATTTTTAATATGATTGAAATTAGATAAACATAAACACTCACAAAAAAAAAATGTGATTGCAGTTAGTTCAATGGTTCTTTTTTTAATGTGATTGTAGTTAGTCAATGGTTCTTTTTTTCATTTATTTATTTTTTTTATTATGAGAAAAATATGATGTGATTGTAGTTTGTTCAATGGTTCTTTTTTTTAATGTGATTAATCTTTTATTTACTGTTTTAATGGGTTTTCTTTACAATTATTTATGACAAAAATATGATTGTAGTTAGATAGCATAAAAATATTTGTGATTTGATTTGATTTTTTTTTCTGATTTGATTTTTAAAGTATCAATTATTGATAATGATTAGATTATATTTTGAAAAAAAAAATTGTAATTGATTTTTTTAACTCACTGTGTTTTTTGAAAAAAAAATTATTGTGTTTTTTTAACTATCAATTCACTTAATTTGTGATTTGATTTTTAACTTACTGTGTTTTTTGAAAAAGAAAATGGATTGTACTCATTAGGGTCACATAATGTACCAATTATTAATGATGATTAGATTGTATTTTGACCCCAAAAAAATTGTAATTGATTTTTTAACTCACTATGTTTTTTGAAAAATAAATTATTGTGTTTTTTAATTATCAATTAACTTAATTTGTGACTGATTTTTTTAATTATTGATGATGATTAGATAGCATTAAAAAAATTGTGATTTGTATGATTGAAATTATCTCTTTTTGTTTATAATTTTGTTTTTTAATATGATTGAAGTTAGATAAACATAAACACTGACAAAAAAAATGTGATTGTAGTTTGTTCAATGGTTCTAAATAATCTTTTTTATTTACTATTTTAATGGTTATTTTTTTCAATTTTTTTTTTATTATAAGAAAAATGTCATTGTAGTTAGATAGCATTAAAAAAATTGTAATTTGTATGATCGAAGTTATCTCATTTTGTTTATAATTTAATTTTTTAATATGATTGAAGTTAGATAAACATAAACACTCACAAAAAGAAAAATGTGATTGTAGTTTGTTCAATAGTTCTAAATAATCTTTTTATTTACTATTTTAATAGTTCTTTTTTTTCAATTATTTTTTTTATTATGAGAAAAATATCATTGTAGTTAGTTAGATAGCATTATTAACTTCAGCATTTATTAACTTTTATTTAAATATTTCAATTTGAATTTTCTAAATTTTTTATTTAAAAAAAAATCTCAGCATTTATTGATTTGGTCAAAATTTCCTGATCAACATTTATTAACTTTTTCCAATCCACATGTCTTTTCATATGCCTGCATTTATTGATTTGGTCAAAATTTCCTAATCAGCATTTAAAATCACCTCATACAAATAATTATAGATACAATCCAGGCATAGTTACTGCAGTACCATTTTTAACTTATCCCATACATTATGGTTAGTGATAAGATTGTTAAATTATTTTTATAAAAAAATCTTAAAAAATATAATTTATATATTAAAAAAAAATTTAAAACAAACATAAAAATTTATAATTATTCCGTGCATAGCACGGGTGATAGGCTAGTAATATGTTAAACAAATGGTAATTTGAATAGGTATTTTATTAAATGGAATCATATTTTTGTTTTCTCGGTTTTGGCTTGGCCCTTTCTTGGTGGTGATGCAAAGAAATAATTACTAATTTAATGGCGTTATATATACCAATTAATATATTAATTAGTGTATTAATACTAGTTATGATATTATTATTGACTCCATTCATTAATCACATTACAAATCTCAAAAACCTCTTAAATTATGTCACGTCATCAATTGATACACTAATTAATACACTAATTGGTACAGATAGCATTATTCTTAGTAATTTGATCTAGGGCAAATGTGGGTAATATTCTAACTTAAATATTATTGGTTAAAATAATGAGTTTAACTAGTGTCTCCTTTGAGGAGACAAGACACTTGTCAAAAAAATAAGTAGTCTGAAATAATATTCTAAAATCACTAAATAACTTTTTGCTAATGGAAGTGATTATGATGGCGATATATTATGGGTAAATTATAAATACATTTTTAAAATTCACTTAAAATATAAATTGTTCCCTGTATTTTAAAAATTACAAATACCCTCTTGTTAAAAAAAATTGTTTAACATAACTAACAGAAAAAAATAAAAATTTTAACTATTCTTTTATATAATTATAAAATTTAATAAATTATTAATTAAAATGTAGTTATAAAATGGATTATTTTTTATATAATTAAAAACTTAAAAGAATGTAATATAATTTTTAAAATTATAGAGAATAATTTATATTTTAAATAAATTTCATAAAATATAATGGTAATTTACCCAAATATTATTATCACTTTTGCACATGATAAAGTTGGGTCAGGAGATATTTTTGTTCAGTCAATACCACTTCAAGTCTTTTAAGTTGTGGGGTTTTACTTCAATCTTTCATTTAGTACTACTAATGGTTGTTTCTTTCCAACAAACCAATCATTTTTTTGTTGAAAGAATCAAAGAAATGAATGCAAGAGAAATGCTAAATTATAAATGTGAAAATGAAACTATAGTTTTTTTAATATTATTTATTTTTTAATTAATACTTAATGAACGATCCTCTGCTTGACTCATGAATTAAAAGCCAAAAAGGGTGCGGATGAGCATAAGTAGAAATATATGAAACGGTGTGCTTTTTGATGTGCATGCCAATTTGAGCAAGTTGTCATGCATATATAAACAACAAATAAGTAATAGGGAAAATTACAAATAAAACCTCATAATTTAATCTTTATAGCAAAATAAATTTTTAATTTTATCAATTTAAATTTTAAATTTTAAATTTTTATTCGTTTTTAATTTAAATTATTTATCTATTTTCGTTAAGTAAAACTAACAAAAAAATGATATTTTTTTACATTAAACTCAATGTAAATGTACATAAAATGTCTAAAATATCGTTTTCGTTAAGTTTAATAACTAAAATACATATTTTTTTCTTCAATTTTACTTTAGGAAAATTGACAAATAATTCAGATTGAAAACAAATTAAAGGTTTAAAATTTAAATTAACAAAATTTAAAATTTACTTTGTTACAAGGATCAAACCATGAGTGTTTTTTTTTTTTTTTTTTTTTTTTAGTAATTTCCCCTAAATAGTATATATATGAATCTATTCGTCATTATATGTATATGTTAAGAGCATCTCTCATTTTTTATATTTTTTTTAAATTAAAATCGAGTAAAAATTTGATTAGAAATTTGATTTGATATAGAATGCTCCTTTTAACTAAATGCTTTTTTGGTGAAAATTTGGAATGCTCCAATCCTTATAGTATATTATATATATATATATATATGAATCTATTCATGCATTATATGTATATGTTAAGAGCATCTTGATTGGTTTTTTTTTTAAAAATCAAAATTAAGTAAAAATTGGATTAGAAATTTGATTTGATATAGAATGCTCCTTTTTAACTAAATGCTTCTTTTTGGTGAAATTTTTGAATGCCCCAATCCTTATCACTTACTTAAAAATTTCATCAAATCCTTTTAAAAATTTCAAACTTATCCCCAAAAGTTTCTTTTATCAAAAAAAAAATATTTTTGCCTTAATTTGATACAAGATTGATAAAAATAATTAAAGGTCATTTTTATTGAATTTAAAATTTAATTGGAGATGCTCTAACACATATATGAAGCAATAAATAATCAACAAATAAAAAAACCAAACCCAACTCTAGTACTCAATATTTTAGAGTCAACAATATAAACTGTATTTAGAATATTTAAAAAAGAAAAAAAGAAAAATCATATTTGTTTGTATTCAGACTTACCGGATATCAAAGGCAACTACAGGATAAAAATAGAATTTTCTGCAATATTTTTCTTATAATAATCTTTTAATAGTTAAAATTAATTATCTTTTGGGCCTAAATTATTTACATAAACAGCCATTATTTGTGATTTGAACTAAAATAATTTACTTAAACTACTAGTGCAAGAATACTAGTCCCACTACAGTTCATTTGGGAAGTGGATTGGTTATTTTAGCCTGGGGCTAAAAAGTTTGATTTTGGAAGAATTTTAGGCTTTTTTTACTTTTTTGTGATAGAAAGAATGTAATGATTATGAGTTAGATATGATGTTTTGTCTTATTGGGCCAAAAAGTTTATTTCATTTTTTGTGACTAAAATAGCCAAAAAAGCCCCGACTTTTGCTTCCCAAACGAAACGGCTTGCACACTAGATAAGTTGTTCAAATGGATATGTAAAAAATAAAAATATTAAAACAAAAATGTGGTTATTATACTTTTTTTTTTTTTTTTTGAGAATAGAGAAATATTATAAATAATTAGAAACCATTAACGAGCCTAGCAACCTGTAAATCCAACATGGGGCGTGGAAGGTTTTGATCCTTTTGTTTTAAGAGGAATAGCCTCTCATTATATTGCAGTAGGGACATTAGACATATTAGCGGATCGTTTCATTTTTTTTTCATTGTTATGATGTTTCATATTCAAATAGTGGAGATTCACGAATAAGTATTGCGCTAGTTATATTATTGGATTGATCTTTTGGTGGGAAATGTTCTTTATTTTGGATAATGTATGAGCTGATTTAATTGCAAAACAATTAACTTTAATAATAACTAGGAATTGGAAAAAACAACATAGATATTTAATATCATCGTTGACCAAATGAAATTTCTTTACTCTTTGTATAAACAAAAAACAAAAACAAAAAAATTGTACATAAAATTCTTATATAAAATTGTGGTTATATAGGAAAATTTTATAATACACACCCGAATGTGTATTATATATTCCACCCAATTATCATATTTGTAATCTTTGATTATGACTGGTGTTACATATAACTCATTGTGATGTTGCTTATAATTTATTATAATTATTGTTTTAGTTTCGATCAAAAAAATCTTTGGTTATACCTTATATAATATTTGGTATCATTTATTATTATTATATTAGTTACGACTGAAAAAGATTTAGTTATAATATTTGAGGTGATTTGTGATGATCAACACTACAAATATCATAATTTATATATAATACACATTCTTTTGCGGGTGCCTATTATAATATGACCCAATTATGTATGGTCCTTTCATCATTATCTTTGTTTGAATGTTAAAATGTAGGTTTTGTCATAATCACTATTTTGAAGAATAAAAGAATTCCTCAAATCTTGTCTTAATTATATACAAAACGAAAATATTCACAAGCAGAAATTTTAAACAGAATTTCAAATCAAAATTAGCGTGTGAATAATAATTTTGAAAATATAAGTTACATTGATGAGCTTTTATTTTTAAAGTGATAGAATTCAAGACTACCCTCATCATTTTATATCAAAATTCTATATAAATTTTTTATTTGCATAGTACGCTATGAAGGAAAAAAAAAAAATTTATGCATGAACAGAAAGCGGGAATTTTTGTTTTATGAACTATCTTGTAATTCAAGTACATTTGTGCCTTTCTTTCTCTTAGTTTACTCCTTTTTTTTGTTTTTTTTTTTTTTTTCCCTCTTCCAAGAATCACTTTCTTATCATGTTCCCAACAACCAAACAGTCTACATGATTGAGGATCTGGTCTTATTCCCTTAAATTGCTTCTGATGCGCCATTTATGTATATAAATTATAGGGTTTTGTGATTATTAGTTAAGAAAAATGAGTGAGAGCACTAATTAGTGTCACCATTAATGATATACACTGTCACAATGTTGTTGTGTCTGTGTTTTTTTTTTTTTTTAAAAAAAGTGGATGTCACATCATTAGTGGTTGCTTTAGAGCATCACTTTTAATGCTCTCTATCATTGCCCAATAGCTAAATCTATTAAGAAAAATGTTTCATATCACTAATGCACCACTAATGACATGGCATTATGTAGACCCCACTATTAATGTGATAGTTTGGCCTTTGATTTTTTTTTTCAAATATGTTTGAGACCACTAAACCAGTGACCACTAACAGCTCTAAAAACACTGTGCTCCCAATTGATTTGATAGTTTACTCTTTGTTTTTTTTTTTTTTTAATTTTTTGGACTGCCAGCTCATTAGAGCTGGCTTTAGTGGTCTCCTTTTAGTGGGATCTATCACCACTGTTTTTTTTTTTTTTCTTTCTTGCACTTGCCAACTCATTAGTGGTACTTTTAGAGTTTCAAATTTAGTGCTCTAAATCAGGACTGATCTATTAATTTCATTGAAATGAAATCTAAAATAAAATAATGATTCTATCAAAATATTTATTTGCAGTTTCAGTTTGGTTAAAAAAAAATATAAATTTCAAATGAAATCGTCATTCACTAATCTAAGATAATAGATCCCACTCTGTCTGATGTAGTTTTTAAAAAATATTTTTTGAGTTTTTTGTTTGTCTATTTTTTCATTTTAGTAAAAAAAGGAAAAAAAAATCATATTATAATTTATTTTTTCAACTTTTTATATGCACTTAATATAAATATACTTAAGAAGTAAAATATTTGTAAAAAATATATAAAAAACAAAAAAATAATAATAATAACAAAAAACAAAAATGTACTAGTTTAGCTTAAAATATGAGTGTTGGGTGTTTGGTTAAATTTTTCAATTTATTTGCATTTATAGTCAAAATAGCTCAAAATGGGCTTAAAATAAGATGTGTTTTTTTAGGCTAACTAATCTTTTTTAATAACAAGGTGTATATTACAAAAACAGTGAAGTGCATGTCATTGAAGTCTACAATTTTTGACAAGTTTGCAATCTTTGATTTGGTCGGTTTCTCAAAACCTGTTGGCAGCATTATCATTGTGTTGGGGTTATGTAAAGTGTGAAAAGAGTTATGAAATTATTTTTGATACTATTGAATACTAGCATTATTCAAGACTTTCTTTTTCTTTTTTTCCTTTTTCTAAGGTTACCATGAACTAGTTCACATTAACATTTAAAAGTATCAACAGCTTGTTTGGTTTCAGTTTTCAGAAAACAGTTTTCAAAAAATTCTACTTTTTCATTTTTCGTATTTTAATGTTTTCAATAAATTTTTTTAATATTTTAAACATTTTTTTTAATTTTTAGACATACCTAACATAAATATACCTAAAAAGTAAAAAAATTGTGGAAAAAATATTTTAAAAATTCATTAAATACCCAAAATACGAAAAAAAAAATACGAGAATTCAGTACATTTTTTGTATTTTTATGTATTTATTAATTTTTGAAAATATTTTTTCACAATTTTTGTACTTTTTAGATACATCTAAATAAGGTGCATCTAAAAAAGTAAAAAAAAAATATTTAAAATTTTAAAAATATTCACTATAAACAAAAAAAACACGAAAACCAAAAAACTCAATTTTCAAAAAACTGAATTCAGAAAACTGAAACCAAACGCACTGATTCTGAACAGGATTTTTTTTAACCGCCCTTTTAATTGTGGAAAAAATATATTGAGTCACACAAATTTGATATAATTATATTTAGCTCCTTTAAAATTTTAGCTCACATAATATTTGACTTTTTTATCATCAGTAATTCGTTAGTCATATAAATAAAAAATATATTTTATTTATTTATTCTTATGTTTATATATCGTCTATATTAGTTCAGGTCACTTTAATCTTATTAAAATTGTTGGTATAATTATATCAAATTTATAAAACTTATTATATCTTCTTTAAACCTCAAGAGTGATTAATGTAATTTACTTTTCTACACTAAAATAGTGATTGTCATTACATGAATGAAAAACTATTTTAAACAAAAATAAAAAATGTGATATTTTATAGTTAATAAGATTTAGACCATAGTAGTTGTAAAAAATAATAATTAACCATGTCCACATCTACCCAACCAATTGGCTTAGTTGTTAAAATTTTTTATTGAATTCTTGGATAAAAAGATAGCAGGAAAGGTTTCTAACAGGAATTACATAGTGTGAATAATACACAATCGGGTTGGGACAATTTTAGCCAAAAAAAAATAAAATAAGTTTTTTAGCTTGATAACACAAAACATCATATCCAACCCATAATCATTACATTTTTTTTCTCACAAAAGTCAAAAAAGTCAAAAAACCCATCTCAAACAAAAATTTTTAATCCCAGACTAAAATAACTAAAAAGTCAAAAAACTAAAAAACTAACCGACTTCCCAAACGAAGACAATATCTTATCTGTCAAACTAATAAGGGGATTCTACTGAAAGTTCAAAATAAACCACTCAAGTATTGTATATTGTTCACATTTGTGTGAGCGGATTTTACACACACAAGAAGCAAAGGATGATCTCTAACAATATTGTATTCACTCACTCATTTGTCTGTCAATGAGTGATATGAAAAAATCTTCATTCTACATCAAAATGTGAAAATTCTCAACTTTTTTTTTTTTTTTTAAACAGTCGAGTAAGATGAAAATAAGAGAAAGCCAAACTACAACAATGATGAGACTTGAATAAAAGAGCGGTTCATCCATTAAATCAACCCTTCTCTTGAAAGATTAAAAATGTTTGAACTACTCAAGAAATTGTTGATATTAATATTATGTAGCAAAAAATAATTAGCAAAATTAACATCTTGATTGTTGATTGTCTTAAATTTGACTTTCTTCAATGGGTATTGCCAACAAGTTAAAAAAGAAATTTTAAAAAATTGAAAAACACTTTTCACTCAATTTAATAGATTTTTACCAAAAATTCTCAATAATAATGAAATTTCTCAACTATTTTTTCTTAAATAATAGTATATGTTGCGGCCAATATAATTGTTGAATTTGTTGTCATTATTATTTTATTTTTTTTAGAAAATGAATATTTGAAGTATATAGATAGATATTATGGAATTATGTTGATAAAAAAATTTAAAATTTTTTTAACACTAGATAAGTTGGTCAAATGGATATGTAAAAAATAAAATAATTAAAACAAAAATGTGGTTATTATATATATATATATATATTGAGAATAGAGAAATATTATAGATAATTAGAAACCATTAACGAGCCTGGCAACCTGTAAATCCAGCATGGGGGTGGAAGGTTATCATCCTTTTGCTCTAGGATGAATAGCCTCTCATCGTATTGCAGTAGGGACATTAGGTATATTAGCGGGTCGTTTCATTTTTATTCATTGTTATGATATTTCATATTCAAATAGCGGAGATTCATGAATAAGTATTGCGCTATTTAGCAGTGAGTGGCATTATTGGATTGATCTTTTGGTGGGAAATGTTCTTCATTTTGGATAATGTATGCGCTGATTTAATTGCAAAACGATTAACTTTAATAATAATTAGGTATTGGAAAAAAAATTACATAGATATTTAATATCATCGATGACCATATGAAATTTCTTTACTCTTTGTATAAACAAAAAAAATTGTACATAAAATTCTTATATAAAATTGTGTGGTTATGCAGGAAACTTGTATAATTCACACCCGAATGTATATTATATGTCCTAGTTATCATATTTGTAATATTTGATTATGACTGGTGTTACATATGACTCATTGTGATGTTGCTTATGGTTTATTATAATTATTATTTTAGTTTCGATCAAAAAGATCTTTGGTTATACCTTATATAATATTTGGTATCATTTATTATTATTATTATATTAGTTACAACTGAAAAAGATTTAGTTATAATATTTGAGGTGATTTGTGATGATCAACACTACAAATATCATAATTTATATATAATACATATTCTTTTGAGGGTGCCTATTATAATATGACCCAATTATGTATGGTCCTTTCATCCTTATCTTTGTTTGAATGTTAAAATGTAGGTTTTATCATGTTAGGTTTTATTCTTGGCAATCCCGTTTGACAAAACTCCTTTTAGTTGTATTTGTTTTCGCACTTTTTTATTTCAGTGAGGTTATGAGTTTTTAGATGTGAATCCAACCCAAATTGTGCCTTGCAGAGAAGTTTTGTAATGTTAATTCTTTCAAGATAGCCACTTCGCTGATTATGACGGGGATCGAGCTGCTCGGTCAGCTCGCGAGGGTCCAGGGGGCAGCGCCCCTTGGCGGGTCTGGGGCAGCACCACGGCAAGGTCGAGAGGCAGCGCCCCCGAAGCAAAATGCAAAAATACATTCAAAGTTGCATGTCCGCTCGAGCGGACATTTCCCTGCTCAAGTGAAGAATGCTGAGTTCCAGAAGTTTAGTTCGCCTGCAAAAATACTGGATGCTGTTTTTTCCCGCTCAAGCTGAACTTTCCGCGCTCGAGTGTAGGTACGCTCGAGCGGCCAAATTGACGCTTGAGCGAAGATCGCGAGCTAGTTTTCTATAAATATGTGGTTAAGTCAGATTCTAGAGTAACGCTTCCAGATCTTCTTCTTGGGTTCTAGGGTTTATATCTGGGGATATTTTGCTAGTTTTCTTTGATATTTAATTGAATATTCAACTCATGGGTTAAGAAGAATACATCAAAGGTTTGTTTGTTCGTTCTATACAAAAGAGAGAGTTGTTCTTCAGTGGATTCTGAAAAATTTGAGCCTGAAGCTTTGGTGGATTCTGGAGTGGCTCATCGTCAAGACAATTCCGAGGTGAAGATGGGGTTGGAAGAGGCACATAAGGGTTGGTTCAATTCGGGCGTGGATTCGCTAGATAATTAAGAGTATACCTATGTAATTCCTTTATATCTTCTTAGTAGATTATTTTGTGACTTTTGCCCGTAGTTTTTTTATCACAATTGGAGGTGTCCAATTGTGATTTTTCCACATAAAATCGTTTTGTCGATTTGTCTTTGATTGTTTGATTAGAATTGTTATATACTACTTAAAATTGATACGTAATCACAAATCAACATCTAAGGGGTTTTTAGATTTTTCATATCAGAATCACTATTTTGAAGAATAAAAGAATTCCTCAAATCTTGTCTTAATTATATACAAAAAGAAAATATTCAAACATAAATTTTAAATAGATTTTTAAATCAAAACGAGCGTGTGAATATTAATTTTGAAAATATAAGTTACATTGATGAGGTTTTATTTTTAAAGTGATAGAACTCAAGACTACCCTCATCATTTTATATCAAAATTCTATATAAATTTTTTATTTGTGCAGTACTCTATAAATATATATATATATATATATGCATAAACAGAAAGCATGAATTTTTGTCTTATGAACTATCTTGTAATTCAAATACATTAGAGAAAAAAAAAAAAAAAAAACTAATTTTTGTTTTTTGCCTTTCTTTCTCTTAGTTTACTCTTTTTTTTTTTCTCCCCTTTTCCAAGAATCACTTTCTTATCATGTTCCCAACAACCAAACAGAGTGTACATGATTGAAGATCTGGTGTTATTCCCTTAATCTGATGCGCCATTTATGTATATAATAAATTATTCAATTCATTATAGGGTTTTGTGATTAACAGCTAAATCTATTAGTTTCACTGAAATGAAATCTAAAATAAAATAATAATTCTATCAAAATATTTATTAGAAGTTTCAGTTTGGTTTTAAAAAAATGTAAATTTCAAATGAAATCAGCATTCACTAATCTAAGATAATGGATTCCACTCTGTCTGGTTTAGTTTTTGAAAATTATTTTGTGAGTTTTTGTTTTTCTATTTTTTCATTTTAGTAAAAACAAAAATCATATTTTAATTAATTTTTTAACTTTTTATATGCACTTAATCTAAATATACTTAAGAAGTAAAATATTTGTAAAAAATATAAAAATACAAAAAAAATAATAATAATAAAAACAAAAACAAAAATGTACTAGTTTAGCTTTAAATATGAATGTTGGGTGTTTGGTTAAATTTTTCAATTTATTTGCATTCATAGTTAAAATAGCTCAAAATGGGCTTAAAATATGATGTTTTTTTAGGCTAACTAATCTTTTTTAATATCAAGGTGTATTTCACCAAACAGTGCCTTAAGTGCAGGGTCATTGAAGTCTACAATTTTTAGCAAGTCTTGCAATATTTGATTTGGTCAGTTTCTCAAAACCTGTTGGCAGCATTATCATTGAGTTGGGGTTATGTAAAGTGTGAAAATTGATTTTTGATACTATGGACTAAGTTGAAAACTAGCATTATTCAAGACTTTCTTTTTCTTTTTTTCCTTTTTCTAAGGTTACCATGAACTAGTTCACATTAACATTGAAGAGTATCAATATTTTCTGAACAGGATTTTTTTAACCACCCTTTTAATTGTGGAAAAAATATATTGAGCCACACAAGTGTGATATAATTATATTTAGCTCCCTTAAAATTTTAGCTCACATAATATTTGACTTTTTTATCATCAGTAATTCGCTAGTCATATAAATAAAAAATATATTTTATTAATTTACTCTTATGTTTATATATCGTCTACATTAGTTCAGGTCACTTTAATCTTATTAAAATTGTCGGTATAATTATATCAAATTTATAAAATTTATTACATCTTTTTTAAACCTCAAGAGTGATTAATGTAATTTACCCTTTTTTCTACACTAGCATAGTGATTGTCATTACATGAATGAAAAACTATTAAAAAAAAATAAAAATTGTGATATTTTATAGTTAATAAGATTTAGACCATAGTAGTTGTAAAAAATAATAATTGACCTTGTCCACATCTACCCAACCGATTGGCTTAGTTATTAAAGTTTTTTATTGAATTCTTGGATAAAACGATAACAGGAAAGGTTTCTAACAGGAATTACATAGTGTGAATAATATACAATTGGGTTGGGACTATTTTAGTCACAAAAAATAAAATAAATTTTTTAGTCTAATAACATAAAACATCATATCTAACCCATAATCGTTATATTTTTTTTCTCACAAAAGTCAAAAAAACAAAAAAACTCATCTCAAACGAAACTTTTTAGCCCCAGACTAAAATAACTAAAAGTCAAAAAACTAAGTACTCGTTTGGCAATGAATTTTTTAGTTGATTTTTTTGTTTTTTTTTGACTTTTTTAGTTTGGGACTTTTTTAGTCATTTGGTATTCTTATTTGGTTTTTTTGACTTTTTGATTTTGGAATAGCAAATTTTTTTGTCTTTTTTGTAATTTTTGTTCTTTTGTGATTTTTTGACTTTTTTTATTCGTTTGTGATTTTTTAACCCTAACTCAAAAAAACTAAAAAACTAACCTACTTTCCAAACGAAGGCAATATCTTATCAGCCAAACTAATAAGGGGGATTCTACTGAAAGTTCAAAATAAACCACTCAAGTATTGTATATTGTTCACAATTGTGTGAACAGATTTACACACACAAGAAGTAAAGGATGATGATCTCTAACAATCTTTCTATTCACTCACTCATTTATCAGTCAATGAGTGATATGAAAAAATCTTCATTCTACATCAAAATGTGAAAATTCTCAACTATTTTTTTTTTTTTTTTTTTTAAACGGTCGAGTAAGATGAAAATAAGAGAGAGCCAAACTACAACAATGATGAGACTTGAATAAAAGAGCGGTTCATCCATCAAATCAACCCTTTTCTTGAAAGATTAAAAATGTTTGAACTACTCAATAAGTTGTTGACATTAATATTATTTAGCAATAACTAATTAGCAAAATTAACATCTTGATTGTTGATTGTCTTAAATTTGACTTTCTTCCATGGGTATTGCCAACAAGTAAAAAAAGAAATTTAAAAAAATTGAAAAACACTTTTTACTCAATTTAATAGATTTTTACCGAAAATTCTCAATCATAGTGAAATTTCTCAACTATTTTTTCTTAAATAATAGTATATGTTGCGGCCAATATAATTGTTGAATTTGTTGTCATTATTATTTTATTTTTTTAACAAAATGAATATTTGAAGTATATAGATAGATATTATGGAATTATGTTGATAAAAAAATTTAGGGCAAATTATATATACCTCCCTCGAGGTTTAGCTAAATTACAGATACCTCCCTGAGATTTCAAAAATTACAGATACCCCCCTGAAGTTTATATTTTCATAACAAATTTTCCCTTGAGATTTATATTTTCATAACAATTTGTCCCTTAATTTGTTATGCACATAGTACCTTTAAGGAGGTATCTATAATTTTTCAAAGCTCAGGATAGTATCTATAATTTTACTAAACCTCGAGGGGTATATGTAATTTGCCCAAAAATTTAAAAAGTTTTTAACTTTAGCTTCTTCTTTTTTTTGATTGAGAAAGAAGTTTTAGCTGTTGGGAAGCAAAGTGCCAGCTGTGGTTTTAAGGGAGGTAAAGTAAGAGCAGGTCGTTTCCAGAACATTGCGATTAGAGACAAGGGTAGTTCAGACATTTCACATGGAACTGATCTTCACGTGTCACTCACATGCACTACTTTGGCTTCCTCATTTCCAAGTGATCGCCTCCTCGTCTTTACACGTGTCCACCTTGTTCCCTTGGCAACTCCCCCAAATATCTCTTAAAAAGCAGTTTAAAATTTTGTACATAAATATATATATTATAAAATATACAGTTTTTTAAAGATATTCGAGACATGCGTCTAACTTTAAAATTTTTTAAGCAATTGTGTTAAAGTTTTTTTTAAGGGTTAAAATGATAAAATAATTTGAAAAGATTATATTATCTCTACATGTTTGTCCACTATCTATTTATTTATTCATATCACTTATCTGTTCACCTATCTATTCACGTCACATGTATTATTTTTTTGTTCACCTAATCTGCCTATTTGTTCATATTACCATCACCAACAATCGCTACTATCGGTTAATTTTTCAGTAACTTTTTCGACGGCAGCAGTGGTTTGACGATGATTTAATGACAGTGAGATAAAAATAAGAAAAAAAATCTTCAAAATAATGTCTTTCTTACCAAATAATTTCATTAATTATATACTTATTTTCATAAAGATTAATTATTGGACTAAATGCCATATTCTCATAAAAATGAACTTACCACCGAGTATTCCTTTTTTTATCATGATTCAAATAATAAAGTTAATTAAATAATTTATAATAGTTCGCGTGAGATATAATTTTATTTTTATAATAGAATATTGTCTCTTATGATGATGTTAACTAAAATAATTTTAAAATTTCTTATCTAAAATCTCTTAGTTGTGTTTGTATTTAAGATTTTTTTTAAAGATTGGATTTATATCTAAGATTTGAATAATGATTTATAGATAAAATATAGAAGAAAAAAATTAATTTACATTTTATTTATATTTTATTTTCCTCCACAAATTACTACCCAGAAGTGTGAGTTGATGGATTGCTTGGAACTTCACTTGATCATCACATGATCAAGGCATGTTAAGCTCAATCTCACTGTAATTATGTGAGAAAAATCATGTCACATAAAAAGGAAATGTACATATAATCAAATAAAATATTTACTTTATAATTAATATTTATTTTATAATCATGTATGCAAAAGCTTGCAGTTTATGAATAAAAAAGATGAATAAAAACAGAATATGTTCGTAGAGTTTTAAATATCTAAGCCAGCTTGATATTTTCATATGACAAATTTTCATACTTATCACAATTGTTGTAAATACTTTTGAAAAAGCAAAACAAGTGGTCACACCAACATAACTGTTCACTTTACATGATTGTAAAAATAAATTCATACTTTTGTTTTGCCTCAAAAAAAAGTAAAAACTACAAATAAATTTGCTAGTATAAAAGATTGTATAAAACACTTGTACACAATTAAAACTGTAAATAAATTGAATTGTTCATGAGCTAATCGGCTTAGTTCGTTTGATAAATAAGTTGAGTTTTAACTCAAATAAACTCAGTTCATTTATTATTTATTTAAATAATATAAATAATAATAATAAATTATCAAATTTCATTCCAAGCTAGAGCTTGATTAGTATTAACAAGTGAATGAATTTTCGAACTAAACTCAAGCTGAATTTTCGAACTCAATAAACAAACGAGTTAAGCTTGAGTATTTCAAAACTCAACTCAACCCGGCCCATTTACAATTCTACACATAATGATATATGCATTTTTATAATCCTTTCATTGTAACTCAAAAATACAAAAACAATAATAATACCATCAACTTGTTTGATTCCAGTTTTTAAAAAACAATTTTCAAAAAATTGTACTTTTTTATTTTTCGTATTTTAATATTTTTAATGAATTTTTTTAATATTTTAAACAATTTTTTTTAAATTTTTAGACACACGTAACATAAATACACTTAAAAAGTATAATATTTGTGAAAAAAATATTTAAAAAATACAATAAATACCAAAAATATATATATAAAAAAATAACAAAATTCAGTACATGTTTCATATTTTTTGTGTATTTATTAATTTTTAAAAATATTTTTTCACAAATATTTTATTATTTAGATACATCTAAGTAAGGTGCATCTAAAAAATTAAAAAAATTACTTAAAATTTTAAAAATATTAACTAAAAACTAAAAAATATGAAGAAAAAAAAAACTCAATTTTCAGAAAATTGAATTCAAAAAATTAAAACCAAACACTGGCATTGTAAATAAAAATGAAAATGAAAATGTATGGAACTCACCTTGCTTGTTTCCACTTTTCAAAAAGCACTTTTTAGAAAATTCTACTTTCTTATTTTTTGTGTTTTTTTGTTTTTACTAAATTTTTTTAGAATAATGTTTTAGAGCACTAAATTGGGAGCTCTAGAGCATCACTAATGATGTGGCACAGTGGCTCCCACCAAAGTGATGTGATGTTTTGGCTTGAGTTTTTTTTTTTTTTTTTTTTTAGCTCATTAGAGTTATTAGTGGTCCAAAAATTAGTGGGATGAATCACCACTCATTTTTTTAATATTTTAAGCAATTTTTTTACTTTTTAGATACACTTAACATAAATACAGCTAAAAAGTAAACAAAATTGTAAAAAAATCTTTTAAAAATTCACTAAATACCAAAAATATAAATTAAAAAAAATACAAAAATTCAATATATTTTTTGTATTTTTATGTATTTATTAATTTTTTAAAATATTTTTTCACAAATTTTTTACTTTTTAGATACATCTAAGTAAAGTACATATAAAAAAGTAAAAAAAAATGTTTAAAATTTAAAAACATTCACTAAAAACAAAAAAAAATATAAAAACTAAAAAAATTAATTTTTAAAAAATTTAATCTAAAAAACTCAAACCAAACACACGGATTACTTTTGTATACACCACTTTTGATTTCACAAAGTTGATTATTATATCTCATCAATTAATTATCTTATAGGTCAACTCCCCATGCAAGCCGTTGTTGTCTACGAATGTGTCATCACCCTCCGTTTTTCAAGATCCATCATTACCCATAGTGGCTAAAAAGTGGATGATGTGCTATGTATGGTGTCACTGTCAATTAAAACACACAGAAATGTGTAGAATAAGAGTTCCATACTACATCATTAATTGGGCATTTTCCATCCAAAATTGCAGGCCATTTTCATCTCTACATAGATATCCTCTACATTTTTCAAAGTTCAAAACTTTCAAAACAATCAACATCAATGCACTTTTCTTCCTCAAAATAAATAATAATAAATAAAAATCAATGTACATTAACAGTCAAAAACACTAGTATAATTCACAAAACATGGCATATTAACTTTTTCATTTCTCCTCTGCTATTTTCAGTTAAGTCAATTATTTTCAGTTTAAGCTTTTGTCATTCAAATGCATCTCACAACCTCATTAACCTTTTAAAAAGAACAGACATGAATCACAAGGACTACTACTGTTGTTTCCACCTCCACAAGGCAATCATGATGATGATTGTCAAAGCCATGCCGACGTATTTAATCCATGTATCAACCCGAAGACGCCTCTCAATCACCCTTAACACGGAATTTGATAATCCGATTGTGTTGAGTACATCCAGTGCCTTTCGTTGTGCTCCCTACACCCAAAAATACAAGTTTAACATTAGTCAGGTGTTTAAAATCCGATTCATACACTGAACTGAATGCAATAACAAGTGCCATCACGCAGAAATATCACTGCAGAACACAGGACAAAAACCAACTCTACCTGCCATTCTTCAGCATGTATTTCTATACAAACTTGTAAAACTGTGTTTGGATCAAGGATATTAGAAGAGACTTGTGGAGGCACAAAAAAAAAAAGGGGAGGAAAAGTGAAGGATCCAAACACAGCCTTAAACTAAAAACAAAGGGAGTGGGTACCATTCATCTTCACCATCTATAACAAGGCACACAGGAGAAGGAAAACAGGTAGCAATAGAAACATGCTGATCAAAAAAAGGTAGTAATAGAAACACAGCTATGCTACGCTCACAGAAAGAATTTTGCACAGAACAGGACATATGTCACCCAAATGTTCGCATCTATAGTTGTTGAACATTTTGTCTCACATCTATGCATTTTGTGTCAGGTATTGTCTGTGTGCATAGACTTTTTGATAAAAATAATATAACATAACCCTGAATCAGCAGCAGGGGAGGACAACAAAGTGATAAGGATATTAGGGTAAAGCATTGCCAGAATGTGACAAGGATATTAGGGTAAAAGGCTAGATATAAAGGCATTGTTTAGAAAGTTGGCTATTTTAATTGGCTATTTTAGTTTTTGACTATTTTAGTAGGCTAAAATATTTGTATTTAGGAAGAGGGTTGGATTTTTTTGTAGTTAAATGTAATGTTTGTGAGAGAAAAAATGAAATGATTACGAGTTTGATGCGACATTTTGTCTTATTGACTATTTTAGCCTATTTTGTCTTTTTGTGGATTTTAGCCCAAAAAGCTAAAAAAATCATTTCCCAAACATGGTTCAGAGTCGATAGTTCCAAGGAAATAGAACAAACAGAACAAACTACAAACAAAACCAACCTTCTAGAGATCAAGTCACTGTAAATCTGTAAAAGAGCACCAGCAAAACTAAAGAATATGAAACATAAAAATACCCTCCAGAATTGGGCCATCATTTTCCTAGTTCAAAAGTCCCTTCCAGAACTTAAAATTTTAGTTTAGTTTCACAAAATTGAATTTATGCTATGAATCAACTTATATGGAAAAATAAAAAATAAAAAGTAAAATTGTTTTGAGAATTATGCAGTGCCTCTCAGCCCCATTCCACAATTTAGAATCACTACAACTGACCGAATATAATCTTTGAGAAACAAAAATTGATCCAACTTTCATTTACTAACTATGCACGTGGAGAACTGGATGCATTCTGAATTAGCAAACCATATTTACACTGCATTTTAATGCAAAAGTTTTTATTAGCTTTTGACTTAAAAACTGTAGAAATCATTCAGAAGAAATTTACATTCGACACCTTGGTTCCCTACCCCCATGCTTTCAACCTTATAAAGGAGGTATACAAACAGCCACTCAACCACAAGATAAATTGTTGGTTCCAATCCCAAGAAGTACCTTCTTGCAAGTTTGTAGTCTTTAGACTCTTTGTGACCATTAATAGTACACAAATACAGACCCTACAGCTGGATGTTTTTGAGATATTAACATCAAAACAGATACTCATTAATAAATGTGAGAGTGTGAAGCATGTATAGCAATTGCTTTGTTACAGATACCTTCAAGCGCTCCCTTTGGCCAGCATATTGGGAAAGAATGGCCACTCCGGTTGCATAAGACTCTTCCAGCATTCTGGCTGAGGAACGGGCAGATTGCATTGCTTGCGCTTCATCATCGAAGATTCTCAATACATGAGATGATTCCCCATTCTGAAACATATAGCAAACAAATTAGATGGTGAGGTTTAATAATGTGTGAAGACCAACAGATAAAAACTGACAGCTAAATATATCAAAGAGGTAAAATATCGCTCACAGCTCTTTCAAGCAGTTCAGCCCTCTCTCTAGCTTCTTGGGTCCGTCTCTGATTCCGTAAGAAGTACTTATCCAGACTTTCTTTCAATGAGTCAGCCTCTTCAGCAACTTGTTCAACTTTCCTGTGTCAACAAAAGAATATCAATGCATTGAGCAACAGTATACAACCATCAAATTGTAACAGCAGTTAGAATATAAGACCAAGTTCCTAAGAACTATAAATCCTTGTCAAAGGAAACGGTAAATAACTTTGTAAGAAACCAACTAATTATAATTAGTGTATTCATGCAAGTGAAAGGTAACTTTATTAGGTTTTTCTCTCCTAAAGCCTAGACTTGTTTGGTGACATCATTTGCATGAAAATAACCCATGCAGTGGTTGCATCTAATTACACCTTTCATTTTAAGGTGAAGAAAAGCATAATAATTTATGCTTTCACTTTCTGTGCATGCATTTAAAATGCAGAAAAGTTAATTTTTGGATAGGGTGCTAGTCATCTCATTTGAATTCAGTCAGTCCATTATGCCATATAATTCATTTTGAACTAACCAGTCATGCTTTTGGTGGTTAGAGAAGCGTGTAAACATAAGAGTTTAAAATATTTGAAGGTGAGGTTGGAGGTAAAATCAGTCCATGAAGGGAAAGGTATGGTCGTGCACAGGTCGGCACAGGGTAGATTGGATAAATTTCTCCAACCCTCCCTCCCTTGGCAGAATAAGATTTTTTTAACTGCTGTGGGAAAAATTCTGCTGTTGGTTATTTCCTTGATAAGAGGCTGTCATTTCCTGCTGTGGATATGGGGCTAACTTTGGGTTGGTTGACCTACTTTCTAGTGACAAGGGATTTTTCTTCTTTTTGTTTCAGGTCCTTGGCACTTTGGGGGTAAACTCTTTATTCTTACGAAGTGGGAACGTTTGCTGAATTTGGAGAAGGGTCAGCTGTCAAAAATTCCTATTTGGGCTGAGTTCTATAACATTCCTTTGGAGTTTGGACTGAGCAGAGTCTGAGTTATATAGCTAGTGCTGTGGGGAGGCCTCTTTATGCTGATAATATGACTGAATCTTGCACTAGAATTAGTTTTGCTAGTATTTGTGTTGAGATTGATGTTCATTCTAAATTGCCCCAGTCTATTGATTTAATGGTGGGTAATGGAGGTTGTATTGAGATTGGGGTGAGGTATTCTTGGAAGTCATCTAATTGTGCTACATGTTTGGTGTTTGGGCATGGTGAGGTTTCCTGCCCAAAAAGGCCTGCTGACACAGTTGCAATTAAGGAGAAAGTTTGGGTGGTTAAACCTAAGGTTGCTGTCTTGGATGTCTCTAATCATCCGGGTACTGAGGATATGTTTCTTCTACTTCTGCTCCTTTTGAAGTAGTGCATATGGATGTTTGTGTATCTGCTCCTATTGAATCTTTTAGTGGCTGTAAATACTCTCTCTTAATAATGGATGACTATACCAAGTTTGTTTGGTTTTTTCCTATGAATTATAAGTTTGAAGTTTCAAGAGACGGAGAAACCATACAACAGAATTACATGTGATTACCCTCTAGTACATACAAACACATACAACAGAATTACACAGTTCCTAAAATTCAAGAGACGGAGAAACCTAATTACGCAACAGTCTAGTGACAAATGCGATGAAAGAAAATTGAGATAAATTGCAAAAACATTTCCTACTGAATATCATCAATACAAGACTAATTTCAAACCCTAGGAATAGAAGAACAATCAAAACTCGAATTAATCAAACAAATAACATACAGATCGAATAAAAAAGGTTGATTTCGAGAGAGACACACCTTTTCCAGAGATCGCGCTGCGATTTGGCTGAGACGGAGCGCCAGAGGCGGTCCATCTCGGCGCAGAGGGATTGGATCTGAGAAATGTCACGCTTGATTGCGAAAGAGAGTTCCGGGGAGTCCACGGCGGCGCCATTGGAGGAGGAAGAGAACTCGAGGCGCTCGAGCCTCTCGAGGCTGTCCCTAGTTCTCAGTAGCAACCTCTTCGAGCTCTGGTATAACTCCGACAATGTCCCACCTCCACCTCCTTCCATAGCCAGAGAGAACCAGCCTGTGTTTATGCAACAGTTCTGCTCCTCTCCGATCAAAGACAAGTTATTTTTGAAGGACAATTACTGATTTCACACAACTTCATTACAAAATCATCACCAAAAAAAAAAAAAAAATTAGGGGAAAAAAAAATAGGATACGAGTTTATAACAAATTAAATTTTTAATTTTGTTAAGTTAAATTTTTAAGTTTAAATTTATTTTTAATTTAAATTATTTCTCTATTTTCATTAAGTAAAATCAAAAGAAAAAAAAAATATATATATATATATGTTATATCTACCTATATTGAGTTTAATGATTAATTTTTTTTTTATTTTTTTTTTTTGCTAGTTTTACTTAACAATTTCACATCTATACTTTAAATCTAATTTTAATTTGGCTTGGTTGTCTAAATTAAAGATTAAAATTAACAATTTTGACATATTTATCAATTTTTTAAGGTGTACACATAAACAAAATTAACAAAAATTTGGACGAAATGGTCAAATTAAAACTAGACTTAAAATGTAGAGATTAAATTATTCAAATTAAAATTATAAAAATTAAATTAAAACTATAGAAATTAAAATTTGGGTCAAATTACAAGGGTGAAGAGTATAATTACCTCAATAAAAAATATATCTAAAATAATGTATATTTGTAAAATTTGTAAGAATAATAATAGATTTTTAATTAAAAATGAAAGCATCACAAAAAATTATTTTATTATATATTATTATTTTCTATTAATAGAATTGGTATATAAAGTTTATAAAGTAACATATTATGTGGGTGTTTGGGAAGTGAATTTTTATGTAAGTTTTTTTAGTTATAGGATATTATTGGATAAAAAAATTTTAATGTTTGAAAAGATAGTTGGATTTTTTTGTGGTTGAATGTGATATTTGTGAGAGAAAAAATAAAATGATTATAAAATTAGATGTGATATTTTGTTTGAATTTATTTTTTTTTTATTTTATAAAATCTTTATCTTTTAGTAAAAAAAAAATGAAAAAAATCTGGGAAGCAAGTTACCAAACACGACCATGTTGCGTAAATCAAATCGTTAATCTTATGGAGGTACCAATGTTCCACTCCACATCATCAGTCCAATATAATCTTGCCACGTCACTCTAAAAAAAAAATTTTGAAAATGGGTAAAGTTTTATCCTGTATTTTGAGTTAGGTGCGAATTATACATTTAAAAAATCATCCCATAACCTTCACATAATTTGTGAATTAAAAATATACGTTAACTTTTATTAACAGAACATATAAATTAACCAGTATACCCTCATTTTCTTGCTGTTCTCTTTTTTGAATTAAACTTACAAATATTTTGAACTATATATGCATATCTATATACGTAGAAATACAAACATAAATCACTACCTGATATATTGATTGTCCAAATTTAATAATTTGTATATATATAAACTAGTGATAACCCATCCTATACAAGGCGTGTAAAAAAATTTAATAATTATTTTTATACAAAATAATATAAATAGTTAAATTTTTGTATGTAAATTATGAAAACAAAAAAGATTAAAATTTACAATTTAAGTCTCATAATTTTATCACAATTTATTTATTATTTTTTAATTTGTCACAAATTTAATCATGTAACTTTCAACCCTCCTTACTAAAATTGCAAATTTAGGTGAACTCAACCCAAGTAATTTGGGTCGAGCCTAAAAATTTTTAAAGATTGAATAACAAAATTTTTAATTAAGGGAGGATCTATGCAAAAATTCAAATTAAATTTGAGCGAACTTGGACAGAAACACCAAATAACCTGAGCAATCAAAAAAAAATTATATATAAATATATAAATTATTTGCTAATTTATTTTTTTAAATAATAAATAAAATTAATTAAAAATTTAATATTAATGAACCAAAAAAAACAATATATTTAAGATTTCCAATAAAATTTTCTTGAAAATATTTAAAAAATACACTTTTAGAAAGGGATCATCGAATTTAATTGATATTAAAAAAAATTACTTTTTATAATGGCATAAATAATTTAAATATGATTTTTTACAAATTATTTTTAATTTAAAAATTAAAATAAAATATTAAATAGAATAAAAACAAATTTCTTACAAAATAAAAGTATTTGAATAAAAAAAAAAAGGTAAGAAGAAAATTTAATATGGCATTTTCATTTAATCTGAAAATAATTCTAAATAAACAATAAATTATCACCTATAATCCTATTTTTTTCAAATAAAAAAATTTTAACGAACTGTCACTTTTAATAAAAAAAACATTATCGTTTCTTTCTAATTTATTTTAGAAAAAGTAACTTTTTAACAATTTAAACCAAAGATATCTTTATTCTTTATTTTAATTTTTTTAATTGACAATTGAGATAAAATATATATATATATATATATAATAATCTAACAAAATCCACCATATTTGTTAAAGGATGCAAAATTTAATGAATGAATATTGATCTCATTCCAATTATAATAACATAATTTAAGTAAGAATCCAAATTTGAAATTTTATTTTAAGAATATAAAATTAATTTATAAATCAATCATATTGTAACACATATTAGCAAAAAAATTAAACAAAATAAAAAAATAAAAATAAAAAAGAATTATAACTTTCAACCTTAATGAAATGACAACATTTTGTAATTATAATAGTATATAGATAGATATATAGATATATATATAGAGATAAATTATGGAATATATCATTTATTTAAAACTTATATATTATGGGATAAATCATTATAATTTTAAATTTAAATTAGGAAAATGTCTCGTAGCTCAAATTTTGTGGCTCAAAAGTGGCTCAAATGGCCAAAACGACGTCGTTTTGGCCATTTTTATGTTGTTCTGTACTCAAAACGACGTCGTTTTGGCCATTTGAGCCACTTTTGAGCCACAAAATTTGAGTTACGTAGCATTGTCGTTTAAATTAATGGAATGCTTTCCATATTTAGTGCCCCTCAAATTTGAATTTTGAAATGGATTAGTATACTTTCTATTTTTTATTTTATATATTTGATATACTTTCCATTTAAAAGTCATATATCAAAAGATATTAAATTATTTTTATTATTATTTTTTTGCTTGAATGAGAGTTATAAAGGATTTTTTTTAATTATTAAAAATCAAAAAATTAGAAATTTTAGTTTGAGATATTGGAACTCCCACAAGACTTTTAGTTAGAAACATTTTTACTTATATAAGATATAGATAGATAGATTTAATAAGAATATATTTTTGTTTTAGATATTTTTTTCATATACAAATTATTTTTTTTAGATTTTTTATAAAAATAATTTAACAATCTTATCACTAATCATAATGTATCAAAGAAGTTTAGCAATGGTATGGGAGAAGTCAAAAAGACATGTGAATTGGGAGAAATCAACAAATGTTAAGATTTTTTTTTTTTTAAATCAAAAAATTACAATTGAGATATTAGAGTTCCGATAAGATTTGTGATTAGAAATTTCATTACTTTATACAACCGTGCTGGGACCCCCAGTGGGGGTGACCCCAGCACCCCCACTCCACGTGGGACTCTGTGATTGCCAGACCAAAAAAAATAATAAATAAATAATAAAATTCAGCTAATAAAAAAACAGTAGGGGTGGTGGGGGGTCACCCCCACAGGGTCCAATGCATTTTCCTTCTTTATATAATATATAGATGTGTTTTATCAATTCTCTTTTCATTAATTGAATGATTTGATCACCTTAATGGGTTTTGTGAATAAACTTTTCATATACTTTATATATATATATATATATGTATATAACTAAGAAATATAATCATATTTGGACAAAGAATTTTGTGCTGAGATTGACCTAAAACTTATGGTGCTCAATGCCCATCAATTTAAAGGGTTGGTTGGAAATGTGGGTTAACTTTTTGACTTTTTAATTTTTTTAATTTGAAATTAAAAAGTTTCGTTTGGAATGAATTTTTTTAATTTTTATAAGAGAAAAAATATAATAATTATGAATTTAATATGATATTTTATTTTATTAGATTAAAAAGTCTATTATATTTTTTTATAATTAAAATAGTCAAAAATTCCGGACTTTTTCTTTCCAAACGAACCCAAAATTAGTTGCAGTTGGTGTGTGGCAGTGTTAAGGTCGGTGTGGAAGTGGGTTTGGGGAGAGAAAAACTAGGGGGAGAGGAAATTGATGCGGTACAATGGATTAGGGTGAGGGAATAGAGAGAGAGAGAGTATAGAGAGGAGGAAGAAGAATGACAATTAAATGAATCAAACAAAGCAATTAAATCAACATACAAATACTACAGAATTTGTGAATATTGAGATCGATTCAAATACGAATTCATCGATAAATCTATGAACATTGATTCCACCACCGTCGTTGATTCTCGAATTACATACACAAAAACACTCTCTTATTGTTTTCTCCCTACTTCTAACCCATGATAGCTATATATATATATATTATAATTATTATTATAATTAAATTAAAATTACTTTTATAATAGCAGAAAGAGAAAATAGAGTGGCAGGATTATCAGTTAATGGGGATTTTCATTGGATAGAAATAGTGAGAGAAGGAAAAAAATGGTAGAGGGAGAAAGAGAAAGAAGAATGATAAATTTTTATAAATTTAACGACATGTAAAGAGTATTTTGGTCTTAAAATATAGTTTACTCTCTTCATGGGTGTGTGAACCTCATAACCTGTTAATTTAAATGGAAAAATGGACGGTGCACTTTGATCCACAAATCACGTGAGGGTTCTGTAATGATTTTCAAATGTTAAAGGATAATCCACACCCAACCTAAAACATATGGATAAAGTGAAATTTGCCCTTTGAAAATTAAAGTTTCACATTTTGTTTACTTAAGTGAGTTCTGTAAAGTTTACATTTACTAATTTTAGTTTATAAGAAAAATATTAAATATATTTTAGATTCATTTGTGGTAAATCAAAAAATAACGAATAAGTATGTTTGACAGGTTGGGCAAACATCTAATCAATCTGTCCAACCTGATCACAAATGAGCAATTTTAATATAACGAGTGAACAAATGCAAATCTAACAATTTTAAAGAAGTCAAGTTTCAATTGAATAGCATATATATAAATTTTAATTCGCAAAACCTCACCTGACCATTTGGAATTAAAATTCTTATAAACACTTGTATATGTGCATAAATAAAGTATTGAAACTTCAAAGTATTCTTTTCACATTTTAGAAAAGCAGAACTTTTACTCCTCATTGTTCAGTTTAAAAAATTAGATTTTTTTTTTCCCCTCTGAAATTAAGATTTCTTCAATCCACCAACCTGATCTGCATCCTTTGGCCAATCCGCCCATCTCAATTGGTCGATTTCGAAACCATAAATCAGATTTTCTCAACTCGAACCTCATTTGGTTAGGTGGTGTATGACATGCAATCTACCTAAACCTAACCTACGAGCACCCCTAATGTTTGTTACAATAACGTGTTTTAAAAACTTATTTTGAAAACAAGTGAAATGGATGACCAGTGAAAAGTAGTTGTAGACAATTAAAGATGGTAATCGAAAGTGATTATTGACCGCCAAATATGATTGTCACTTATGGGAGGTGGTTAGCGATTGACCAAAAGAGTTTCTCTTATTTTCTCATCAAAATTCTCTCTCCATATTTTGGTTCATGAGTTGACAATATTACTGATTATTGGCTGTCAAATGTAATTGCCACTAATGGGAGGTAGTTGGTGGTGGAGCAAAGGGGTTGTTTCTCTTATTTTCTCATAAAAATTCTCTCTCTCTCTCTCTCTCCATATTTTGGTTCATGAGTTACTCCCTCAAAATAGAACACCAGCACATAAACAATTTGTTTCAACAAGGCTAAGTGAGCCAAAAAGGGAGCTGGTCCTTGTTAAACTCAAATCCAAAATCAGACTAATCTTTGATCAGTTCTAATTTTTTGAACTTGAAATTGAATTATTTATATGTTGAAATTAAACTAATCTAACTCGAGTAAACTTTGATTGAAACTATGATCACACATTAAGTTCAAGTTTGGGAAGACTAAATAAGTGCACTTTTTGACTTTTTATGAAATATGGGTTGGATTTGGGTTGGGTTTGAAGTGATGTGTTAAGAGGTGATGTGACTTAAATAAGATGATGTGACTTAAATAGGATAGTGACTTTTTGACTTTTTAGATTTTTTTGAGGATGCCAAACTTGGCCTAAATTTTTTTTTTTTTTATATATATACACATTACGAAACAACTTTAGAAAATTTGTTTTTATAGTGAAATTATCGAAGTTCAAATTCCACTATAACTAGGTGTGTGCGGGGTATAATTCGGGTGGTTTGAGAGTAAAATTATAAATAAAATGGCAGATTGACGAATTGACAAATTGCGGCTTGGACGGTTTTTGACGGATTGACAGATTGAAGAATATTCTAACTAATTATCATACATTTGTATAATATATAATACTAATTTGTATAATATTTTTTATATATATAACACAAAGTAATTTTACATAATATGTTTCATATATATAACTATTAATTTGTAATAAATTTTATATCTTAATTGTTTCTCACATTCATTTTTACTTTGATATATCATTAGAGATTAAAAATATATATATGTATTAATTATAACGGAGCGGAGCGGTTTTGAAAATGGATTATAAATTTTAAAATTTAAACCGCGGTACGGATCGATACGGATCAGTGTGATTTTAATAAATTAGGCGGTATTTTATACCGCCCTAACTATAACTATGAAGATATCACTAGAAGAAAAAAAATTATTATTATAATGTGGCATTGTATATTAAAATATAAAATAATAAAAAAATATGTAGTAAATTTCCTCCATTTGTGTTTGACTAGTTAACAGAAAACTTTAAATTAATTTTTTTTACCCATAATAATAATTCATTATAAATAATATGACTTTTTGATAAAAATAAATCATTAGTGACTAAAATGGGCTTTCTGGTGAAAATATATTTGCAATGAACTGGACTACTTTCAATCTCATTTGTATTTTAAGAGATCGATATGATCAATTGAAAAATTATATATAACCGTAGCATTTTCAATTTATTTTTTAACATAATTTAAAACATTGATACGTAATTTTTAAAATTACATGATAAATACTAATATATTAGTAAAAAATCTCAAGAACACTAGCATAATTTATCTAAAAGTACATATATATAGCTATATCATCAAGTTTTCAAGAACCAAACCGACCCAATACCAATATAAAAAAAAAAAAACAATAACGCTGTGTTTGGTTGGAAGATTTGAAGAGGGATTTCGAAAGAGAAAAGGAAAAGTTAGGTAAAATGTGAATAAAATATACCTACATTTCACCTAGTTTCACACACCTTTTCCCTTTTCCTTTTCAAATCCCTCCCCAAATCTCCTAACCAAACACAGCATAAGAGAAAAAAAACAGAGAAAGACCCAAAAGGGAACGGTAGAGAGCCTCTCTCTCTAGGTAATTTTCGGCATCTCTCCAGTGACTTTCTAATGTGTCTCCGCCAAGCTCCCAAAACACTTTCAAGGTGTAAATCTAGGTTGCTTACATACTGTTGTGAGTGCACTTTCACGTGTCTACAATGTTTCCATCTTCTCTCAATTCTCCTCCCATACATACTGTTGTGAGTGCTCTTACTCTTTAACTCTAACTTCTGATGATGACCAAAGTACTATCTACTGTGATAGCAGTAGCAACGACGTCGATGGCGATGGCAAGTTTGATACAAATCTTACTTTTTCAAACCACATTAGTGAGAAAATCATTAATTTTTCCCTACTCGTTTGTTTTTCCTTTTTTTTTTTCAGCTTTGTTTTTTTGTTGTTTGTTTTGCCTTTTTAAGTTTTGTTATTTTTTATTTTTCATGAGTATGTTGTTTACTTTTATTTTAATATATCTACTTCATATCTTTCTCAAAAAAATATTTACATAAGTAGGGGTAGGCATGGTATTGTGTTCAAGCCAATTTTCACTGCAAGTACCAAAACCCAACCAAGCCTTAAAAATATCATATTGGGTTTGGCATGCCACACCCAATCAATATGTTTTTTTGGGTTGTTTGACTACCTGGAAAAACTGTGTCGCCAAACATGGACATCAGAGGACTCGAACAAGAAACTTCACCACATCCCCAAGAAATGCAAGCCACCTCGTAGCAGAACTTTAGTGCCCCTGCAAAATTCTCACCTCCACATAAGCAAAATTATGACCATTAACGCTAAAATGGTTACCAGTGCACAAGCTTAAATTCTTTTGATTCATTGAAGTGCATAAACTGCTAGACAGGTCGTAAAAAGGATTTCAATTTTCATTTTGCAACAATGAATCAACAAAACATACTCATCCTTTTTCTTTTTCTGATGAGTGATTATCATGAAACTAACTATGACCTGCTGCTACGAAAAGTCGCACTTCGGTTCCCGGTTGCTGGAAAAGCCTGGCGCCTTCTACCCTGTGCAAAATCTCCAGTTCGTTCATCATTACGGGAATGACCGGCAACTGAACTCTTTTTCCTATCCACTTTATCAAGCCTACTATTATTCCTATGACCCTCATCGCCCTCTTCCCCCTTTTTCGCTTTCCGATCTTCCCCAAACCTAAACTCTTTCCTTGCAGCTTCATAATCAAATGGTTTCAACTGCAAAAACCCACCAGATTCTTTGGACTGCTCTGCTTGCTTGGGTTTACTTGTTTGATTTGTTGACTTGAAACACTCTTGAAAGCTGGAGGATAGATCGCAGAGAGACATGGTCTCATCATCTTCCTCGCCCATTTCAGGATCAGACCCTAGAGTTTTGTCTTCCCTGTCCTCCAACTGTTCGTTTTTGATTTCGCCAGTTATTGCTTCCTCAACATTTTCGTCATCTTCTATCAATATAAAATCATCCAAATTAGAGCTTGAGGGGGGAAGAGCAGAAGGTTCATCATGATTTGTACTTGCGTCATTGCCAATCAGTATAACATCATCCGAGTTAGAGCTTGTGGCTTTGACGGAAGAAGGTTCTTCGTGAAGCATACTTTCCGATACTTTAGCAGGCTCTTTTACAACTGGTTGTGACTGCTCTGCACTGGCCAGAAATGAATGAAATGGAAGGCTTACTGAAGATTTGATCTGCCCCAACTTGAGCTCTTCCTCTTCCTATGGATAAAAAACGAATTAAGTATTTTTTTAGTAAAAATAAGAGCTACACCTAACAATAAAACATAAATATAAAGACAATTTTAGTAGAGGTTGCAATTCAACAGGCCTTAATTGGCCACCCATCTGACAAGCTCCAAATCAAAAAGTCTGTACTTCTGTAACAATATTGAAATGGATGAACCTCGAATATTAGCTACAAAAATAAAATAAAACAATCTTCATTGTGGTCAACAGATACAATTCATAATTCATAATAAAGAATTACTATTTGATCAATGAACAGATTAGGATTTCAGAGAGATTTCAGAGAGAACTTGCAACGAATGAACCTCAAACATTAGCTGCACAAAATAAAACCCTATAGCTGTTGGTCAAATATTCAAATTCAAAGTCGAAGCACTATTGCCTATCCAATATGCACTGATCACTATGTCTAGACCAAAACATCTCTAATAAAAGCACCAAAGGCTGCAGAAAAAGCAAAGTCAAAGAACTCACCTTTTTATCGGAATCAAACTTCCTCTTTGCTGTAGAATTCCCCAGCATTGCCCCAAAAGCACGGCTTGGCTTCTTTAGCACCTGAACAGTTGCTTGAGCACCCTAAAAAATTAATGGTCCAAAGACTTAGTTTAGTAGTCTCCACTAAACATAAATAAATAAATAAATAACATCATATCTTTTGAAGTTAATCAACAACTTACTGAATGTGAAGAATTTTCTAGTCCATTTCTGCAAATTCCAGCAGTTCGCCTTCCAAGTTCCAAAGACTCCTTAACATGCACAGAACCTGGAGGGTTTCTAGTCATGCTATCATTTATTGAAATGCCACCACCTATACTTTCTGTCGCTGTTGTGGTTAATCTTGCAGGAGATTCAGGAAGTTGGGTTTCATTTCCATCTGCAGACACCGTGTTTTCTTCAGATGCCTGCATTTTCAAATAGGATACATTCATCAAAACAAAGAATATCAAGGGCTATGTGCCGAATTAAATTAGTATATTATACAATATGCCATATATATGTATGTGTGTTTGTGTGTTCAGACATGTACCGTACTCATAACCAACCTTTGGATACGTATCCCAATACCCAGATATAGGTTTAGGAATGTTTCACTTGGACATGCACCCACACCTGATATTTGTACTCGAGTCTATGTAACATAGGTTACATTTTATATACTAAGTTTTAGTTCTACTAACTTGAACCCTTTTAACTCAAGTCAAGGTTTTAAATAACGGTGGCGGTAACGCTGACACGATTGTGGGGTGTAATGGCCATAGCGTAACGATGATAGCAATCGGAGCCGTGCATTTTTTAATTCTTTGCACAACTTTAGGAAAATATACCGACACGCATGTTTTTATTTCAAAATCACATTTAATGAGGTTCAAAATGATTTTTAGTATTTTTGTTTAGTTGTAAAACATGATCTAATATATATACTAATTTTTATATTAGTTTTAAGTCGCTATGGAGAATTTTCCTATTGTCGGATTTATTTAATTTTCTTTATTTCACTAATTATAATTATAGGTAACTTTTCCAATTTGTTAAGAAAAAAAAATGAAGTACGTTTAATATTAAAAACAATAGTCTCATAAATAGAAATTCAAAATACAAAATGTCAACATAATAATGTGAAAGTACGTAACATAAAATCTATATTTTGTTCAATAAATTTAACATAAGAGAAATACATATAAGTTCATATTCAAATATTATTAAGTAGAAAAGTAATGAAATCTTATAGAACTTAAAGATTGGACATTCAAAATATGTATAGATAAGATTTTTACTTAAGTTCTATAACTAGAAAACAAAAAGAGAAAATAACAATATATACAAAATTAATAATAAAAAAAATTAAAAATAGAAGCAGAACGGTCCATAACGGTGCTACAGCGGCAATGTAACAGCTATTGTGGCCTTTACGCAATGGTGGCGACTGTCACAGTCGTGAATTTCTGTCACACCACTATAGTAGCCGTAACGGGTAGCAGTAACAACCACAACAATTACGTAACGGTTGCGGCCACTTTTTAAAACCTTGACTTGAGTACTTCTCTCCAGATTTCTATTTTAGTTTTAATTCCTTCTCTAGTTTCATCCACTAGAACACTATCATATGCGGATAACATAAACCAAGGGACTACATCCTGAATGTGTTTAGTTAATTCATCCCCGATTGAGACATGACAAGACAAAGGCAAATAGTAAAGACTCAAATTTGACCCTTCATACAATCTAAAAGTGATAAAAATAAACAAAAATAAAATAAAAAAGTTTTTCCTATAGGTGATCCAATTATAGTCACAATCCCATCATACGTGTCCTTTATCGCATCAATATACCTTTGGTTACACTATTTTTCTCCGAGACCCACCATGTTATATCTCTACTTAATTTTGATATAAATCACAGGATCAAGGTCAATAACTTGGCCTAATGAAAAAAGAACTCCCCTTTTAGTTAGTTTATTCCCTAATGAACTAGTTCATTGGAAAATTGATTGATTTCCATTTCAATATAATATATCCTATCTTAAACATTTTCTAAATCTATCAAAACCATACAAATATCACCCTTCTCTATGTCCTTTATTAATTTTCTTAGTAACATTGCTTCCATAGTTGAACTACCAAACATAAATCCAAATTGGTTCTCTAAGACTATTGTTATGCGGGGAGACCTGCATGTACAGTTTTTAGGGAGATCTGGTCAAAAGACCGGCCGACGCAGTCAGCTGAATGTGTAAAGGCCCCTCAACCCCATTTCATGTTGGAGGAAAGAAAGCCGATATAAAGAGCTCCATATTACTTAATATTTAATTATACTAAGTATAGCCTTGAATAGAGAGCTACATGGCAGAAAAAGATTCATGTAGCCGACCTTACTTGATGGGACACAAAACTTGGTTTGGTTTGGTTTGGTTTGGGTTGACTCATCAACTTAATGTCTCCATAATTGTTATACTTTTTAGTATCTTTTATTTTTATATGCAAGTACCAAAATACTTTTCCTCCACTCGCCATGCATATTCCTAATCATAAAATCTTACTAAATAATTTTGTTAACTAAGACAGCCCCTCCTGATGCATTTTTATGTCTCAATAGGTATACAATTTAGTCCTAATCCCTTCCCTGATGTCATTTCCTTGAGTGCAAAAAATTCATCTCAAACTCTCTTATTCAACGATAAAATTTGTATTCTCTAATTCCCTGATTCCATTGAAGCTACAATATTCCTCTCCTACTAAACATTCTAGATGTTTTTCCAAACTCTCTTATTCAACAATAAAACTTATATCCTCTAGTTCCATAATTCCAGCAAGGCTGATATCCCTCTCCTCCAAAACATTTTAAATTTTTTTTCAGTTAATAGTTTTTCAAAATAATTTTTTTACCTTTCCATAATCTCCCCATCATTCACTGACACCTCTGAATCCTCACTTTTAATACAGATGACCTGATTGAAGTCTCTACTCTTTCTTTCTTTCAATGTTTTTCATTATTCTCCATCTTTACTATATAATCTAGTATAAAGATTGACGGGCTTTTATAAGATCCAAGGTCTTGAGTTCAAGTCACCTCGATGGACCACTAGAGGTTTGCCTGGTGGTTAACTTCAAGGCCCTATGATTAGTCAAGGTGCTCGCAAGCTGGCCCGGACACCCAATTATCACAAAAAAGAAAAAGAAAAAGAAAAAGAAAAAAAAGAAGAAGATTGACAGGCTTTTAATTTAATTTTCTTTTAAACTCCTTATTACCCAACTTTTATTTCTTAAATTATCCTCATTTTATTCTTTTACCATTTTTTAAAACATTTTCTTTTTGTTTTTACTAATGTCATTATTCTACCAAGTATTTTTAGATATAAAGTTTTTTCCTTACCCTCTGTTAGTGTGGGAGTAAAATGTTTTCCTATGGAAAACGTTTTCTATGAAAATATTTTCCATGTTTGGTTGCAACCTTAACACTAATGTGCTACCCAATAGTAGTCTCTCTTCTATCAGTATTAAACATCTCAGTGGGCATCCCCCCCCCCCCCCCCCCCCCCCCCCCCCAGCTTGAACCGCAAAGCTACACCCAATGATCCCATACTCAACATGGTGGCTGGCTTTGATACAAATCATACGAACCCCTTAAGTAGAACTCACCCTTGAAAATAAACTTGCAAGGGGACCAAAAGAAGCTTATATTCACAAGGCCAAGCCTCTTTCGTTCCAATTTGGGATAGTGGTCATATTAGTGGTGGTGGTGGTGCTGGTGCTGGTGGTGCTGGTGCTGGGGATGGGTGGTGAACATGGTGGTGGTTGGTGGGTTGGAGATGGTGGTGATGGTGGTGATAAGGCTGTAGTCCAGGAAAACATTTTCCACCTTAAAAAAGTAAAAGAACATTTTTTGCCCATATAGGCTTGTTTTCCATTAACTACGAAATGTTTTCCTTTAACAAGTGTTGACACTCCAAGTACTTCTTTCCATATTCTTTAATGCATAAAGGAAGTTGGGATCACTGAAAATTAAATTAACAGATATATGAGTAGGGACAAGTATAGGTTTCTTCTTTATGTTCAAATGTTTGTATAATCTCAATTATTGGACCGTACAAGTTCTAGATAAATATAACAAGCCAGTTGCAGATTTCTTAATCGTCACATTAAAATGCACAATATGGAATCATCAATCTTAAATATGATTACTCTTTCCCCAAGATGGGAAAGCACACAACACAAAGCATGATACAATGAAAAAATAACCCCAAACTGAATAAATAAATAAATAAAATTGAAACATACAAGTTATTCAATGCACCCTGCAATTCACATAGTATTTTTCATTTTCAGCGTTATCATGACCCACATACAAGGGCTTGCCCATGATGGTCTAAACTAAAAATTAGCAATTTGACAATCTGTTCAGGGTTGATTAGAAGAATCATGGAGGACTTTTGACCTTAATTTGTCTATGCAAGTCTTACTGTTTCCATGCGAACCTCATTTCGAAGCTCCGCAGCAGCTTCAAATGCAGCAGCATTCTGCATTGAATGCCTAATGATGCTGACAATGGAACCAAGATTGCGATCTACATATGGGTGCTTTGATTTCACCAAATGGCGTAGCATGTTGGTGGTGACAGGCTTCTGTTTGGCTTTTTCCATTATTGAGAGAGAGAAAATATGAAAATGTCATTGCGTGATTTATAAACAACAGTATTAAAAAAAATTATCAAATAAAAATTCATGTAGCTTTCCAAATACCAATATCAAGAAGAGTTTTGTTTGGCAAGACATAGCCAGTACTTTCATCCTCTGCACGGGCAACAACATCTCTCCATTCACTAAGTCCCTGCAAACCATTCAGATTGTCAAGTAAGGAGGTTAAGCATCATTTGGTTGTTTGGTTTCAACCTCACAGTTAAAGTGCTAAAAAAAAAATTTGGCAAGTGCTAAAGAAAAATTTCCTGAACCTTTTTGTCTATAGAGAACTTTTTTCAAGTTTTTGTAAAATTTTACTTTTCAGGTATTTCTAGTCTGGAAGGATCTTTTTTTAAATTTTTTTTTTAAATTAAAAAAAGTTCACTAGAAACAAAAACAACAAAAAAATTCCAAACACACCCAAACTTTCCCGATAACAAAAACAGTTTTTTTAGCATTTGCAAAACACAAATTTATCCTAAAGAAGAAAAAAAGGTTACTAGAAAAACACTTGTCAAACCAGCCCAAAATATGCAGATAGCAAATCCTCAGTGGTTCCCTTCAGGATTGGAATTATCTCAGGAATAAAGAAAGATCATGCTGATAGCAGAAAAATAAAATAAACTTACTGCAACAATCGCAAGCTGCTGGGCATTGAAACCAGCGCCCTGCAAACTGTATCAACATGACAAAAAATGTATGTCTGATCATTTTCTTTCCAAGTCAAAGGAAATCAAACTATCAGAAAACCCAATGAGGAAAAAACACTGTTGATGTACATTAAATTCTACAATTCATACAGGTAAAGGGTATCACAAACTGAACCAGTAACGTACCCATATATGTAGAGATATGAACTATCCGTCAAAAGTTCTTTTTCATAAAGCCGCATGCATAAATCATAACCGCGCTTGTAGAGCTGTAAGCCACAACAGTTTTTTTAATAAGCAAGGTAAAACTGTGCTCCCATGATACAGTGATAGCTTTACAGGAGGTGAGCATGCTGTTAAGAGCTCTATTAAGTGTGTCACCCCCATGAATTGCACACACATTCACTCACTCTCTCTTCGAAATCTCTCTCTTTGTTTGTTTGGGGTTAAGTGTGACAAAAGAAGGAGAGATTGTGTGATTGGTAAGGTAAGAAGCACAAATACAACACAATACAAGCATGCTGACAAGACAATTTTCAAAAAGCAAAGGACACGTCAAGGCAGAGACGCAACAACAAATAAATATATATTTTTATACATATACATAAAATAATTACCTTTTTTACATTACAACTACATCTATCTTATGTTATATCAAAATAGTAAGAAAATCATTTTCCATATTCTACATATTGAAAAAGAAATGTGAACAAAAAGCCTTAATAAATATTTTAGAAAGCTCTATTTATAAACTATTTGGAAGTTATTTTCTTCAAATTCAATGTGTTTTTAAACCAGATCATTCTGGAAAAAATAAATAATAAAACAAAATTTTTAATTAAAAAACACTATTCAAATTTTTTACAAGAATAATGTGGTAGTGATATTTTTTTTTTTAAAATACAAACCACATTGATGACTTTTAGCTTTAAAGTGATAAAATTAAAAGTTACCACATTTATTCAGTATTAATTTCATGTAAACTTCTCTTCATATCAATTTTTGAATAAATTACACTGTGCCCCCTTATGTTTTGCCATTTTCCCACTTTGGCCTCAAAATTTTTTTTTCCCCGACTTTGGCCCTTCACGTTTCAAGTTTTTCCCAAAAGTTCTGTTAGTGGCATAAGGACTTGCAGCTTGTTGTTAGCACTAGTAGCTACTTGCTTTATAGTTCTTTCCCAGGTTCCTAAAGGTTATAACAGACAAGGACAGATTTGAATAGATTAGTTAGATGGGAGGTCCCTTCCTACTGTATGTTTAGTGCAAGCTAGGAAAGAGAAGAATAGATGAGTTTGTAGTTCTTTATTTACTCCTAAAGCTAACTTTTATTCAAAATTAGATTAAAAAAAAATGTCGCGTTGCTTGCCACGTGGCATAAAAAATATATTATTATATTTCGACTTGAGTTTATGTCAGTGGGTTAAATATAATAATATATTTTTATGTCACATGACATTCCGTCTAATTTTGGACAAAAGTTAACTTTAGGAATAAATTGGGAAAAACTTGAAACATGAATGGCCAAAGTGGAGGAAAAAAAAACTTTCCAAAGTGGCAAAATATAAAAGGGCAAAGTGTAATTTACCCTTATTTTATTTTATTTTATTTATATACTACTCAGTTTCAATTTGCATATTATTATTTTTTTAGAGTCCAAGCTTCTTATTTTCTTGAAAGCAATCTTATAACCAAAAGTATTGTATTTTTTAAGTCCAAATTTATCACTACAAGCCCATGCCTTGCATGGGCATTTTCAAATTTCAACTAGTTTAAATATAAATGTTGGTGAAATTAAACATAAGAGAGATAGAGAGAGATCTATTCCAAATCAAGTTAAAAATATGACCCTCTATCCTTCTAAGATATACCAAAACTTTAAACATCCTTTAGTTCAACATGTAGGCATCATAATTACAAAGCACAATAGACCTAGGATCAGCACAACCCCAAAAGCATTGGAAGATACAGAAAAGTTTCTTGACAACCAAAACCAGCAAGATCACAACTCAACCTCTCAAAAATTATAAAAACTTAAAAAAGTAAAATAACCAAGCATAAGCTTCCACCATGAAGAAGGTGATTAAATTTTTTTACGTTTTTGATCAGCAACAAAAGAAATTTTATTGATAAGGAAAAGAGGCAAAGTAACAAAGATGGTGGTAGAAATTTTCAACCCTAAAATTTTACCAATACAAAGAATATGAAGAAGAAAATTAAGCGAGTCAATGAAAAGGTACATCAAACCAAGCACAACAATTATGTCTTGATCTCATCAAGTTGTAGGTAGCTACAATATACATAAATGAGTTTAATAGAAATAAGCACTACGAGCACTTCATGTTGGTGCTATGTCATATCTAGATTAGAAGGTGAAATAGTTATTAAAATACCTTATGTACTTTCAATATACATGCATAGAGAAGGGAATGTTCACAGCTTATAAAGGTCATACCTCCACCAGCGGTTCATCAGAATTTTCAAACTCAGTCGATGCTGAAAGCTACCTGATTCTCATTAAATCATAAATATGCAACAGGTAGTGTGTGAGTCGATTTCTGACCACACTGCCAAACTAGAACTCAGCTGTAGAAATACTGACGGAATAGATTAAGTCCGAACGACCTGTCACAAAAAGAAGAGATTTCGGCGGTGGTCGTCCACCCGGGGGCGCTCCGACGATCAAGTCAGTTATCTCTCAAAGATAACAAAAGTGCTTAACTCATTATTCAGAATACAAAAAGCGTACCTTAGACCCATGAGGGTGTCTCTCTTTTATAGCCAACACTCACCTAATCCCAATAGAAGCTTAGCTTCAATGGACTCTAGATTACTGCTAATCTTGAACCCTCAGTAGGATTGGGATAAACTTTCTAAGAGTCTTATCTTTACTCAAACTAAAGTCCTCTCTCAATGTAGGACTCTTGTCCCTTATCCGTTTATCTCGGATTCTGGTATCTTCAGAGATAACCTCGGCCTAGCCGAGGTAACCTTGGCGTCATGACCAGGACACGTGGCACCTCAGCTGACACTTCGGCGTCACCTTGGCCACGTGTTGGCACTCAAAAAATATGTCCCCACAATTGCCCCCTAGGTTCTATTACCTCGGCATCCTGAGGTGATGGAACATATATCGTTTCCTCCGCTTAGCACGTTGGCTAATCTTGCTTTGTTACCGAGGTTATCATTCGTCGGCTTCACACGACCAGGACCTGTAATCTGTTTCATCTAGGCTTTAGAACCATTAACCAAGTTTGTTTCAAGTTATTTAGCCGAGTTCTTTCTCAAAGCCGAGGTCTTTGTTTCACTAAACCAAGAACTCCAAGAGTTTTCACACGCACATGAGCTGTACGCACAGTATTTCAACCGTTTCTGCCACGCGCCTTTTCCTCCACTGAGCCATGCTTGACACGTGCCATTAAGTCGCACTGTATTTGCATGCGCCGTCTGACAAGCACGTCGTCCTAGGTACCATAATTACTATTTTGCCGCCATTCTACGTGTTTCGACAAAATTACCTCTCTCTCCGTCTCTTCACTTTTGCATCTTCATTCTCGTGCAAACTTCCTCTCTCTCTCTTACTTTCTCAAATCCTCCATTGTTTCAAGCTCGCAAACTCTGCAACCGCTTCCAATCTTCCCCTCCGGCGAAACTTTCACCGCTTTGTTGTTTTGCTGTCGTCGTCTGACTTCGGCGAACTTAACACCGGCTTCATTTTTCTTCGGTGAGTCACTATTTCCTCTTTTATTAGTCTGTGTTTTTCGTCACTGCATTACTCATTGCCATTACAATTTTGTTCACGTTCTTGATTACAAATCTGTGCGTATGAATTTGGTCATATATCTGAGCATGTCTATTTTATGATTTCGCTTTTGCCCAATCCGTTCTTGAATGCACACACACTGCTCACATACTTGTTGATTTTTGCCACTGTTCTTGGCCTCACTATTCCTGATTCTGAATCTTCGTTCTTGTTTCTGTTTTCTCCAGATTCTTGCCCTCAATCTTCGTTTCCATAGATCTAGGTTTGGGATTTGTTTGTAGAATCCACGATTTTTAGGAAAAACTGAAACAAATTTCACTTGGATCCCCAAAAATTCTTACCCCAGCACATATTTCTGTTTTAGCTAAGGTCCTTCAAACCTTCACAAAACACTTCTTTCTGAAATCCAATACCTTCCCCTCAAGCCGACATCATGGGTATGTGGAGGTATAGGGTAGACACCCCAACCAAATTAGAATATTTCAGGCAGGAGTTTGACATCCCGGCCAACGTCCATCTCAGGTTGGTTGGGGAGGATGACTTTATTATGCCCACAGTTGACTCCATGCCCTTCTTAGTTGTAGCTTTCATAAAGTGTGGACTTAGGCTCCCACTTGACATCTTTTTCTGAGAAATCCTCCATTACTATAAACTAAACCCAATACAACTTGCCATCAACTCTTACCGAGTTATCAACGGCATAATAGCCTTAGCTAAAAAAGAGAACGCTAGGGTTACTCTTGTCGATATCCAGTACTGCTACACCATGTGTGGCCTTAAGTTAGAAAAATGATATATCTACTACCTCAAACCGAGGTCCACAGAATACAAAATCGTTGCCAACCTTCCAGACTCCAACAAGGGAGCTGGGGACTATTACTTCATTGTCTCGGACAACTGGGAGTTCGCTCCAGATGAGGACCTTCACCTCTACCCGCTTAGCCGAACAAGATTCATAGAGAGTAATGGTAAGAGCCAAGTGTTACGCTTACTTGTTTTTTAAGTCTTTAATACTTTGTTCTTCCCATACGTTCTAACGTCTATTTTCCTTGCAGCTTTTCCACAGCCACCCAAAGGCTTTCGCAAGTCCTTCTTTCCCAGCAAGGACCTCAAAAAGCTGTTGGATCTGCCAGTTGAGCGGCGGAAAGCCCCTTTTGCTACTCAACTTCATCCCGACTTACAAGTCTGTGCTTCCCGACATCCCAAAGAAGAAGAAAAGCAAGTCTCCTCCTTCCGCCACAACTCCACCAGCGACTTCATTATCTCGGTCAGATCAGGGATCAACTTCTGATCCAGCTGAGCAACCATCAACCTCGGCTCCATACCTGATCCCTCCATCTCAACGCAAACGCCGACGCCGAACTGCAATTCCTGCCGAGATGGGTTGCAAGAAGGCAGTTGCAGATGATCTCTTGGCCGATATCCCTGACATGATCGCAGCTCAACCAGCATAATCCCAGCCTCAACCAAAGCCAAAGTCCAAAAGAATAAAGAAGGCCTAGCCTAAGGCAACGGTGACTCAGATCGACACTGAGGACACCTTGCCTATTTCAAAATTGGCTGAGAGTGAGAAGACTCCCTCTACTGCTGAGAAGAGGCTCGCCGAGGTCGAACCATCCCAATTAACTTGGTCGAAGAGACCGAGGTCTGAATCGGCAACAGCCTCGGGCTCTATGAAGTCTAATGCCCCATGGGCTTCCCCTATTATAATTGAGGACAAGCCGGTCAGAGCCAGCAACAGTGCGATTGACCTCGAAGTTGGCGTTGCCCTCTCTACGGCTTTGCTCCTTCTCAACGATCTCAACCGTAACGCCGAGATGAACAAGTATGAAAACTTCGCTTTGATGTTGCAGCATTCCGTTCAAGTAAGTTCCTTACACTTGGTATTTTTCTTTCTCTATTTTTCCATACTTAGAGAATTTCTACTAACTTTTGTTCTGTCCATTTTCTTTCAGGCGATCCAGTACGCCCACTCCTTCTCAATGCAAGCTTTTGAGGAAGGAGTTGGCCGACAAGATCAGGGAGGTTGCTGGTTCACAGAAGACCATCAAAAAGGCCGAGGCAAAGATGAAGACCTTGATTGATCAGCCCGAGGCAGCCAAGAAAGCCCAGGATGAAGCTGAAGAAAAGGCCGATGCTGCAGATGCCATTGCCAAGGTCCTTGCAGCCGAAAAGAAGGAGGTAGAGGCAAAAATGGCCGAGGCCCAGAAAGAACTCCAGGACGCCTTGGTCACCAAAGAGGCTGAGATCAAGGCTACTGATGAAAAGGCATACGCCGAGGGGGCGGCCGACGTCAAGGAGGACTATAAGAAGCAAGTGAGGCAAGCATGCAATAAGGGTTTCACCCTTGGTTGGATGGCTGCCCTCAAAACCCCTCTCCAGAATGCTGACGACCTCCCATTGCCATTCCCACCTACTCCAAGCCAATCTGAAGACGATTCTGAGTCTGAGGAGGAAGTTTTGGTCAGAAAGAAGAAGGAAGCTGCTGGGACCAAGTCCCCAACTCTGAACGAGCAAGTTGTGGACTTGTCTCAAGATGAGGAGGGTGAGGTCTCCAAAGATGCCACTCTTGAGAAGACAACATCGGACGCGCCTATCGCCGACAAGAGCCTCGACCAAACTCTCAAAGAGATTGATGTCGAGCTCACGGCTGAGAAGGCTGCCGAGAAGAGTTCCCAAGTATCCTCCGAGCCCTAAACCCAACCAGCTGACGACGTCGAATAGTCTAGTTTCTTTTACTTGTACTTTTTCTTTCTTTTGAACCAATGTCCTTAATTTGGCCGATGTGCCACCTTTTGTAATTCGCTTAAGCAATCCTCTTGTAGGCCGAAGTGCCCTTGCTTTAATGTAAATACTTCCTCCTCTTTCAAATGCATGTATATTTATCTTCTTTCTTACTCTTGTATGATTCCATACTTAGAATATTTTGCATGTCTTTAACATACACCTTAACTGTGCAATCTTCTCGGTGTAGAATACTTCGGCTGTACCCACTAACAGTTTATCTCGGCCTTGGCCTTAACACTTGAAAATATTTTTTGCAATATTTTCACAAGTGTCATGTACAACTTGGCCTTAACTTGTAAATTTTTCTCAAAAATTTCAACAAGTGTTAAACCAACCTTCCTTTAGCATAACCTCGGCTTAACTTCAACTTGTAAATTCTAAAATTTTAACAAGTGTTAAACCAATCTCAGCTTGTAAATCCCAACTCACAAGAATCATTCTCCAGCCCTCTGCCCCCTAATATGAACTTAAGTTCCACTTGGATTCTCATTAAACATGTACCAATGGTCTTGTCGGCAAGGTCAGATTCAAACAGAGATAGGCCGAGGTCATAAACCTCGGTCTCCCTGTTACTCAACTTAGTTCAACTCTATTATATGTAAGTATAATTCAACTCTGCCATATAATAATCTAAGTTAAGTTATTCGTCATGTTTCAATCAGAAACATCACCAACTTAGTTCAACTCTATTATATGCAAGTATAATTCAACTCTGCCATATAATAAGTCTAAGTTATTCGTCATGTTTCAATCAGAAACATCGCCAACTTAGTTCAATTCTATTATATGCAAGTATAATTCAACTCTGCCATATAATAAGTCTAAGTTATTCGTCATGTTTCGCTAAGAAACATCGTCTAAGTGACTGGTCAGCCATATTACACAAATGTAAAAAATCAAGCTAAAATTTTATTATTACTTCGGCTAATGACAAAAACTTTAAAAAACAAGAAAATCTAATGATAGAAAACTTCAGATTGCAAGTATTCCAGGATCTTGGCAACTCTTTGCCTTCACTGTTTTCAAGCCGATATACGCCATTGCCCAATACTGAGATGATTCTATAGGGTCCCTCCCAGTTTGGGCCAAGCTTGCCCTCTCTAGGATCCTTCTTGTTGCCGACGACCTTTCTCAGGACGAGGTCCCCAACTTGGAACTCTCTTGGGTGACCTTTCTATTATAAGTTCTAGCAAGCTGCTGTTGGTATGCCCCCAGCTGAATTGCTGCTTTCTCCATTCTTTCCTCTAGTAGATCTAGATCTCGAGCTAAGAATGAATCATTAGTCCCATTCTCCACTCCTTGGGTTTTGATCCCTGGGATGCCGACCTCTAATGAGATCATTGCCTCTGCGCCAAAAGCCATGGCAAATGGGTATTCCCCAGTTGATCTTCTCGGCGTGGTCCAATATGCCCAAAGTACACTGGGTAGCTCATCCACCCACTTTCCCTTAGCTGCTTCCAGCCTCTTCTTGATCCCATCCAAGATGACTTTGTTGGATGCTTCTGCTTGACTATTGCTTTGAGGGAAGCTTGGAGTAGAGTAATAATTCTTGATTTTGTACTTTGCACAGAAGCTCTTGATTAGCTTACTGTCAAACTGTGTACCATTATCAGCTATTATTGCTCCTGGGATCCCAAATCTGGTGATGATGTTCTTCCATACGAAGTTCTTCACATCAATGTCCCGAATTTTTACAAGGGGTTCAGCTTCTACCCACTTGGTGAAGTAATTTGTTGCTACTAGCAAGTACTTTCTTTGTCCAGTTGCTTGAGGCAACTGTCCAACAAGATCCATGCCCCATTGGGCAAACGGTCAAGGGCTGGACACAGGGTTCAAGTCTGCCACTGGTTGATGTATCAAAGGTGCAAACCTTTGACACTTCTCACATTTTCTGACATAGGCTTCAGCATCTTTCTACATATAGGGCCACCAGTACCCCTGAGTTATGGCCCATGAGCAAGTGATCTGCCCCCAGTGTGGCTTCCACATACTCCATGTATCTCATACAAGAAGTCTTCAACTTGTGAAGGATACATACACCTCAAAAGGGGTACATTAAAAGATCTTCTGTGGAGATGTCCCTCTGCTGTGAGACTGAATCTTGCCGACTTTAGTCTGATCTTGTGTGCTTCTTTATGATCATTTGGCAGTTTTCCCTCTTTAAGGAATACTATTATTGCATCCATCCAGCTTGGTCCCATATTCACACACATTTGTTCATGCTCTGTGTTCAGTGGTTCTATACTTTGGCCCGACAAGTATTCAATCATTATTGTCCTTGCCTCTCCTGGTTTCATTGCACTAGCCAAGTTGGCCAAGGCATCGCCATGGTTGTTGTCATCTCGGTTAACCTGCTGCAGTCGGCAATTCTGGAATAAGGCTACCAATCTGCCTACCTCTTTTGCATAGGCCAACATCCTTTCATCTCGGGTTGCGTATTCACCTGTTGCCTGGTTGACAATAAGCTGGGAGTCACAAAAGACTATTACCTCGTCAGCTTCCATTGCTACTGCCAACTTTAATCCTATGATCAGTGCTTTGTACTCTGCCTCATTGTTTTGAGGCCTTGAACCCCAAACGAATGGATTGTTCCAGTACCTGTCCATCTGGTGATACTAGCACTACTCCTGCCCCGCTCCTTGTCGGTTTGAACTCCCATCAACAAACAGTCGGAAGGAGTTGCCGATGTAAATACTGTATGGCCTGAGTTTCTTTTCTTTCCTCTGTTTAGCTGTCCCCAGCTGGGTTTCTCCTTGCTTACCTGGACCTCACACCTTGGCTCAACGGAGCCGAATATGTAATGGCACCAGGTGTGAACTCGGCCACGAAGTCGACTAAAACTTGGCCTTTTATTGCTGTCCTAGGTCTGAACTCCAAGTCATATTGGCCCAAGGCCACTGCACATCTGGCTATTCTGCCTGTCCGATCTCCTTGCTGCAACAGGGACTTCAGGGGATGCTCTGTTAACACCACAATTCTGTGGGCTTAAAAGTAATGATTCAGCTTCTTAGAAGCCATTACTAAAGCCAGTGTTAACTTCTCCAAGGGTAGGTATCTGGTCTCTGCATCTGCTAGGGTTTTACTCACGTAGTAAACTGCCCTTTGCTCTCCCTTTTCTTCTCTAATCACTATTGCACTTACTGCATGTTTTGAAACTGCCAAGTATAAGAACAACTCCTCTCTAGGCACTGGATTTAAAAGAACTGGAGCTGTGGTCAAATACTTCTTTAAGTCGGCCAAGGCGACTTCGCACTTTTCTGTCCATAAGAAGTCTGTGGCTTTCTTCACTAGGCTGAAGAAAGGTTTACATTTGTCAGAACTTCTGCTGATGAATCTGTTCAGGGTTGCGGCCCTTCTAGTCAACATCTGCACTAGCTTTGCCGAAGTTGGGCTCTCCAGCTCCAAAATAGCCCTGATTTGATCGGGGCTAGCCTCAATGCCCCTTCTGATCACCAAATATCCTAAGAACTTACCAGACCCAACTCCAAATGCGTACTTCGATGCATTGAGTCGGAGCCGATATGTTCTAAGGATATCGAAAACTGCCTTCAAGTCCTGTAGATGATCCTCAGACTCCTTGGTCTTCACGACCATGTCATCTATATATACTTCCACCGTTTTTCCAATTAGATGTTTGAACATCTTGGTTACCAGTCTCTAGTAAGTTGCTCATGCATTTTTCAACCCAAAAGACATCACTCTGTAGCAATACAGCCCTTTCGGGGTGATAAATGTAGTCTTTTCCTCCTTTAGGGGGTACATAGCTATCTGATGGTACCCCTTGTATGCTTCTAGGAAGCTTATCCTTCCATACCCTGAAGTGGCATCCAGCAATTGGTCGATCTTGGGTAGTGGGAAACTGTATTTGGGACAAGCCTTGTTTAGACTGGTGAAGTCCACACAGACCCTCCACTTCTCATTCTTTTTCTTCACAACCACCATGTTTGATAACCATGTCGGGTAATTTATCTCTAGAATGGCTCTGGCCTCCAGAAGTTTATCTACTTCCTCTTTTATTGCCTCGACATGCTTCAATGTCGGCCTTCTTGCTCGCTGGATGACAGGTTTAGCCGACCTGTCTACGTTCAGTCTATGGCATGTGACCTCGGGGTCAATGCTAGGCATCTCGTATGGCGTCCAAGCAAACACTTCAATGTTTGCTCTCAAGAATGCCTCTAGCTCTTTTTCCTCTTTCTTGGCTAAACCCGAGCCGAGAAGGAAGAAGCGTTCTTCGTCCCCTTGCTGGACAAGGACTTTCTTTAGGGCTTCCTCACTCTTCTTAGCTGGCTCTTTGCCGACGTCTTCTAAGACTTCCATGTCTTCTTCTTCAACCTCTGCGGGTTCTGCTTCTCGTATGTTGCAGGTTGATTTCATTGCTGCCATGGAGCAATTTTTTGTCTGCACTTGATCCCCTCTGACCTTCTCAATTCCATGCTCTGTTGGGAATCGCAACAACTGGTGCAATGTTGAGAGAATAGCCCCCATTGCATGCAGCCATGGTCATCCCAAGATAGCATCATAAGGAGAGGGAGTGTCAATCACTGTGAACTCAGTTTTTATCCTCTTGGTGCCAGTTTGCACTTCCAAACTGACTGCTCCCAGGGGCCATGTCGGTATTCCATTGAACCCGACCATTGGACCATTGGATTGCTCCAAATCATTTCGGTGAAGGCGAAGCTCCTTGTAACACCTGACATACAAGATGTCACAAGAGCTGCCTTGGTCAATTAAGATGTGCTTCACTTGGCACTCCCCAACCTTGAGGGATACTACCAAGGCATCATTGGCCCTGTTTGGTAGAGCTGTGGGAAAGTGCTTATAGCTTATGCCTAAACAGCTTATAGCTTATAACTTTCAGCTTAAGCTGATTTCCAGCTTATTCTTAAAGCATCTCCTGCCCCACTCAAAGAATAAGCTGATTTCTGACTTCCAAAAAGCTATAAACTATAAGCTATAAGCTAAACCAAACACATCAAAATAGCTTAAATTAAGCTGAAAGCTGAAATAAGCTGTAATTAAGCTCTGCCAAACAGGCACATTATGTGGATGCTGCACCATCTCTAGATCGGCTTCAGTAAAGGACACCACTGGTCCCTGGCATTCGTCTGTCCTAGGTCTTTTTTGCCTGACCTGGTATACATGCTGCAAATGCTTTACCTTCTGAGTCTCCCCACATATTTCATTCTTGTTGACCTTTGAGTGAATCACATTGATCACCCTAGGTCCACCTGCCTGCGGTTGTGGTGCTGGAGAAGGTGGTGCTGCCGGTGCTTGGGGCAGTCTTGCTTGTTCTTCCCTTGTCCTAGTCTCGTCTATAAGGTCCCTTAAATGGCCTTACCTTACCAGGTCTTCTAGATGTGCCTTCAGGGCTCTGCACCCTTGAGTCAGATGCCCATCTTCATTATGGTAAGCATAGTGCTTGCTAAGGCTTCTTCCTATAAATTCGCCTGGCATCCTTGCCGGTGCTCTGTAATAGGGTTGATTTCGGATTTTCTCCAAGACCTTGTAAATTGGGATTCGGAATACGGTCATGATTGCCTGCGCAGCCCTTAATCCTGTCTCTTGTTTGTTGTTCCCTCCATTACCTCGGCTTCGCTTCGGCGAGCCGTTTCCCTTTTCTTGCTTTGACAACTTTGTCCCCGGCGTGTCTTCCTCGGTCCTGGCATACTTCTCAATTTTGGCCATCAGTTCCTCCATACTTTTTGGCAATGTCTTTGCCAATGATTTTCGAAACAAGCAATCATCTTTCAGGCCGTTCTTAAAAGACACGACCGCCACTTCTTGGTTGCATTCTGGTATCCGGTTGAATACCTCATACTACCTTTTGGCATAGGCCCTTAGGCTCTCATCCTCACTGATTCTCAGAGCCATCAGGGAGTCCACCCTTAATGGCTGTAGCTTGTTTGTCACAAACCTGGCCACAAACATCTTGGCTAGGCCTTCCCATGTTTTCACAGTTCTTTTCGGCAACTTGTGAAACCAGTCCGAAGCAATTTTCCCGAAGGACGAGGGGAACACCTTACAGAGCAACGACTCGTTCCCAGTGTACAATGCCATTGAGTTCAGGTACAAGCCGACGTGAAAGTTGGGGTCCGACTTACCGTCGTATATCTGAAATCTCGGCATGTTAAACCTCTTCGGGGCTTCGAATTTGTCCAATTCTACCGATAACGGCGTTCTCGGCTTGACCGGGGAAGTTACTTCGGCATCTTGTTGCTTCCTGTGGAGGTAATCCCTCAAATCCTCCTTGGTCCGTCCTGGAGCTCGCCTGTCTCCTGACTTTAGCCTCTTCGGTGCACTGCTTCCGGTGTCATTGTGAATCCTCTTGGACCTCTCTCCGTTAGTTGCGTTGAAACAGAGCTCCTTTCCCTGAACATGCTGATGTTCCTTGGGGTCGGCTTCTTTGGTACGATGCGTCCTTCGTGAATCTCCTTTCACTGACTCTCCTCGCCCAACCTCTCTTGAAGGCCAGTGAGAGTGTTCCTTGGTCTTGGTGTGCTGGAGGGCTACAGGGACTGTTTTCTGCCCTCCCTTCTGGGCATTATTCTTGGCCGTTGGAATCGGCGTGTCATGTAACGGGAACGATGGCTGCATGACATTATTCTGCATCATGAAGTTGACGACCGTTTGCAGGTCTGCTAATTTGTTCGCCATGGCCTTCACCTCATCGTCCCTCCGCAGGCATCTTTCTTTCCATACCTGGAGGTCGTCCTCGTTATAATACCCGCTTCGGTCTGTTTTCTTCGGTACGTCGCCCTCCTGGCCGACGTCCTTTCCTCCGTGATTCTTATCGTGAGTCTCTTTGTTGCAGTTGTCTTCTTCGACGTCAAGGTCAACAGGTTTCCCACTCTCAGTAGGAGTGTCGTCCCCAACCTTCTCTTTCTGTCCGTCGTTGGGCATCTATTCTTCTTTCTTTCCCACAGATGGCGCCAAATTGTGTGAGTCAATTTCTGACCACACTGCCAAACTAGAACTCAGCTGTAGAAACACTGGTAGAATAGATTAAGCCCGAACGACTTGTCGCAAAAAGAAGAGATTCCGGCAGTGGTTCGTCTACCCGGGGGCACTTCGACGATCAAGTCAGTTATCTCTCAAAGATAGCAAAAGTGCTTAACTCACTATTCAGAATACAAAAGCGTACCTTAGACTCATAAGGGTACCTCTCTTTTATAGCCAACACTCACCTAATCCCAATAGAAGCCTAGCTTCAATGGACTCTAGATTACTGTTAATCTTGGACTCCCAGTAGAATTGACATAAACTCTCTAAGAGTCTTATCTTTACCCAAACTGAAGTCCTCTCTCAATGTAGAACTCTGGTCCCTTATCCGTTTATCCCAGATTTCGGTATCTTCAGAGATAACCTCGGCGTCATGACCAGGACACGTGGCACCTCGGCTGACACTTCAGCGTCACCTTGGCCACGTGTTGGCACTCAAAAAATATGTCCCCAGAGGTAGTGTGTGTCTTCTCCGGCATATCTGATAAAAACAAAATATGATAAGTCTGATGATTTGGGTGACACACAGGCCTG